>JANIHZ010000008.1:12064422-12075956 GCA_027478365.1 Erythroxylum rufum
AACCGGTCCAAAAGAAATTTAACACATCCTTCTAATAAAGGGTATGCCATATTTTTCAGAAAATCCTATGTAACAACATCCGTTAGTGTATTGACTAAATAAGTTGACCAAAAATCATCTGTGGAAACAATAAGAACTGCCTTGGAGAACAACAAAAAAAGGTTCCCTCCTTTTTTTCTATCAATTTCATTTTTAAGCTTACAAATTATAATAGTTTTTTCTTATTTTTAAAGCTTGGTCTAGCCTAACGTCATTTGCAATCAATTTTTTCTTTTTATTTTAATAATAAATTTTTTTGATGATATTACTTATAATGAAATTGATGTTTATAAGTTGTTCTACGTAAATGTGAATGTTTATTATTTAATAAGATTATTTTTTAGTCAAGGATTTTTTTAGTCAAAGGTAAAAATGTCATATAAAATAATTGAATTCATTTTAATTATGTTCTAAACAGTATAATTGAATTCAATTCTAATATTACTGAATTTGTTCCAAACAGTATAAACTGAATTCAATTCAATCTCATTAATATAATTGAATCCAATTCGTTAATGAATAATCGAAGGTTTCCAAACATCCGGTTCGTAATTCCATACGGCGTTTCTTGTAATTGTTGTTTGAAGATTGAATCTTGGAGCAAAAACTCACACCAAAGAAATGGACCAAGGAAGGCCCTTCCTTTCTGATCAATTTCTACGGTAGGACACTTGTAACAAAAAACCATGTTTTTGCAAAGAGGACATGACCAAAGACATAGCGTGAATCGCCAAGGAGCCAACTAAGAAACACCGAAAACCCATAGTTTGCCACGAAACGTGTCTGAGCTTTCTCGTCCCGATGCGTTTTCTGTTGCCCATATATCGTCCTATTCTGTCTTCCTCTTCTTCTTCTTTATTGTCACACACGCCTCACATTCCCATAGTCCCTCGTTGCCATCTCTCGGCTGTTCTATCTTTTCTTTCTCTCTCTTTCTCTTGTTTCTTCATGGCTCCTCCTGTCGCCATGGAATCCCAAGGAACTGCACCACCTAACAGCTTCTCTAACCAAGGTGAAACTGGTGGTGATGGTGGTTCACAGAAATTTAGAGTTACTGTTGTGGGTAGCGGCAACTGGGGTAGTGTGGCTGCCAAGCTCATTGCTTCTAACACCCTCAAGCTCACTTCTTTTCATGGTGTGTTTTTCGTATCTTGATCATAATTTAGAAGTTTAAATTGTACTTGTTAGATATTAATGTGTTCCCTGGATGCCCTCTTGGAAAGAGTATTTGGAGTTTTGAGCATTGAATATCAACGTTTCATGGGACTTAATTGCATGCCAATGTTTCTTTAATGTTCAGCCATGTTCTTGAAATAAAATTTTAACAAATTATTTGACGGGCTTGGCTGTTGTCAACACGGAAAAAACAAAGCATTGATTGGGATAATTGATCTTACTCTTTTCTGCATTCCAAGTCTTGGAATTTTATGTGTTGGTTGTTACTTTCAATCGGCTGCTCTGTATGTTTCTCAAGGTTCACTTAGTTTTTAGATCCTTGTATTGTGACATGCAAGTAAATTGGTTTTGCTTTTTATCAAATTTATTTTGATTACTATCTGTCTGATTGCTGAAAAAAAGCTGTCGCTATGTCCTGTTGCGGATTGATAATGCCAGAGTAAAACTTGTAATGAGTCATGTTTGGTGGGGTTTTATTAAAACTTGTAATGAGTCATGTTTGGTGGGGTTTTATTCTCACACAGCCTTGTCCCTTTAACCCATTAGAAGAGGTGATTAAGAAGAGATGCAACTTTACTTGTTTCTTTGGAAAAGATGGAGATTTGGGTGACAACCGAATGAAAATTTCATTTTCTGATAAAATTTCAGATGAAGTGAGGATGTGGGTATTTGAGGAGACATTACCAAGCGGTGAGAAGCTAACTGACGTCATTAACAGAACCAATGTAACAGTCTACTAAACTCATTTCAAATTTAATTACATGAGAAATGAATTTCCCCATTGTAATATTCTTTCTTTCTTTAATAGGAAAACGTTAAGTATCTCCCTGGAATAGAGCTTGGTAGAAATGTTATTGCAGACCCTGATCTTGATAATGCAGGTATTCAATTTCTTGCTTAGATGAAGATTTACCTGTTGTGGTTTAAAGATGGATCGCGTGGCTATCATAGTCTAATGCACAAATTATACAGTTAGAGATGCAAACATGTTGGTGTTTGTGACCCCACATCAGTTCATGGAGGGGATATGCAAGAGGCTTGCTGGGAAAATAAAGCAAGGTGTGGAGGCTATTTCACTCGTCAAAGGAATGGAGGTTAAGATGGAAGGTCCATGCATGATATCCTCTCTCATATCTGAACAGCTTAAAGTCAATTGTTGTGTGCTTATGGGGGCAAACATTGCAAATGAGGTTAGCTATTAATTTCACAACTCTTTTTTGTTTCCGGTTCTCCCGTTACAGGGTGTTTAAAGCATTGAAAACTGAATTTTCAGATTGCTGTAGAAAAGTTTAGTGAGGCAACGGTTGGGTACAGAGTGAATAAGGAGATTGCAGAGAAATGGGTTAAGTTGTTTAATACTTCTTATTTTATGGTCACACCTGTGAGTATTATATTTAATGTTTTCAATTGATATATTTTAATTGCATAAAATTTAGCATGAATACTGTGATAAGTTTCTTTGAAGGGTGCTATAGTTCACTAAATACGCAATGAAACCTCATTCTCATTCCTTTTGTATTCTACGAATGATTAGGTCCAGGATGTAGAGGGCGTTGAACTATGTGGTACCTTGAAGAATGTTGTGGCCCTAGCAGCAGGTCAGTACTATTACAATCTTATTTACCTTATTATTTGAGATAACGTTATGAGTGATTAGGGTAATTGGCCTCGGATGGGACAGGTTTCGTGGATGGCCTAGAAATGGGAAATAATACTAAGGTATTTAGAAACAATTTCAACCAGGTTTGAAGGCTCTTTTTACCTTTTCTATACTCACTGTTTGTCTGTAATGTACAGGCTGCAATAATGAGAATTGGTCTTAGGGAGATGAGAGCTTTGTCCAAGCTTTTGTTTTCATCAGTTAAGGACAGCACCTTCTTTGAAAGCTGTGGTGTGGCTGATCTCATCACAACATGCTGTAAGGAAATATTTAAAATTTCTTTATTTTTGTTTATATTATAACATGGAAATTGAGAATCACAATCTATGGCAGTGGGAGGAAGAAACAGAAAAGTTGCGGAGGCGTTTGCAAAGAATGGCGGGAAAAGGTAGGTTTTTCTATTGAAGGCGTAAAATTCAGTAAAATCAGTACTAATATTTTTCCTCCCTGTTTATGCCTGAAGGTCCTTTGATGAACTTGAAGCAGAGATGCTACAGGGCCAGAAATTACAGGTGGATATTAAACTAAATCACAATGTTGAAAGATTCTATTTGTAATGGCAATTACTTCTATCAGGCATGGATCAGATGTCCTGTCAAATCATAACAAATAACAACCGACTTATCCTTCCTTTGAACTTAGAAGAGTGATTGTTTACGTTTAGAACACTTGAAAAAAGGCCTTTGAAGCTTCGAAATATCCTCTTCTTTTTTTTTTTTTGGTTGTAGTGGCTTACTTACTCAATCTTCTTTTCCTTAAAGGGCGTTTCAACAGCAAGAGAGGTGTATGAAGTTTTAAGCTATCGTGGGTGGCTAGAGTTGTTTCCACTTTTTGCAACAGTGCATGAAATTTGCATTGGGAAGCTTCCACCAACAGCCATAGTTGAATACAGCGAGCACAAGCCAAACTTCTCCCTGGTTGAAGGTTCTGCTCAATTCTTTTGACTTGTATGGAGGGGACTGATTTTCTTCATATATTCTGGGCATAGAAGTCCTCCAGTAATTTCTCTTCATTTGAGTATGACGCACAAAAGGAGAAACATTATGTAGGAGTTGGGAGTTTGTTTTGTTCAGTTATACCAAGTTTGGTACCATGATAATTCAGATGGTCTGTGGAGCTGAAATTCGGCGTATCGGTTGGCTCAAGTGACATTGGCTTCGAGTTTCATGTTAAAGTTGTCAAACTTCGCATTTCATTGAAGATCAATGTTCCAGTGTTGAAAGTTTCCTATATGCTGGTTAGTCCAGGGATCTTGTAATTGTCACTCAGAATGCTTAATAATGACCAACTGTAGATGTATACAGATTATGTCAATGGAGAACAAACTTCTGATCTCATATTCATCTCTGAACTATCACAGGGTTATTGGAGGGTAGGGATTTAACTCTGTTGAATATAGGGAACTCAAGAAGTTAAATTCACCACAGTTATTGCTCAAGTACCAACAATCTGCAAAGAAAAGATATTAACAGAAATTTGCAAATGTAAGGTGCAGAGACTGTCACCTTCCTGAGAGTAGATGATGTCACTAGGTCCATGTCCAACCCCTTTAATGCTTGAGAGTGCTCTGTTTCACTCTGTCCCAATAACATAAGTTTCCCAGGTCTATTAATGCATTCATCTTCATCTTGCTTTTCTCTTCCCAGTCCTCAAAACTTCTGCTGGTCCACACCAATAGTATTCCAATCTTCCCAGCAGGAAGGAAGGATGCAACTTGCAAGATAGCAATTAGGATACTATTTTCAAAAAATCCCAAGAGTAATATATAGCCAAAAAATGAAAAAGTAGGGTTGTGATTAGGAATAGTCGAAAGTACGGAGAACGTGTTGTAAAATTAATCAATCAACTTTAGGAATATTTTCTTTTGCAAGTCAACTTGAGGAAGAAATGACAAACCATGTCGTAAAGATAAATAATTCATGTGTCGGGTAGGTCGTTGTCCTCAAACTATGGTTTTGAAAAGTGTAATTTTAAAACATAGCATACTTTGCATATCTTTTTGAAGTGATGTAATTTGATATTACTAATTTGTATCTGCGATTATTTTGATCACATAAGCTTGATGAATAATGATCCCTCCGTAATAAACCATCAGAACATCAAAGCTTTCTCATTTCACGCCATTGTCATTATAAAGACAAGAATAACCCAACAACCAAAGAAACCGGAAAGGACCAAATAAATTACCCACCAAAACCACCAAACCCATGCATCAATTCTACTACTTTTGCTTTTGAGTATTAACCAGTGCGTATTCTATCCAATCTGTCCACACTTTTCCTTGCTCTTTCCAGTTGGTGATCAATGCTTTTCCGGGACTTTTCATGGCAGTCTACACTCCTTCGTGACCTTTCCATCTGAACTTGATCAAAGGAAATCCTCAACTTCTCGGTGTTACCGGACTGTTTCTTCAACTTTTCCAGCTTCTCAGCATGGCTGGACTGGTTTTTTAGTTTCTCAGGCCTATCAGTGCTGTGCCTCGGCTTCTCTCTACGATCTGTGCTTTTCCTGGATACCTCAAATACGTCAGTACTCTTACGGGACTGCTCGAATTGGTCTGTACTTCTCCTTGAACTGTATCTTTGAGATGGGGACTTCTCAACAGTTGAAATGAACTTCTTCAGGTGTCTGATATACTCTGGATAGTGTTCTAAGTCACAGTGGTTCCCCCCTTTGAGCCAAAGTGGTTCATACTTTTCCTTGCATAGTTCCCATAGTTGCTTACCATGAGAGCAGTCAACAACTTCATCTGAAGTTCCCTAAACATGAAAATGAGGCAATCGAAGTAGAAAGCAGTTAGAGTTTCATGCTTCAAGGGTCTTGTTCAAAACATCCAAGAACCAAAATAACAGAGTTCAAAGTTCTTAAGAAGTCTTTGCACCAATTCCTTTTCACTTCCAATGTTGAACATGTACCAGTACTGTAAGATCCATGACCCAAACATTAAAAAGAACGAAAAAAAAAAAGGGAAACCTTGCAGTGAACCAAAATTGAAAAGGGTCAACTTCAACAACTACATACAACAATGAACTATCAGAAAGACACATACTAAAAAGCTGAAGAAAAGTTTATGCACAATTAAAGAAAGTGAAAGTACTTGTGGCTGTCATTTAGTAAATTATAGCTCTTCCATACAATAAACTATTCAAATACAAAATATCAGAGAAGACAGGATCCACCTTAGATGGATATGCTAGATTTCTGAGACAGTGAAATACAACAAATTAAGTGATGTCAGCCAACTGCCTTAATGATATGAATAGTTGAATACATACAAAAGTAACAGGAATAAAAGGATGGCCCATCCATGTTATCTATTTAAGACTTTTCTCTTCTGTGATAGGCCAGCTCCTTGGGTCAGTTTCTACTGGATGACCTATTCTTGTCGTTGCTGATGTAATTCGGCCTTTAACGGCCATAATCTACATGATTATATCAAACTTAGATGAAAATTACTCTACTCATTGTCCTTCCAAAAATTATAGAGGGTATTTGGGAATTCCTGGCCTATGGTTGATTTTGTTCATTCTATCACTGATAAATCATTTGCTTGCTCTGGATCTTCAAGCTTCAAAAATTGGAAAAACAAATACCACAACTCCTGAATAAAACATATCCAGTTGATATTAATAGAAGAATGAAAGGGAGAAGATTAATACACCATATAGAAGAGTACAATTCAATATTGTTGATTGAAATTTACAACAACAGAACTTTTCAGCAAATGTTGAAACGAATGCTTGTTAAAGATAAAATTGATGCAGCAATGTAGCAAGGATGGTGATTATATCAAAAATGTGATCAACAGGAGAACATGTTTTGATTATTGAAACAAAATAATTTTGAAATTAACAATCATGCCTGAAGTTGAAGAACTCCCAAAAACATGCACTCCGGTCTACAAGATACTTCAAAATGCAGATTAAGAAAATTGAGTAGTTGGTATGCTCTAGTTGATATATGCGTGTAACCAAGACTCAGTACCCCAGAAAATATAAAACAAAGGAAAGGCCTGACATCGTTCTATGGGTCTAACAATATCATTACTTACGTGAATGATAAGGACAGGACAATTAACAAGTGGAATTTTGTCAATATTCTGCAAAAGGAAACGATACAAAACAACCCCATTAGATTAGAAAAATGAGAATGATGAACTCAAGCAGCAATAGAATTGTGGGAAAAGCTATGTGTGATACCTTATAAATGTCAAACCAATATGAACGCTTTACAGGATACATGACTCTTAGACCTGATAGTATGGGACTGTGAAGAACAACAGCCCGTAACTGAGGCAGGCGAGCAGCAAGATCTAAAGTAGGCCCACTTCCTACAGATTGCCCATAAAGGATGATATCTTCCTGTTTGGTACCATAGCTTTCTTCAAGACACTTGTATGCAGCTTCAATATCTGCATATGTATGCTGTTCACTTGGCTGCAATGCAGGAAATGGGTCTTAGATTCACACTTCGGTTACAATATCAGCACCAGAAAATTCATAGAATTAATGGTTCAAATTTACGGCAAACCTTTCCAGATGATTGCCCATAGCCAGAATAATCATACCTACAAAAAATGTTCATGAAAGATGAGAAAATGAACTTCAAAGATAGTTCTGGATATAAGGATGAAAAAGACATTGATGGGAAAATGCGTGCTGAGAGATGACAATTAACAAATTTAAATCAAGACCAAAGATATTAATAGTAGAAGGTATTAGGACAAGGAGATATCTATCCACTAAATATTAGGACAATTTTCTGCAAGATACCAGGACAACTATAAAAACACCCCATCTAGTTTCTCCAAACAACAGGATTGATCAAAGCAAGGCACTGGCAAGTATTACGGACCTCTACTAAATTACTACAATTTTCGAAATATGCCAAATATAAACACCAATTATGATCTTCTCTGATTAATAAGAAGTCCAACCAAATCTCCATTTCAGCTGTTAAAGCAATTAGCACTACCTAACACCAATTTCTTCACGAACTAAAACCTACAGTTACAATATCAATTATTCCAGGTTACAATAACTAAATAACAATAACCCAATTGTTAGAACCAGAAAACCCTCACAAACAAGAAAATAGAAAGGATCAAAATTTTCAAAAACCAAGATGATAAAGCACTTAAAACATCAAATCCAAAGTAGTAAAGAGTAACTAACTATATCTGTACCCCATGAGATTAACACGCAGGTGGATGCTTAATTCAATGAAAAGCTCATACATCTGACCCAGATCGGCAGCGTTGCCATGAGAGTAAAGCAGAGTTGAGGTGGCCATGGGATGCCTCACATACATTGCAACTATCTCTGTGCCCTTTCTAGTAGGCAACTTCAATATTTCGACGTTTTCACGGTGAGGAAAGGGGCTCAAGAGCAGAAGACCCGTTAATTCGTCCGTTACTAGCTTGTATGTAGGTGGGTTTGGCGGAAAAAAGGCGAATTTCGCCGCCATCGACGATGTCATCCCACCCATCAACGTATCTCTCTCTCTCTCTCTCTCTCTCTGTTTCTTTACTCTGTTTTTGCTCCGTTTTTTCTCTTTCCTAGATATATACTTTCTCTGTTTTGGAAAATATGAATTCACTTTAGATCAAACCCACTCCATTTAATTC
The DNA here is from genome assembly GCA_027478365.1 of Erythroxylum rufum. Classification (NCBI taxonomy): domain Eukaryota; kingdom Viridiplantae; phylum Streptophyta; class Magnoliopsida; order Malpighiales; family Erythroxylaceae; genus Erythroxylum; species Erythroxylum rufum. Next base: position 12,072,924 of record JANIHZ010000008.1, read on the forward strand.
CACCTTTTTGCTAGCTCCAGAGAGTAAACGCTTGTGAGAGAGGCGGAGAGAGTGAGGTGATTCTCCTTCTGGTAGCTATCGGTTGCTTAAAATGTTAGTATCTGTCTAATTTGAGGCTTACAGAGACAGAGAGAGAGAGAGCTTTTACTAGTTGTTTACTTTGGGTCATCACTAGGTCTTAGAAGCTTAAAATAATCCAGTAGGGTCAAAACAATGGTGGACAAGAAAACTTTGATGGCTCAAGTATATGGGCACAAGCACCTAGCAACAAACCCATGAACCCCATGTGGATAAAGTTGATTTTGATTTAAGGAATTGAGGGGTTGATGAACCTTTTGGAGTTTGAAAATTTTTTGATTCCATCTTCCTGTCATTTTATACACCATTTGTAATAGGTCACCAACAAATTTCTTCGGTTGCCTTCCCACTAATTGATTTCAATTAACCCATCAATCATTTTCCTTTGGTCTTTTTATCTTTGGAATCATTTAACTCAATAATGATGCTTCATAATTGAGTTTTTAGTCAAATGCTTCTTTAGCTCTTGAACATGGAATTCAAGCATATGCAAGGATTGTAAATGCTTTTTGCTGGTAGAATTCCATTGGATTTTGCAGCTGCTGGAGATGTATTCTGTTAATCTGAATGAGGTCAAGCGATATGGACAAATTGTAACGAAGAGGGGGAAATTCATGATAGATAGGATTCTTCGACAAAAACTATGAGACATCTGGCTTTGGTAAGAGTTGTATAAAAATGGGTTGTGGAAGAGTCATATAATCTAAGGCCGGTAAACGCGGACTTCTTTTACGATAACTATGCACAGCACAGCTGTTCAGAGTTCTGTTCTTTCTGCAAGCGTAACTGGATGAGCCAGCTGGTTAATGGTTAAGTGCTGCTGCTGAACCTGAATCTGTAGGATTTAGGAAAGCTTTGTGGGGTAGCTACCCAACTAATATAACATTATAACATATCCAGGATTCCAGGTGTCCTAAACCAGGTTCATTGTAAGAAGCTGTAACAATTAGCAAGCATGAGGATCAACACTTGTTTCTTTTTCTTCCACCTCCTGTTTCAATTAATTACGCAAAAAACTCCTCTGATACCAGTAAAAAATAACAATTAGATTTTAGAAAAAATATTATACCTTAGATCCTTATCATCAGAATTTAAAGTCTGATACATGAATGACAACACTCCTATTCGTCATACTAAACAGTAAACAAACACTCGAGGCAATTTAAGTTTCTTTCCTTTTTTATCTCTCGCTTTCAACACGCCGCTTTACATGAGAAGGGAATTTAATCAAACTATAGCACTTTATTAGGTACTTGCCAAGCTTTGAACTCTCTGGCCACCACAATGGGGTTTCTCTGGAGAACTTTTACGAGACAATGGAGAGGCAAGTCAAGTTCTCGGGCAAAACCCAACCAAATGTTGACGGTACAGACGATGCCTGTATTTCACTTCCATGGTAAATACTCCGCAACGTAAAGAAAAAGGGTAACAGGAAAGGTGATATTTGTTTGTCATTGGTTTCTTCAAGGGCCTTTTTGTGTAATCGAGGATATTGGCAATGCCAGCAAGTTTACGTAGTAATTATCCTCATTCCCCGCTCCAATCCCTATGAGCACTGTGACCACCAATCCATCATGCCCTCACGTGCACTCTCTTGACTGAAGCACCAAAAGGTGGTTCTACCAAGGAAAGGAAAGATGGCACTTCCACTTTAACCACAGGTTAAAACTTTAAAGTGCTTTTTTCTTCTATAAGCAACAAAACCACAACCTTTATGAGACTGCAAAAATTGTGGTTACAGTCCACCAGAATAAGATTTCATTTGATCCTGATGATCATTTTAGGAACCCTCCATCTAGTCGAAAAGTTCGTGAGTAAACGCAAAAATGAAGATTGATGATCTAACCTAGTCTAGAATAGCAGGTCCAGTGCTCATTTTGTATCTGCACGTAATCAGCCAAAGAAACTACAAAGGACTCGGCTTGGAATCAAGGCAACAAGACAAACTATATTGGAGGACAGTGACTTGTTAACAAACTTTTATTATAACCAAATAATAGTATATATACATATATGCCGCAAATGACTTAGTCACAGTGCCAAATTAGAACCATAATATTAGGCAAAGGAAAGAGAAAGCGGTGGTGGGTCTCACTTCAATAAACCCCATCTTTTTGTTATTGAGATGGGTTGATGAGACATGTCCCTTGTCTGCTGCAGTCATGCTTAAAATTTCAGTTAAACAAGCCAGTCTGTCTATATACTTGGATGTAGTTTCTAGATTTCTGACTTTCAAAACCAACCAATAGGAGATTCATCCATACACAGGAGAAGAAACTGATGAGAAGGGTAAGCAACTCCTCTAGCATACCTTATAACAAAAGTTTAACCGGAAGAGGAGTTGAATTCTCTGACAGTTAAAACTTAAAACAACTGAGCTTGTTGCTCATCAGACATAATACAAGAAAATCAAAAGATCTTATGAATATATCAATTTGCATGGTAAAACTAATGCTAAAAGAATTTTGAATTTTCAGAAAACCAATACAACATGCTCCAGCGATAGGCAAAAAAGTACAAATATTCATATTTTCTCTGCAAAGTTGTAGATAATATCAGTGGCAACACCAATAATTTTGGGCATATGCTACTGTGGTGCTGGTCAACACTTACCAGCGCCATTTGACTTTGTTAACAATTTAGTAGGCTGTCTCCTTGTTGATAATTTAGTAGGTTGTCTCCTTCTGTCAAGAACAATGGGCCTCTTGATGTGAAAATTCTCCAGGAAATAGAAAGAAAAAGGAAAGAAGTACAGCAAATGACTTAAAACTACAAAAATTAGGTAAGGGATTTATCACCAACCGTTTAAACACTATCACAGAAGAAATTCATGCTGCAAAATACTAGGTTAAAACTTACTAGCTTACTAATTCTGGGGTGAAAATAACTACTGCAAAATCAACCATCCATGACACACAGCTTTAACCTAAAACTAAGTACAGGAAATGAATTAAA
>JANIHZ010000008.1:12272079-12282271 GCA_027478365.1 Erythroxylum rufum
TTTTGCTGATTAAGGTTCGGAATAGCAGTAGCAAATCCTCTGCGTCTCGGTCACATCGTTTCACGGAAAATCACAATGGATTCAATGTTTCCCCAATTTTCAGGTATTTATCCATCTGATTATTGAATACAGTATGTTGCAATTCTAGGGTTAATAATTTGTGTTGATTAATTATACAATTAATCTGGAATTTTCGTGTATAATTTTCTTTCAGCATCGACCTGCACCGTGGCCCGATTCAGGATATCTTCAACAAGATGGAGAAGTGGTCTGACATCGACATCTTGGCCATCAGCAGCGTGAGTTGCCAGAATCTGCTTCACCATCACATTGTCATCAGACATTGTCAGCATGCTGCGATCACTCTTGATCATTTGCTGGCTAGCACCAGAAGCTGGGCTTATAAATTGCCTGAAAGACATTGTGCTCAGCTACAGAAAGCTAAAATAGTAAAACTTTAAGGCTTATTCAGAATCGGACGAAGGAAGATACTGGCTTGTGTCTATCTCCTAAGCAAATTGAATGAGCCTTTTTATAGCCATCAGAGAAGGATTAAAGTTCACTTGAATCACCTTCCTTGCTTCAACTAGAATTAACAAGAGTCTTCCAACGTTAACTATATTTTGTACGTTTACGGTTCCATATTTTGCTTCAACTGGAATTAACTGGAATTAAAGTTCTATATTTTGTACGTTTACGGTTCCATATACCTGACTTTTGCTGGAGGTTTTGAACCAGTGTCTTAGTCAGAAATGCCCTTTTGGCTTTAGGCTCCAACTATTTCTTACAGCTGAACATATACAAAATGTTAATAATACAAAAGATTCAGAATGAAAATGTTATATGCTAGGAAAAAAAGGATTCGAACATTTTCACAATCCAATCCTGACATTTTCCCAAAGAAGGGAATATACAGAATTATCAATAGATTCAAATGATAATTTGGAACTGTCAAAGTCGAATACCCCATGTGCGTTGCTTCCTTCCTTGATAGCCCTTTTACGTGCTCTAAGAGTTGACAGCTTTTCTTTTTGTTCAAGAGTTCTTGAACGGAGTAAAAGGTAAGATCTTATTCTTTTTTTTTTGAAATTTTAAGGAATGAATCATAGAGAAAAAAACGACTATGTACAACCCTAAAAAAAGGGAAAAGACTGAAAACAGTCACAAACAGAGGCATACCAAATGACCTCTCCCAAATAAACATCCAAAAGCAACCCACCCACTATACAAACCAATGCCTACGCATTTTCAGGCTCAAGCATTTCCAGACGCAATAAGAACCTCCCTAATGGCATTTACAATGAAATCCGTCAATTCATACTTTTACCTCTCCGACGTCCGAATTAAGAGGTCGTCAGTCCTTCCATCTCGAGATTCCACGGTAATAAGATCCAAAACTACACTTCATTCATAAGAGTGCAGAAACAAACCAAGCAAATGTACAATACAGCTCCAAATCACCTTGGAATAAACACATTCAAAAAACAAATGATCCCAAGATTCACCAAGTTGGGTGCAAAGCACACACATCGGGTTAAAGCTACCAAACCATCTATCTTTCATACGCAATCTATTCTTAATCGCCAGCCACACTATAAACGTTGCTCTAAGACATAGTACTTGGTGCTAAACTACCTCAGCCCAACTTGGCTTCTCTTTTGCTTGTCAACTAGAAAATGGAATTTGATAGCCAAGTAAATCAACCAAAAAGCATAACGAAATATGTTTTTGCATATTTTGTCCCCAAGTCTAGACCACACTTTGCAGGACAAGCATCCATATTTAATTAGGACATGTACTTCATGTTTATCGTGGTTGACAGCCTAAGGGAAGATAACGATCCTTAACAGCAAAAAACCTTCATGATAACATCTATATATTGCTCCATTATCAAGTTGGAGTGAACTTGGAAATGTTCACCTTTTGCACCAATTGACTGCAAAAAAAATCTCGCATAGCATAACTTGGGGCAAGATGGTGGGCCTTAAATGTCCTGGTCCTACGAATGATGCCCTGTTGACCAAATTCGGTTAGGCCTTGCTTATCCAGCCCACAACCCTCTGGGTTCAAATCGTTTCGGCTAAGTACCAATTAGGCCCGATTCCTCACCATGCGAGTATTGACCGGAACGGAGCTTCAAGGTTCTGGCAAGGCCTGAATGCCACCTGGCAGTATGTTCGGCAAGGGCTGCGCTGGAAGCTTGGCAATGGGCGGCGCATCTATTTCTGGCTGGATAACTGGCTGCCAGACTGGGGCCCCCTCTTTTTGGTGGCGCACAATCCTATCCCGGACAGCCTTCTTTATGTCACAGTGGCAGATTTGGTAGATGATGCTGGTACCTGGCGGTGGCAGATGTTTCAACAGCTTTTACCCTCTGTGATCTGTATGGCGTTTGCGGAACATCGACCCCAAGTTGGGGGCACTGCAGTCGATACGATGATTTGGGGGCCCAATGGTCATGGACGTTTTACAGTGACGTCTGCGTACGAGTTGATTGACGGGAACACTGCGACAGTTCATACTCGTCTTTGGCTCGCGATCTGGAAGTGGCCTGGGCCTCAGCGGATTCGTTCGTTTCTTTGGTTGTTGGGTCACCGCAAACTTCTGACCAACCAGCAACGCGTGGCTCGCTAGCTAACGGTGGATGGCCGTTGCCACGTTTGTGGCCAAGATGAATCTGCCTTGCATGTTCTCCGGAATTGCCCGGGCGTGACAAACTTCTGGGGTCGGTTTCCCTCCATTGGGCAGGACCCGGTCTTTTTCCATCAGGAAGTGAGTGAGTGGGTGGCCCATAATCTCGGGCAGCACCGTTCCGAATTTCAGGTCGAATGGCCTATGTTTTTTGGGGTTGCCTGCTGGTTCCTCTGGTAATGGCAGAACCGAAGCATCTTTAAACCTGGATTTGAGTGGCCCAATGCTGGTAAGCAGGTGGTGCTGGACTACGTCGCTTGGATCGAGTGGGCGCGCATAGCGGAACACTGCGTCCTGTAGCATCCCGAGATCCCTACTGGTACTCTAGTGGGCTGGTTCAAACCTACCCAGGATTGGATCAAACTGAATACGGATGGGGCTGCTACTCCCGGCACCTCCATGGCCTCGGCAGGGGGCTTACTTCGCGACTGGCACAGACAGTGGTGTGGCGGATTCCTCCACAACATAGGGCGGGGCTCGCCCATTTCTCCAGAGCTCTGGGGGGTCTATTCGGGCCTATCTCAGGCTTGGGCGCTGGGGCACCGACGGGTTATCGTCGAAGTGGATTCTCTTGAGGTTATTAACATCCTTTCTTCTTCTCGGATGATTTTTACTGATGATTGTTTATTGGTGGCAGGTACCTATCGCCTTCTACAACGCAACTGGGACGTTTCTCTTCAGCATGTGCACCGGGAGGGCAATCAGTGAGCCGACCGGCTGGCTTCTCTCGCAGCAGCATTCCCCACGGGACTCCATTTCTTGCCAGGCCCCCGGCGATTATCCAAGAGCAACTTTACAAGGACCAGCATGGCGCCTTATACCGTAGAGGTCTCCGCGAGTTTCGGCCTCGTGTGTTTGTGTAGTTCTTGTTTTTTTTCCCATTGTAGCCAAAAAAAAATAAAAAGATTAAAAAGAATTAACATTGAATGAATCTTATTCCATAAAAACAACAAAATATATAATTAAATGAAGAAGTGAAAAGTAACGCATTGTATTCCTATTGTTTCAAGGTTGGTTGTTTTTAACCAATATGAATCACGTTTGTTTGAAAAAGTTACTGGTCCAAAGGATAGCTACAGAGAATTGTATGCCTTCAACAAGTTATGCCATGCAAGCTTTGGTTTTGAACCTCTAACGATCGAAAGTGTGCTCTGATCTTACGGAGAACTAAACCAAAGTGAAACTACAAAAGCATCCCAACATTGCAATTGCATGAATGCATCAATCAAGCCTTATTATAAACTGTGCAACCAGCACTATTTCAGTGTTATTCTATCTAGCTAACTCCTAAGCATGTTTCATCGGTCTCTATGAGCCTGAATTGGTAAAACGACCTTTTTGATTTGCTGTACATAACTTTTTTTTCCCCCCACCCTGGAAGCCATTGACCCTGTATACCTTTCAGTTAAAGCCATAACTTCATTACGAACATATCCAATGACATTATACGTATAAGGTGGCAATGGTTGGCACCTGTAGTGTGTGATAGATTAAGGGAGTTTTGAAGATTTTTGGTACATCGATCGGAAAATAACATATGATCGTTTTTCTCATTTGAATCAGAAAATTTTCTTTAATTGCTTAGGCTTGCTGTAGTGGAACTCAACGACTTAGAATTCTGAAAGCTACCATTCGTAGAACGTGATGCTTCTGATTTTTTTAGGAGGAATTCATGGTCATCACTGAGAGGTCCAGAAGAGGACCTAAATGAACCATCGAACTACTTGATCTTACAATTTTAACGAAACCCACTTTCCAAGTTTGAATTCTTCTACACTAGCAAAAGCCTAAACTTTTTTCCTGGATTTGAAAGTGGAAATTCAAGATTTGAATTTGCATGATTCAGATCAAGTATGCTTTGCTTGGCATAGCCCCCAGGCTTGTTTGTTGCCTGGTACAGCCTAATTATTTCCGAGCAACTGCAAGATTCTCAACAATGAGAAACACTCTAATATATAATCTTCTTTGATCCAATTTCTTGATTGTAGGGTACAAAATCAGTATTCGTTAAGCAAAGAACGGTATAGTGAGGGTAAAAGTAAAGCATTAATATGCATCCTTTACCTTTAGACGAGAAACCTGTCATTTTGCAAAAGAAATAATCAGGTAGATCCACAGGCAGTCAGGCAGTATCCTGTATATGTATGTAAGCAAACTAATGTTTTATGGAAGTAGGCAGCGTTATTTCCTTCGTCCTTTTCTTTTCGTAGGAAATTGTTGCTTTGTAATAGGACTAATTAAGTTTACGTCAGCCAAGACAAGAGTAACGTTAGGCCTGTCATTATAGTGTATGGGCCTGACGCATCTGCAACTTGTCCGATCCACGGTTACATGGTGGACATAGCCATACATGGCTCAGTCATCACAGCACCCGTACACAGTCATCCTTTCCACGGAACGGTTGCACTCTGCGCGTTTGAGCTTCTCCGGCCTCCCTCTAGTGGTGTCACGAACCTCGAACTTGCAGCAGTGAGGCGGAGCTGGAACTCCAAGGATGTTCTCAATCAATGCTGGCATAAAACCGGCGTTTATAGTGCTTATAGCCTTCCTGACTCGGTCCTTGGGATTTTTCTTTCCCACTAAATCATCTGCAGACTGAGGCCAGCCTCTTTTGTCACAGAAGTCAGAACGTGCAGCGGCGGTGAACTTTCTGATCCAATCAATGTCCTCTCCTCCATAGAGAAGCGTGTATCTTCCCTCGTACATCTAATGATGCAACTGTGAATTTACAACCGACCTTTCACACAAAAAATAAAATTAGATCAAATATAAAGTTAATTGATTTCATTCTAAAATTTGGTGATAGGTGGAGTAGTTCATTAAATTTATATGTCAATCTTTTTTTTTTCTTTTTTTAATATGAAATACTCACACATGGGTATTATCAAAACTTCCCTCAAATGCGACTGAGACTAAACATCCAGTTGTCACTTGAAATAAACATAGTGAAAACTAGATCGGACCGTTGGGACTAGACATTCAGATGGACAATCGAAAAATTAATAATTCGGATCAAACCTATTCTGATATCATGTGAAATTTACAATAAACCTACGGACTCACATGAGAAGAAAAGTTAGACCACATAAAAGCTCAAATGAGGTTCCATTCTAAAATCAATTGGCGATGAATAGAGTAGCTCACTAGGCTTATATGTTAGCCTTCTTTCTCCTCTTTTTCTAACATGGGACACTCACATGTAAGTATTATCAACACTCTTGGAACTGGATATCCAGCTATCACTTGAAATAAACATAGTGAAAATCGGACCGGACTATTGGAATTAGACATCCAAATATACAACCAAAAAATTAATAATCCGAACCAAATATACTTTAATACTATGTAAAATTTACGATAGACCTACAAGCCTATATGAAAAGAAAAATTAAACTACGTACAATTACAATTTCAAGTGAGGTTATATCAAAGCCAGTCACAATTAGAAAGTTAATGATAGGAAATGGATGAGTTAGAGTATAGATAATAACAACCAAAAAAAAAAAAAAAGGAGTATAGATAATAGATGTGTGTACACAATCCATAATATGTGTCGATCAATGGAGTCCACTAGGAAGTCAATCCTCCAACTCTGTGCATTCCACAGTTTCTTTTCTCGGTCAGCAGTAAAATGGAAAGTTAAACTTCCCCATATTCACATCATGGGTGCATTTCGGGTTCGCAAAGGAAGGATAAACAAACATAATTATAATATGAAAAATGTAAGATAAAAATTCTAAAAGAGAAATACATTTTATTGATAGAGAATTATATTAATATCTTTCAAAAGATAATTAAATAGGTTTAAATAAATCTTATATTAAAAAGAATTCTAAACAAAATAAGAAATTCTAATTCTTTTTAGGAAGAATTCTAAAAAATATATACACCTCTAATTTATCTTAGGACCATTTTTTAAAAAAATAAAAAAACTTCAATTTATCTTAAGAAGACCTCTAGAAAAAATATTAAAAGAATAAAAAAGATTGAGCTCATTCATCTTAGGAAAATTTTTAAATAAAATAGAAACTCTAATTCTTCTTAGAAAGGCTTATAAAAGAAAAATGAAACTTTAATTTATCTTAGAAAGACTTTCAAAAGAGATAAAATTCAAATTTATCTTAAGGAGACTTCAAGACAAAATAAGAAAGGAATAAAAGGGATTGAGTAAAGTTTGAAATAAGAAACAAATAAAATAAAAAATTATTCAAAAATCTTGTAGAGAAGAATGTTAGATAACATGTGATCACATGTTAGTCAATATTCTATTCTACCGAATCAGAAAGAAATTCAGAGAAGAATGTTGGATAAGGCATTATCATATTCTAGTCAATATACCATTCTACCTAAATAGAAAGAATTATAAAGAGGAATGATGAATAAGGTGAGATCATGTGCTAGTAAATTTTTCATCATATCTGGGAAATCAAATATATCATCATTCACCCTTACTTGTCAAAGAACTCAACCTTGAGTTATTGCGAGCTTATCCAAGCTTTGTATCATGAAAGTAAGATGAAAGATTAACAGCACTGAAGGTTCGAGAGATATTACTCATTTATAGAGATAGTTCAACAATGTAAGCATTGTCATTGATTTTCTCTAAACGAATCATACTTCTTTTTTTGTAGTATATGATAACCTCTAGTTCAATTCTTGCTCAAGAAAATCATAACTTCATCTCCAATACTAAATACTTGAGCACTCCTATGCGGATCAACCTTAGTCTTGTACTTCTCATTAGCTCCTTTAATCTTCTTCTTCACCTCCATTTGAATTTCTTATGTCTCTTTAGCTAACTTTGTAGCATTAGGAGAAATGTTAGAAGATTTAGGCAATTTAACAAGATCAATAGCATGATTAGGGATCTTTGAGTAAACCATAAAAAATGGCGATCAACCAATGACATTATAGATTATATTGTAGGCAAATTTAACTTGTGCAATTAAGAAATCCCAACTTTTCAGTTTGTTACTACCTATACAACTTACTAAATTAACCCAAAGTCCTATTCATTACCTCCATTTGACCATTAGTTTAAGGATATGCATTGATACTATATTTAAGATAAAAAATCAAATAAACCTTATAAGGTTCTCCAAAAGTGACTAAAAAACTTAATGTCATGATAAAAAAATAGATTTAGGAACACCAAAGAGTCACATCATTTCTCTAAAGAATAGTTTAGTAATCACCATAGTGTTTATCGATTTTTTTATAAGAGATAAATTGTAGTACCCCTTTACCTCAGGATATGCACCGAGATGCCCGGAGGTCATTCCGGTACATGTCCTACGATAAGGGCGAGCTACGATCGATCAATACATTCACTTCATATCGTATAGTACTATAATTCACTTATAAAGCATCATAAGAAAATCACAACATTTTAAAATCAACTCTTTCCTCATTTCAGTTCACAAACCCCAAATGTCTACATTGTGTCTTTCAACATTTTCTATATGTACATCATCAAAACCTAATACAAAAGTACTATATGAAAGAGGAAAGTATACACAATCTAAATAATCTGTCCAAAAATCCTAGCTGATCGACCTTTGAGTCATGACTTCTCTTGCCAATTACAATCTACACGGTTGGTAGAGCCTCTTAGTAGCTAGAGTCGTCTCTCGGTCCTGAAAAGACAACGTTGCAATTTTGGTGAGTTTTACGAACTCAATGAGGTAATTATCATCGATGGTTCACTCAATTCATGCAACACATCAATTCACATAACATATATTTCACAAATTTGCACTTTACTTAAGTATCACATTTTCACTTAAGCATAAGCAATTCTGCATTTCAATCGATCCAACAAAAATGCATATGAAATGCTCATGAGACACTTTTCTAATTATTTCGTTGTTGTGACCGGGTGCATGAACTGTCTCGTATCCATTTTGATACCGGGCTCATTAATAACTGTCCCTTATCCGATAAGGATACAGGGCTCATTATGCATAGTGAGCCTTAGGCTCTTAATCACTTTCTGAGCTCGAGACTCTTTTTTACTCGTTGAGCTTGAAGCTCTGATCGGTAGCTACTTTGGTCACAACTACCATTATTTGATTGTGCACTTGTGTATGGAATGCATGTACCACAATTTACCATTTTATAAAGCACATTCATATACATTCCACAATTTACAATCATCGGACCTCCTGTCCAGAATCAACACAATCAAATCACATTCATTTAATAATTCGAACATAATAAAATCAAACAAGTAATTGAGTGAGACCGTCTAGGTTACTCACCAATTGCTCCTGAAGCTAATGCCTGGAAGATTTGGCAACGTCTGGAGGTCGACGTTCTAGTTGCTCCTCTATAATAAATAATATACACAATATCACAATTTGTACAATCATAAGTATTCAATAATGCACATGTATGAAATAAATTATGTGCAATGCAGGTTCATGGCCATCCTAGGTATCTTTCCTTCAATTTCATCACAAAATCAATCTCATATCCAAAACTTATCTAAGTATAACTTATACTTAGGTTTGTGCCTCACTAAAATCCTTAAAATCTCCATTCTTTTCTCATTGACTCCAAAATCACTTTAGGTTTGTGCCTCATTAAAATCCTTAAAATCTCCATTCCTTTCTCATTGACTCCAAAATCACTCAATTTGGTTTAGTAATTTGGAAGATATGCCTCAAACATTATCGGGTTGTTCATATTCAAAAACAGTGTACTATACCCAACTTCCATCCAGAAATTAAACATCTTAGAGACTAAATCAAAATCCGATTTGTTCAGACAATTTGTATACTTATGTCTCTCATTTAAAATCATCTCGTTTGGAAACCTATAGATCTAGATAAAATCAAAATAATGAAGTTTGTTTAGTGGAATAACCAGTTCATGTTCTTCCAACTGATACCCTTATTTTGATTAGAATAATCTATTTCAAGTCAAAACCAGAAGCTATAATTTCTATGGAGAGACAGAGAAATATGTTATGAAACCAACGCTTTAAAAATCAGGTCATTTGGAGGTCGGACAACAAAGTTATGGCTGAAAGAATCAAGTAACAATCTGTCCACATAAGACGAAAAAATAACATACGAATGCAAGAAGCAGACAAATGTGGTCAACTTAAGACGAAGCAAAGTCTTAAGATGAAATGAAATCATCACAGACGATATGACGTCATTACAGATGAAACGTCTTTACAGACGAAACAACTTTACAGATGAATCATCCTTACTGACGATGCATCTTCACAGACGATATAACGTCATCACAAACGAAGCGTCTTTGCAAACGAATACAAATGGTCAACTTAAGACGAAGCAAAAGTCAACCCAAGATGATATAGACGATCAACTTAAGACGAAGCAAAAGTCAACCTAAGACGATATAGATGGTCAACTTAAGACGAAGCAAAAGTCAACCTAAGACGATATAGATGGTCAACTTAAGACGAAGCAAAAGTCAACCTAAGACGATATAGATGGTCAACTTAAGACGAAGCAAAAGTCAACCTAAG
>JANIHZ010000008.1:12346857-12362186 GCA_027478365.1 Erythroxylum rufum
TCGCATATGGACGTGGATATGCCTCTGACCAAGCACAGTTATGCTGGTGGCTGAAAGGAATGTGTAGGCATGGGATGGATGGGAGAGATGCAGGGTACAGCTTAACAGATAGACCCCATACTTTTATGTGGAACTGGAAGCATCCTTAAAGTTCAAGTGTATTGTATTGACACAAGGAATAGCCACTCCTTTTACCTGAACACCCCTGATAATGCTACCTAACAAATTTCTTATCTAATGTCACTTGACCTATTCCCTCCATACTCACATGAATTTGCTTCTATCAAGTCAATTATTATTTGATTTTTAACATTTAATTTCAATACCTGAAACACTGGGGACAGGTCGTTTGTTACCGAAATCCTTAACAGCCACAAACGTTAAAGGAATGCCAAAGTTAAGGATTTTTTTTAATGTATGCATATGAAATAGGATAAGACAGGTCGCATTTGTAATAAATAATGAACATAACACGAAATGTTAACTAACTGATTCTATGTGATTAGGATAAGAAAGCCTGAAGCAAGCAAGTAAGACATTGCTTGTCGATTTGTCCGTGAGTTATGTGAGTTGTACGTCACTCCCTCTCTCTCTAAGTTCTAATTAAAAAATCTCTCTCTATCCCTCCTCCTGGGCATCCTCTTCCTTTCCGCCGTACCAAGTCTTTGCAGAAACCCCACGTAGAAGGAACCAATTGCTCTCTGTTCTCTTTCTCTTTCTCTCTCTCTCTCTCTCTATTTGGGTTCGAGTGAACACTTGCCGTATCATGTCGTACGATTATCTCTTCAAGTACATAATTATTGGTGACACAGGTTGGTTTGTTGTCTCTGTTGGTGTTGTTTTTGCTTTTTGAACTGGAAAAGGTTTAGATTGTTATGTAAAGAAGATGGTAAAGATTGAAACTTTGAGGAGTTTGGTTTTGTGGGTTGGCTGCAGGTGTGGGGAAATCATGCTTGCTCTTGCAATTCACCGACAAGAGATTTCAGCCTGTTCACGACCTCACCATCGGCGTTGAGTTCGGTGCTCGCATGGTCACTATCGATGGCCGTCCCATCAAGCTTCAGATTTGGGACACCGTAACTTTTCCAACTCGTCTTTTTACTTTTGTGAATATGTTTTTTGTTTTGTTCTTGAAGTTCAAACTTCTCAACTTTTTCAAGTCAGTTTTGAGTTTCGTGGTTAGTTTTACTTTTTCGCCTGATCTAGGTATTAGGTGTGATTGGTTATGTGACTAACTAGGGGATAGACTGACAGTTACACATAAAATTTAGCTTTGTTGTTATTGCTTTCTAATTGTTTAAAGTTGACGGAGTTGTGATAGAGCTGGCTGTCCGTGAAGCTATAATTGCTTCTACTTGCGGTATACTTCAGTTAAACGTAGTCTTTGCAACTTAGAAACAATTATAAAGTCATTTGAGTTTGATTGTAATATGGCAATCACCTCCGCACTGGAATAAGGGTGAGTGGATGAAGCTGCGGCACAGTCTAGAAACTCATTCAAACACAAGATGCTCTGTAATATATAGATTGATGCTATTTGTCCGACTGATTTTATAGAACTCATATGCAGGAAAACTTGAACTTTCATTGGTATCCAGATGTCCATGTATATGTTTATATTAGGAACTCTCTTATCCCGGTATTCATTAAGTTATACACGCTGGATTTGTTTCCTGATGAAGGGTTGTGTTTTGATTTCAGGCTGGGCAAGAATCATTCAGATCTATCACCAGATCTTACTACAGAGGAGCAGCTGGAGCACTTCTGGTTTATGACATAACCAGGTCAGTTTGTGTAAAAGTGTATCTGATAAGTTAGATTGAAATCATAACTCGTAGAAGTGTTTCAGTCATTCTTGTAGAATTATCATAGGAAATTTGAAACCATGCTATACTCTCCATCTCTGCTCCTGTTGGACATCTTGCCTTTGAATTATGGATAAACGTAGCATGGACATGAATAAGTGAATTTACATTTCATAGTCAAGACTAGGATGGAACATATCTATTTAGTTTGGAATATGCTGATAGATGGAATCCATTGTGATCCCAGCTTTCGCAAAATTTGATACACTCGTGTGCTTTTGTTCAAAGAAAAATAGCTTTCAAGACTGCCTGATTAATTATATTTCCTTTCACTAGTTACTCTTGAATTCTATTATTTTGATTTGTTAGCCAACTGAATCTGAGAAGCTGTACAGGAGGGAGACATTTAACCACTTAGCTAGCTGGCTGGAAGATGCTCGCCAGCATGCAAATCCCAACATGACAATCATGCTCATAGGGAATAAGTGTGACCTTGCTCATAGGAGGGCTGTCAGCAAAGAGGAAGGCGAACAGTTTGCCAAGGAAAATGGACTTTTATTCTTGGAAGCATCTGCAAGAACAGCCCAAAATGTTGAAGAGGTATGTACCTATGAAAACCCACGCTTGGCATGCCAGCAATACGTTTTCGGTTATCTAATGACTCCAAACCTCCACCACCAACATAAATGCTAAACAGGATCTTGGATCTTTGTTCTAATAAATACAATCAATTACAGGCCTTCACTAAAACTGCTGCAAAAATCCTTCAGAATATCCTGGATGGTGTATTTGATGCATCCAATGAGGTAATCGCTACTTCTCTTTTATGTTACTGAAAATTTATGTAATCTTTTTCTAGAACTAAATTGTCATTAGAAATATTAGCATTTTAGTGTTTGAATGATGCTAAAGATATAGGATGCGGTTGAAACTGCTCAAGTGTTGGTCTTGTACTGTTTAAGCTGTTGGTTGTCAATCAAAGATGTTTGTTGCTTGATAACATTGAACTTATTGCTTATATCAAGTTTGTTCTCAACTTTTGGTTATCATTGCAGTCGTCTGGCATCAAGCTTGGGTACGGGCGTAACCAGGGGCCCTCAGGCTCGAGAGATGGAACTGTAACACAGAGAGGAGGATGCTGCGGCTAGTTGGAAGCCTGTTGGAAAAGTTCAGTCGACCGGGCCCTTGTTGCCTGGTATCTTATACAGCCTTCCCGGCTCCTTCCTCTTCAACTTGAATATACCGTTGAAGCTGTCTTGTGACTGGGGAGAACATTTATTGTATAGATCCAGCATCATCTGTCTTTAGACTGAAATGGATTTTAATCACAGGGAGTTCTCTCTTTTTCTTTTTTGGGTTCACGAAGGCATATGTTTCATTTTTATCGGGTTCCTTACTTTCAATTCAGGAGCTCACCCCAACCCATCCTGATAGATATCCATGGCCAGTCCTCTATCAAAGGAATGGGTTGTTCAATCATTCAAAACCCTAAACGTCACAGATAATCTACATTTGTCCTCGAACAAGCAAACAAAAGGTCGATCCCTTCTAGTGCTCTGTTGGCAAAATGTGTTTAAAATGGGAGTCGCCTGTCGCTTGAAAGTCCAGCTTGTACTCCCAGTGTATTCGAACATTGATTATTTGGATTTTCCACGTAAAAAACTGCAGGAGGGATGTAAACATCCGTGATATGGTGTTTCATGTTTATAATGGTTACGCATTAAACTTCGAAAACAGCACGAGAAATTCCCAAGTAACAAAAGAATTCGCTGAAGTACTATTTCAAACACACCGGTTCAGCTCCAGACTTGCAGTAAATACCGTTATATATAATTTATGCAAAAGAAAGAATCCTCCAAAACAAGTACGAAGATCAACAATACAAGTAGAATAGTTGTCTACAAGCCAATTCTCAACCTCCCTGGTTACGTTCCGCCCAAATTTGAAGATGAAGTTATACAACGAACTAGTAAACCACTCCCTACGACTTCTATCAGAAGACATCAAAGTTGTTGGACACTCAGTTTGAGGCGGTGGATGTCATTAAGATAAGCCAAACTTCAAAACGTCTAAGAGCCACCAAAAACCTGCAGGGAACATATATGAGCCGCGGTAGGCAGACAGAATGATTGTAAAAACTATGTGCAAGTAATCACTCACCCCAGACAGGATGTCTTTGGATAGTTGAGGTTTCCTCTGTTCCGCTTTATCTGCAACAGGTTTTGTCTGTGTGAATTGGCGGATTACTTTAGCTGGTTGATGACTACCAGAGAGATCAGTTCCAGACTCCTGTTGGACTTTTTGCTTCTGCAGATACAAGAAAGACCAATGATATCTTATGCAACTTGATAGCGAGTAATATATTAAAATAAATCAAAAGGAGGTGAAAATATAGGAGCATTACATAAAATCAATAAGTTATGTTGAGCCCCAGCATTCATTTCATAATTACAACTGAAATACGATTAGAGATCCATAGAGTGAACCCCTTAATGATCTAACAAGTAGAAACTTGTCTTCATGCAACAACTGGCCATGAAGGTCTCCATGTCATACAGATACGAATATCACCAACACAGCAATTCAACAGCTCTTATAACCTTTCAGCTCTTATGTGCAGAAACTTTTATGATAATCAAAATTGAAATTTAACATAGATTTTTCCCACAATTTACATTAATCAGTGATAGATTTTTCCCACAATTTACATTAATCAGTGATGACCACTGTGGCAAACATACTAAATCATCATTCCTGGATAGGGAAACCAAAGAAAGTAGTCCTAACACAGAAACTAAAATGTAGGTTGTCCTAATCAAGTTCTCAAACAAGTATGTCAGAAAAAATAACTCGCTGTGAATACTCGCAAATAATAGCAAAGTGAATCAACAAACAAAAGTGCAGCCAATTACCTTCTTCATTCGTTCTTCAATTGAACTTAAAGCACGAGACTGATCAACTTTAGAGAGATAGAAATCCCGTTCCCTCTTTGCAGCAGAAATTTCCAAAGCTAGTTTCTGCTCCCGTATAGCATTCTTATAAGCTGCATTAGAAATATCTAGCCTTCAGACATATTTGAAATATTAAGCATGACAAACTGTAACAAGAATGTGAGTCTTGTACCGATTTCTTCTGTAAGGTCATCCCACTTAAATTTACTTAAGTACTTGATATTCCAGAGATCATAATAAAATTGTGATCTCTTCCTCCCACCTAAAATTTAAAAGGATAAGGTAAGAAAATTGAAGAAAAGAGACTTCTATGAAGCATGGGATAACATGAAATTGGTAAAATAAAGAAGACATCTGGACAAAAAGAGGGCAAGTAAGCATAAGCAAATATGTACACCATTTTTTCTTGTTGCTGAAATCAATGGATTCATCAAAAGTTCCACGCACCAAAAGAAAGAAATGGTTAATGATAAAATCAACCGATAAACTGTAAACTAATTATTCTATTGCATTGATAAGATTTTCATCTAGTCTATGTACACCATTTTTTCTTGTCCTCACAACCAACAAACACATAAGATATCCATCATAGAGGATAAGACATTAACAGAAGAATTTTTACAGTTTCTTAAATATTATTTGTTATTTCATTCCCCATTCTT
This sequence comes from Erythroxylum rufum, assembly GCA_027478365.1. NCBI lineage: Eukaryota > Viridiplantae > Streptophyta > Magnoliopsida > Malpighiales > Erythroxylaceae > Erythroxylum > Erythroxylum rufum. The sequence continues at coordinate 12,352,276 of JANIHZ010000008.1, forward strand.
CAAAAGATAAGCATATAGATCGGAGATCAAAATCTCGGATAAGAATAATTTTGGAAGAAAAAGAGGCAAATAACACACATAAGTACCTACCAATTTGTTCACCATTTAACATGTTAGCGACCCTTTTTGCCACACTTTTATCTGTAAATTCCACCCATCTGCAGGGAAAACAACAAAGAATGCGATTGATTTCCAGAATTAATAAAACACGAAAACGCAGAAGTTGGTTTGTTGTAGAAGAGAAGGAAGAGAAAGAGGAATTGACTTTATTGAATACTTAACAGAAAATGACTGCATAACCGGCAGTATAGCCGAAATTTGAACCATCTAACAACATATTCTGAGTGCTAAATTTACTGCTAGTTTGAAGTTGGAACTTACCCTTCAGAGAATCCTTGTCCTCGAAAACCACCAGCCTTTTTACGATGCACTTGAATCGTAGGGTCTGAAATAATAACATTGTGGACAATGATGAATGCAAATAACAACCAAAATTTTTTTAAAAAATCTAGAAGAGTTGTAATTGATCACCTTCAGGAGCAAGATAGATCCTTTGTATATCTCCATACTGGGATAGAAGCTGGCGAAGCTTTACAGGATCCATGTGGGGAGGAACTCGACTTAAATAACAGACCCCACGCTTGTCCACCTTAGCCGCTTCCATTAATAATCTCTTTTTCTTCTTTTTGTTTCTTGCAATATCTGTTTCTCCATCATTGACCTCAGAATTTACCTCAACCAAAGCACCCTTTTCATTGACCAATCGTTCTTCCTCAACTCCAGCAGCCGTTGAATTCAGGTTCGAAGGAGGAGTCACCTCATCCTTAAGCTCTTCCTCATCATTGACCTTACCAGGCATTGCTATTAGTCCATCTTTCCTTTTCTTTTTGTACTTCTTTCCTCCCTTGACATAAGAACTTAAATTACCCATCTCATCCTCTGCAATTTCCTCCAAAGTAACTTTCTTCTCTCTCTTTCTCCCACTTTCTGCACCCATATCACTAGATTTTCCATTACATTCCACTACTTCCTCCTCTTGCTTCTTATTTTTGCTCTTCTTCCTTTTTGCTAGTTCTCCCCTTGACTTTGCATCCCCTGGTTGAGAATCCATCCGACCAACCTCGTACCCTTCTTCCTCATCCATTGCACCTATAAGAGGATGCGCTTGTTTCCCATTGAACTGACAGGAATTGTATTGAATAATGCATATTAGGGAATTATATTGAATAATTCATATTAGGGAATTATATTAAAAGATGGATCACGTTTATGGTATTCATCATAATTATCATCATAATCAGAGAAGTCGTTGAACTATATTGAATATTAAGCTTCTTTGGTTCGTTTTGGAACATGAGAACTTGATGTAAAAAAGGCTAGACCTCTACTTGGCAAAGGGTATTAATGATGATAATTGATAGTCAACTTCTTGATTACTGCAATTTTAACTTGTGTGTACTAAAAGTCTACAAAGGTGATTTCGCGGTTACAACTAACTTCCATTTCTCTGTAGAAGATAAGCATCTCTCAGAATCATGAAAAACAATGGATATAAGAAATGAAAGTACCAATATTTTATTTTTATTGTGTTCCAAAGTTTTTTTTAAAACATTTGAATACCGCATGTAAGAAAAGAACTTAGCAAAAAAGCTAATTAGAAGAAAAACTAACAATTAAATTGTATGTGTATAGAGATCCCTAAAGTAACAAAAGTCGAGTTCATAAAATAGATCAATACTCTGCTAGCTATCAGAGGGTGTTATGATTGATAATCTAGCTTGGTGCATTGGTGTGTTTCAGCAATTCTTGATCTTGATTATTCATTTATGTTTTTCAATAATTTGTTTTGCCATGACACTGAAGTTGTTCAAAATAGAAAATTACACACTCGACTTGAACAATCCTACTCTGTCTTGGGTCATTTAAAACATGAACAGCACACAATAAGACAGACTCAAGCACCACCAGAATCAATAATACAAAAGCTGAAGCAAAGAATAATACCTCTAAGATAAAAGTGAGAGATAGGAAAAGGAAGTAGAGGAGGTGTCGCGTGGACAAAAGGGAGGCTGCTGGTGCGTGGGTCTGCTGGTGCATCGTCTGGTCTGCTCTGCTGGTGTGTGGGAGAAGACGGTCTGGTCTGTTGGTGCATGGGAGAAGAGGAGAAGAGGGTCGGCTGCTGTGATAGGGTTGAAGTTGTGGGTATTATTGGGTTTAACGAAAACGGCAGCCTTTAGATTTCAATTCACGTGATTTATCACATGAATTCAATTTACAAAGGGAGGTGGGTTTAAACCCACACATGAATTGAATTCTTGCCATTCTTTTTGTTCTAAACAAGTGAATTGAATTCAATTACAAGATTGAATTCAATTCCTTGTGTTCCAAATAGGGTGTTAAAGTATGAAACTCCTAACAGGTTAAAAGGTCATTTATTTAAGTAGACTTACTTAAACAAAAGATATAATACCTATTTATAATAACCTTATTAGATCTTATCATCAGCTCAATAAATACCCAACTCATATTAATAAGGTATCTTTTTTTCACTAGACTCTGACCCATTAACCAAAACCTTTATTAGGTCACTTAAGAGGAGAAAAAGGTCAAATTAAACACCAACATTTTCACTAGAATTTGATTTGAATTCAAACGTTTTAAAATGTTTAAAAAGTACCTGAAATGTTTTATAAACAATCAATTTAGAATCTAACTAAATATCTATGTCACCTCTCCATTTAAAAACAATCTTACTTTATATTTTCTATCTTTCTATGGCCTCCTTTACTAGATTTAAAAAATTAAAAAAAAATTGATTGACATATTCCTAGAACTAGATAACAACATTTGGATACCATACTTCAAGGAGTTGAGAATCAAATCTAAATAGATCTAAAAGTTTGAAGGATTCCTCTCCAATGAAGTAGGTTCCAGTTCTAGGTTTAGTGTATCATGATGAGGAGAAGTAAGAGGACTTGAATTGTGATGATAATCACGTTTACTCCATCAATCTCCACTCAGATACAACAAACATAAAAGATACATAGAGAATCAAAGAAAAGAAGAAGAAGTGTCTGAAGATGTCGAATAGAGAAAGAGAGATAAACTCTCAAATGTTCTTATTAGTCAGAAACAAAAGACTAAGCTTAAGGGAATCATACATGAGACACACTTGACAAAACAAGAGTCAGAAGCATATGATCAAAACACTGTCGTATTCAATACATCCGGAGACAATTAAAACGCAGCTACAACAATACAATACGCACAGCAGCAAAAGTATACATTAGTTGATCATGTGAGGAGCACGTGTAATATATCTGACTTAATCAAAGCTCAACTAAAAGCAAATGGCCTCAACCCCTATAAATAAGACAGACTTCGAGGCTTCAGACACAAGACTTTTCTCATACTTTGTAATCAAAATTATGAGAGTGTAAGAATTAGAGTGAAAAATTTCAGATTGTGCTAAGGTACTTATCTGTGGGTACTAGGAGAGTTTATAGACTCTTTACAAGTGTTTGATGAAACATTCAATCTCTGTAATCTTTCTCTTTTTCTTGATACTAGTGGAACCACTACAGTAAGATCCTTGGACGTAGATAGCATTTAAGCTATCGAACCAAGTAAATCCTTGTATTCTTTAATTTTCGCAATCTTCAATACCTGCAAGATACAATTTTCTTTATCAGTCTTTACAATAAAAGACATCAGTACAACACATTTAACCTAATAGAAGTGGTATAAGAGCTATCCGAAACCTCTTGGGCATTTCTTGACTACTCAAAGCATCAAGGATCATCAAGTTTTCTATAAGTAAAATCATCTTTTATTTCTTTAAACTACAGACAAGATGATAGGAAAAAAAATGGATGTCTTCATTGGTAAGGAAGACTTCACCATCTAGAAACTTCATATGCAAGCCCTTCTTGAGTCTTATGACTGCTATAGGGCTATCGAAGATTAGTATAATGTTGAAATTGATCCGATAAAAAGACTCAAGATGCAAAGACTTGCACATTGCAAGTTAATGCTTTACTTATCGCCAGTTGTGATAAGAAAAGTGCAGAATTGTAACACTGCACAGAAGTTGTGGCTTAAACCTAATGAAATATACGCAAAGAGATGTCTTCCTAACAAGATGGCTCTTTTCCATAATCTTGCTAACTACAAGATCAACACATCTGTCTCCCTAAATGATAACCTAGACTATTTCTTTAAGTTAGTACAAGACTTAGAAGCTATAGATGAAAAAGATCTCTCAGGAGCATCAAGCTGTTGTGATTCTAAAGGCTCTACCTTCTGAATTCAATGTATTTAAGAAGGTGATTAAGCATGCTAGTGGAGAATGTCTCATTGTCAATAGGGTATTAAACTCACTAATGGAAGAAATAGTGGACGTTAATCCATTCAAGAAAGAGGCAAAAGTGATGTTTGTAGAAAACAATCAAGACAAGAAGTCACATAAGAAGAATAGCAAGAAAGGTAATTGGCAAAAGGGAGGTGGAAAGGATAAGCACACCAAGGAAGGTGAAGAAAAGAAGAAAAAGGGAAAAGGTAATAAGTGTTTCTACTGTGATAAGGAGGGACATTTTACAAGGGACTGCAGAAAGAAGAAAAGGGATAAAGCTGCACAAAGTGGAGATGCAGGAAATGTGGAGAAACCAGAAGATTCAAGTGGTGATGAGACTTTGGCAATCACTGAAGAGAATGAAAACCTAAGTAGAGAATGGATTTTCGACTCAGGTTGCACTATGTATGTGACTCCTCATAGAGACTGGTTCACAACATTTGAACCAGTCATTGCCAAGGTAAAGATGGCAAATTCTGGGTAGTAAAGGATAGAAGGAATTGGGAATGTCTCTATTAACATGTTTGGTGGGAAGAAGAGAATCCTTACTAATGTCAAATTTTTGCCTGGAGTAAGGAGGAATTTGATTTCTAAAAGCATGTTTGATAAACAAGATTTTCATATCAGATCAAAAGATGGACTCAGAGAAATCCTAAAGCATGGAAGAGTCATTATCAGTGGAGTTGAAAGAGGTGAGTTGTACTATGTTATTGGCTCTATTGAAGTCAATCAGGTTACTGAGAAGGAAAATCATGACTCAACTAAGAAATGGCATTCAAGGTTGAGCCATGCAGGGAACAAAAGTATGTTCCACCTCTTTAAACAAGGACTGCTTCCTAAACAAGATCTAAAGAAGCTGGAGTTCTGTGAATCATATGTGTTAGGAAAACATCACAGATCCAGTTTCCAAAAGGGAGCACAGAGGGCCACGGAGATCATAGAATATGCTGACAGTGATCTCTGGGGGCCAGCTCAAGTATCTATTGCAAGAGGGAACCTATGCTTTATGTCAAATCAGACTGGAAAGAAGCCAAGATGCGTAAGGACTGACAATGGACTGGATTACTGCAATAAAGAATTTGAACACTATTGTAGCAAGAAAAGTATCCTAAGGCATAAAACAGTAAGAGCTACACCCCAGCAGAATAGTGTAACTGAGAGACTCAATAGGACACTCCTAGAAAAGACTAGGTGTATGCTACTCTCTTCAGGTTGCTCACACACATTATAGGGAGAGGCTATTAAGACAATACCCTATCTAGTTAATAGGTTCCCTACCTCTGCAAATGATTATAAGACTACACAAGAAGTATGGAATGGTAAGAAACCTAACCTAACTCACCTAACGACTTTCAGATGTGTTGCTTATGCACATCAGAAGGAAGGAAATCTGAAACCTAGAGCAATTGAGGGAGTATTCCTAGGTTGTCCAGAGGGAGTCAAAGGTTATAAAATCTTACTAATTCAAAAGGGGGGCTACAAAACTAATATAAGCAAAGATGTAATCTTCAAGGAAGATGAATTCCCTTTGCTGAATAGAAACTTCTCATCTTTAGACCTCCAAAAGGAAGTTCAAGAGCAATTAGGATCACTAAACAATTCAGTTTCATTCTATGTGCCACCAGAAACTGAAGAAGATGGCAGAACTTAACCTCTTGATGTGGTACCTATGCAAGGAACTATACATCACGAGCAAAGGACAGAAGAAACTGAAGGTGAGGGTGAAGAAGTAGCCCCACACATAACTACAGTTGATACTCAAGGAGACCTACAAGACTACCAATTCACAAGAGATAGGCAACCAAGATAGAGAATTCCTAATAGGAGGTATACAGACTCAAACTTGGTTGAATTTGCATGTATTATGGCTGAATCTATAGAATATAAGGTTCCTGAAACCTATGAAGAAGCCATGAGAAGTAATGATGCAAAACAGTGGAAGATAGCTTGTGAGAAAGAATATTCTTCTATAATGAAGAACATGACTTGGACTTTAGTGCCTAGAACTCAAGTTAAAATAATTGAGAACAAATGGTTATTCAAGTTGAAAGGAGTGACAGAAGCAAAACCTAGAATTTACAAGGCTAGGCTTATAGCTAACGGGTTTAGACAGAAGGAGGGAATTGACTACAAGGAGATATTCTCACCAGTAATCAAGTTCAAAACCATTAGGCTCATTCTGGTTCTAGCTACTCTATATGACTAGGAAATCCATCAAATGGATGTCAAAACAGCTTTCCTATATGGAAAGCTGGAGGAAACAATATACATGAAGCAACCAGTCGAATTTGAGGACAAGAATAAGCTAGACCATGTTTGTCTACTTCAGAAATCCCTATATGAGCTTAAACAAGCACCTAGGCAATGGAACAAGAACTTCCATGAGGTTGCTACTAGTATGAACTTCATTAGAAGCTCATATGATTACTGCCTATACTTTAAGAATCTAGGATTGAATAAAGCAGTGTTCATGTTGGTCTATGTGGATGCCCTAATAATAACAGGAAAAGACTTGAACATAATTCAAGAGACAAAGTCTGAATTATGCAATTATTTCGAGATGAAAGACTTGGGAGAAGCACAAAAGCTTCTAGGAATGTAGATAATCAGAAAGAGGAGGGAAGGAAAACTATGGCTTGCTCAAAGAAACTATATTAGAAAGGTTTTAGCCCAATTCAAAATGGAACAAGGTAAACCTAGTTTTGTTCCCTTAAGATCTCACCTACAGATGGTGTGTAGCAAAAGTCCTAAGACTGAGGATGAACAGAAAGCAATGGCTCACTATCCCTACAATGTTGGTGTTGGAAGTATTATGTGCATTATGCTATGCATAAGGCCTGACCTTGCTTAAGCCATCAGTATACTAAGTAAATTCATGGCCAATCCAAGTTTAGAGCACTGGCAAGGGCTGAAAGGGTTTCTCAGATATCTAGGTGGAACCATTAACTATGGATTATGTTTTTCAAAAGATGAACTTATTAAATGCATTTATTTGTCATTATGTGGTTATGTGGATGCAGATTATGTAGTAGACAAAGATTCAAGAAAGTCAATTTCTGCATACTACTTTACATTATCAGGAAACACAATCAATTGAAAAGCACAACAACAATCAGTAGTAAGTCTATCAACCACGGAGGCAGAATATTTTGCAATTACTAAAGGCGTAAAGGAGCTAACATGGTTATCAGGCATAGTGAAAGAAATCAACATCGATATCACAAAGCCAGTAATACACGGATAGTCAGTGTAGCATCCTACTCTTGTAAGACACGTACCCAACATCCATGGTGATATCTGAGTACGTACCCTGCAAGGGTGGCATGCTAGAACGATCATTCAGTCAAAATTCATTACAAAACTTTTGTTTCTTTAAAACAAGGTACATGTAAGGGGAAATTACTAATCAAATTGGGCCCATGTCATTTTAAAAAAATTCCATTTACAAGTTAAAATTGTTACAAACATTAGTATTCAACCAAAAATTTGGGCCCATTTTAGATACAAAACACTTGAAGCCATAAAGTCATTTCATTACAAAATCCTTTACATACACTTTGTACAATTCTTACTGAACATAATTCAAAAATAAAAATCAATGAAGACATGTGCAGGTGCAAATTGATCCTGACCCCTAATCCTTATTAGACCTTAGTGGCTTTACTCCATTTAGCCTAGCTGAATAATTCCTCAGAACCTAAAAAGCCACATTGCAATTATTGATGAGTTTTACAACTCAATGAGTGAACCATCATTGATGATTTCACTGGATTACATACAAACATCACATATATCACAGATATTCATTCAGAACATATAATTATTTTTCAGACACTCACATAACAAGGCATAACATATGGTCACTCACTATAGCTTGCAAATCATTCATGAATTACAATCTTATATGAATGCTATATATATGAGACTCACATTCGTTCTTATTGTTGTGACTGAGTGCCTATCACATACTTATATAAATACTGGCCCATAGGGCTCAGTCAGAACAGAATTATAGAACATAACTCTACTTACAGAACATATATCACGGAGCATAGCTCTACGTGTAGAACATATATCACTTAGCAAAGCTCTACGTGGAAGCGCTTCCAATTGGCTCCTCAAGTTACAACGCCTTTATCTAAGCATACATTTTATGAAATGCATCAAATACTGATTATCTCATGTAACACAATCTTATACAAATGCTTAGACAAAATTTTCATAGTCATCGGACCTAAGTTCGGCATTCAACTTTCATTGAGAATCAAATATCATTCTGAAATTCATATCACATCAAAACACTCCCAATACATGCCCAACTATTAAACTCCTTGGACTTCAAGTCCGGAAATTCATAAACAACTCACAAACAGTTCAGTAATATTGGAATTTTAATAAATCAATTCAATTCAAATCAAATCAATCCTAGGAAATACATCTAGGTTGACTCACAGTATGCTCCAATATGCTATTGCCTGGATGTCTAGAAATGTCCGATTGGCTTCCAATGAGTTCCTCTAAATCATACAAAACACATTTACAAATATCACATTTGTGTACAATTGTCTAAGAATGCCTTAATGCATATCTACTTATATGAAAATGCATAATGCATGTTCAATGACAACTCCGGGTATCTTATTATAATTCTCATCATCACATCAATCAGATATCAAAGCCCTCATTAATATCATTAGTACTTATAATTTGGGCCAAACTAAAACAATGTGAAATCAATTTCATAACCTAATTGACCACTTCAGATTTTCTACCCACGTAATTTCGGGTCAACTTTGCATAAATAAATCTGATAGGGTAAATGACAAAATTAGGCAAAACTTCCTTCTGGAAAGTTTTTCTCCAATGTCTTAAATTTCTAATGAATCAAAGATCATCCAATCTGATTCAGTATACCAAAAGTTATACCCTAAATGCTTTAGACTGTTTTTAAGCTTCAATAGAATTCTTACCTCAACTTCCAATTAAAAAATTGAAAATCTTGGAGAAAGCATTAAAACTCTATTTCTTCATAAACTTTGTAGTCCTATGTCTCTACTTTACTCTAAATCAAAAATCATCCCATTTGGATAACTACAGAGAAAGATATGGCCAACACACCAAAGTATGTTTAAGTTGTCAAGAAACTTCACCGCGGCGACTTTTCAGATAGCAAAATTCTTCGACATTTTCTTAAAAGTTTACCGCGGCGAACTTTTACAGAAATCAACTCTTTCAAGTTGGTCACGGTGAACTTTACTGCGTCTAAACTCATCTTCTTCTTTCATTCTTTTCCCAGATTTCACATTTCTACAACGTCTATTATGCACTTCTATACCCAAAACAATCTCTAAACTTCACTCCATTTAACTCCTAATTCAGTTCAAATCATTCACATCAGATCAAAATTCAAGTTTAGTATTCAAACACCAAATATCTGAAACTCCATATGTTCTTCCTCTCTTTACTGATACTCAACAGATTTGTGCATGTACAGTGACAACAACCCATTTTCGGTTTTCTCTAAACCATGACAGAGTGTATATATATATTCATCAATTTT
>JANIHZ010000008.1:12395210-12410893 GCA_027478365.1 Erythroxylum rufum
ATTATTTGTATTAAGTATTTATCGTATTATTATTATTATTTGTGATTTATTTTTCTTACTTTTTTTTACTTATTTATTCTATGAACCTGCATCATTATTTTTTCTGTCACATTGTATGTAGGTCTATTGAAAATAGTCTCTCTACTGTGTAAAGATAAGGCTACGTACTATGAGACCTTTCCAGACTCTGCTTCAATGCGAGACTTCATATTAGGTGTGATAATGATGAGGTGATCATACGAGTATTTGAAGCAAGTTTCAGCTAAAGAATATCTTAAAAGTTAAGTTGTAAAAATATCCATAAGTAGGAATTGTAGTAGAGAACATACATGCGGAGCTTCACTAAATGCTACATTTTCCCTTTCAAATCCCATTATATTTATTACATGTCCACGTCCTTAGAAGGAGGTCCGTCCTAAGTTCTTCCTTCCTGTAATATCACATGTTCAGTGTGAATGCACAGATTCACAAATACAACGATTTGGTTACAATGACTACTCAAGATGTTACATTATACACAAAGTAAAAGTTACAACAATCATATCATCTCCTCAAAGATCTATTGACGATGCCCATTTGGTAAAGAGACCACCCTATGGAAGGATACTGTTCTCTGAGGTAAGGTTCCGTCCTCTTCATCATCGTCGAATTCCAGTAAATAGCTACACAACCCAATACATGAGATTATTACAACGTTGTACCTTTAAACATGTTTTACATCTAAATCCAATTTGAAGTTGATAAGTAGATTAGCAAGAGAAACTCTGCTATTCAAGTGAGTGACTGAGCAAAAAGTGTCAACAAGGAAAACACCGACTAAAGCAGTCATTTCAGAGTTGCATATTTCAGAGAGCACAATAAGTTATCCAAGTTTTCAAACAAACCAGACATGAAATGCAAGAATGCACTTACTCGTCAGTCTTTCTCTGAAGTTACATAACATGGTTGATTGATGACGCCCCATCAAAAGCACAACATCACGGTCAGTCAGTCTCCAATCACAGTTGCAAAGCATTCCAAATTGAACAAGAAAGTTACTTAAGTTTAAAGGGTGAACTGCTATTACTAACTAAATATTTGACTACAGTCGATGAGGAAGCTTTACCCGTCGAGGGGGACCAACAACAGTTGCCTTATAGAGTGCTGTAGTTCCTGGATAAACAGCTAAAACATGTTTTCCAAGACCGAATTCTGGAAGGCTAGAAGGATCATTCCGTTTTGGGAAAGGTATGATACATGACATAGGTAGCTTGTACTTTCTGAATGTAACAAATACAAAAGACATCATTTATGCTAGAAGAACCAAGATAAATGATTAAGGCTTTTATAGAATATGCAAGATTATGATCTCACCTTTGGCCACTGCTATCTTCATCATCACCTGGCTCCTCATCAAGCACTTCAAATCTGCAGAAGGAAAAAACTCTAAACTGAGTGAAAAGATCTGAAACAGTAGTGTCCATATCCTACATTGGTTCCATCTTTACCATTAATTTTATATAAAAGATGCACTCTAATAACCAGTAGATAAGTGAGGTCTCAGAAGAAGCTCATTGTGTGCTTATCCATGCTAATTACTTGTCTGATGAGTCAAATCATTAAGAAAATGAGTTGTTCAAGTCAACTTAAGTCAATGTATCATAGAACTTTCAGTAGGTGTGTGATTAGAAGATATGCCAGTCCTGCAAATCAATGAAGATATAGCTAAAAAATGTCTAAAAGAATCTTCAAAATTCTTGCATGGTCATAAAAAGTAAATATTTCCTTTTTATTGTTATCCTTAAAACGCCACATCTGAGATCCAATGTTTTGCTTGAGGTCGGTAATTTTCTGCCATAGAGTTGGACCAAACAAAATTTTAATTAAAAAAAAGAGCCAAAATCTTATATTTCTATTCAAGCTTGGCATCTCTAGTTAAACTCAATCAGCTTACAGGTTTGTATCTGAAAGAAAATATGATCTTGTAAACACTGTATGTTGTCTAGTGATGTCATCATCAGGCACGCCAAACAAAGAATTATCACTTAAAGAAGAGAGATCTTCAAAACCTACTAACATAAGCATTTAAATCGCAGAGTTTGAGAACTTACTCTTTCGTTTCTCTGTCAAAATGCATGACTTTGACAACGAACCACTCATCCTTTTCAGCATTATCTCCTGTGACCCTAGCTGCAACCTGAACAGGACAGAACACTCATTTGGCTTAGAGAATGGTAAGGAAGTTATGTTATAGAACGCAAATGCTAGAAAACTGTAAGGGTCGAAAAGAAAGGAAAAAGTGAAATCTATGTGTATACATAGAGACTTTTGTAGCTGTACAATTTCACGAAGTTTCACATGCATACCTGCTCACCCTTTAGACTAGCACAAGCCTCAAGTTGACTTCTTGCAGAAGCATTAAGCTTCGAGATATCTGAATCAGTCCTCATCCTTTTCCTTTTCTGATCAGTACCTTCTGTAATAAATTTAAAACTCATTAATAGAAGTTTACGCATTTGTAAATAGTAACACTAGCTTCACAATAAAAATTGATAACAAATGGAACTTTTTCCTCGCAGGGGAAACACAATCCATGATCGGCCATTAAAAAGGAACTTTAGTTCTTTAGAGGTTTCCTGTTTTACTTTTATATCAGATTTCCTTATTCATCTTAGGTGACTTCCAGGGCATTGATAATCCCCAAAGTCCACTCTGTAGTTGCCAAAGGCCGAAAGACACCCAGCTAATGAGGTCTCTTACTCAGCTTTAGTCTCTTATCGCTACATAGAAGATCTACAGTTGGTTAAGCCAAGGATTTGTGCCCAATTGAAAGAGGACACCTACTCTCAGCATATCAATCCAAAAAGAAAAAAGAAAACACCAACAATTAAATGTTGCACAGTCTATTTTAAGAAATGTATGCTACACTCTCAAAGAAACTTCTAACTATTGCCAACATGATCTAAGGGTTGTCATTTTGGTATACTTCAGAAGAAGGGAAGTGTGATACGATAGTCATAGAAGGTCTGTACAAGAGTGTCATGCAAAATGAAACTCAATGTTTGCTGTTTGTAAAACATACCCGCCTTCCTTCGTTGTCCTGAAGATCCAGATGGCAGCAAAGCATCCAGTTGACTCAGCAGGAGATTAGAAACACTGCATCCACATACAAAAACAATGGGTCTGTCAAATCATCTTATCATTTTGATCATCATGTAAAAATTATGTAATCCAACATAGAAAACAGATGAAAAAAACACTATTATAAGTAGGGAAATACTTTGTCCCAATAACAGGAGAAAAAGTTTGTTTGAAAGGGAGGAACATAGTAGAATGCATCAACTTCACAAAACATGAGGTGGCCATACTTTACTTCATTCTCCGAAAGATCTTTCGCCTGAATGTATAAACTTTTGAGCCTCGACAGAGAACTATCACCAGGCTTCTCAACAACCTCAGGAGCTGCATTTACACGCAAAAACTATCTAAAATCAGCTGCTTGTACAGATAGAACCAAAGAAAACAATTTTCAGCGCAAGAACAAAAGATGAAAATGCAAAACCACCACGTAGTTATTATATTATATTATCCGTGAAGAGAAAAAACCAAAGGAAATATTAAATGAATGAGATTGCCTATGGATGAAATATAATGAAATGAAGCTGTGACAATGATCAACAGATTCGTATGCTGAAAATCTGCAGAAAGCATTAACAAATTAGTAAAGAGAAGACATCTTATAGAGTATCCCAATTAAGTTACTTCAATGAACTAGCATTACCCAAATTATAACGTCAAGTAAAAGATACAAAGCAACAATGATATACCTAAGAATAAATGTAGCTATTATAAGCCGGGTCAATCAGCCATTTACACAACCCAAAGCTGAACATTTCACGATAACTAGTTTTATTACGTGACATGCAGCTAAGTTGCCAATGTGATAGGAACTGGCAAAGTTAGTCTGCCATTCTTTATTGTCCCCGCAAGAAAACAAACCCATAAGGAACAACCTCAAGTTTAAGCAAATCCAAACGAAATTTTAAGCAAAGATAAACGCAGAAACATTCCTCAGATACCAACACTGCAGCGCCATTGATCAATCGGACACAAACCCATTCATCCAACCACATCATGGGATCATCCAATTACCAGAAATAACAAACACCCGCATGGATTATAACCACAAAAGTTCAAACTTTGAAACACTTACTAGTTTGGAGCTTCTTATGCATCTTGTTGATCTCTAGAAGCACGTGCTCTTGCTCTGCTCTTAACCGATCGAGCTCTCTCGATTTGTCCAAGATTCCAGAAATGTCCGGCGTTGACATCTTTGTCGGAGAATCTGAATCAGAAGATGAATGGTGGGTCCTTAAAAGGAAGAAAATTTGCACACTTGGGTTTCTAGGTACCTTCCTGTTCGATCAAAGTCCTTCCTTTGGTATAAAATTTTCTAAGTGGAAACAAAAAAGGAATATCTTTCATTTCTTTTCTTGAATCTGATTCTTGATTGCTTATTTGACGCTATGGTTTTTTATGGCTTCATTTTTTTTTTATAAACATATTCTTCTTTTGGATAATTGTGCATAAATATCTATTTTGTGCATTAAAATAATAATTTTATTTCCATTTTCTTGGATGCTTAGTCTTTGAGTTGGGCACGTGTAATATTTTTTTGAACTTACAGCTTTTAGACAATTAGACAGTAGACTTGAATAAACAAAGCAAGTCAATTCTTCTAATTCAGCTGCAGTCGTTCTTAACGAATCCGCCATCTTATAGGTTTAGTGATGAATAGTTAATGAGTTCATGGGGGTTGGTGAGTATGTACATGTACACGGTTTCTGACAGACTAGGCTTTAACAAGTTGACGAGGAAGTCCTTACGAAGAACTCAACTGGACCCCAAAAGAGAGAATCAGACGGTAGTTTTAGAGACTGCCACAGCTACAGGATCAGGATCCTAAACAAGTCCAGCAATGTGGGCATAAAGATGCTGACCAAGCAAATGACGTCCTATTTTAGGGGTATATTATATTACGACTTGGAGTTCTCTAAAAAATTCTATATAATTCATTTGCTGTTATAAAATTAAAATTAAAATTAAAATTTCAGAGTATTTGGGAGAGAAGAATTATTCTTATAAAATCATCCATCTCTCTCTTACATCAAACCTTCTATTTATAGTATATTTCAAACACTTAATACACATGTGACCATCTACTCCATATGTGTAGGTAAAACCAAACCAATAACTACCTACTCCATTTATTGTGTTAGGTAAAACCAAAACCAATAACGTACACTGACTATTAAATGGTGCATCTACAATTAGTGGCACACCATATTATTTCTATCTTTTATAACATTTGCAATATTATTTATGCATTACTTTGAAAGGTGTTGTTTCTCTTTGTTGAGTAAAGAGGACCAACGATAAGATTATGTCCGTTAAAATTATGGCAAAAGGTGTTGTTCTTAATGTACTTTATGTATATACATCTCAAGTAGGTTTAAATGACAAGGTGATTCAAGAGTAGGGATAGCAAAAAGGGCCTGCCCTATCTAGCTTGGCACGATTTTAGCCTAATTTGATTGAGTTACGGGCGGGTATGAGCTGACCATGATTGGCGCGACGGGACCACAAGCCGGTCTGGCCTGTGGACCGACCGTTACTTCAAAAATGATGTCATTTTTAAAGTTTTTCTTAAAAAATATATGGTGGGTTGGGTTGACTTAGTCATTTTTGAATTTTTTCTTAAAAAATATATGGTGGGTCGGGTTGGCTCAGCCTCAGGCCACAGGCCGACCCATCCTGACCGGTCCGGGCTAGGGGTGCCCGAGCCTAGCTCGACCCATTAACATCTTTATTCAAGAGATTCTCTTGACGAGAAAGTTACTCTAGAAGACTTTGATAGTCATATAGGAGCAATCTCTGACGAGTATCTATGGACTCATGGAAGTTTCGAATACGGGGATAGAAATGATAGTAAGACTACTTTGTTGGATCTTACAATAGTGTTTAAGTTAACAATAGTCAATTCTCTTTTTTAAAAAGGAAAAATGAGGACATAATCACGAAAACTTAAGTTGACTAATTTCTTATAAGACGGAGCAATCAACTTAGGTGCAAGGATTGTAAGGTAATACCAAACACTTGCTTGTCAACTTAGCATAGATTGTTAGTTTTAGATCTCATAATTAAAGGGTGGAGGAAAAAGAGATGTCTTAGAAGGTGTATTATAACTAGATGGTGGAATCTGAAAGGAGACATGATGAAACAACTGAAGGATAGAATAATATATGAAGATGAATGGAAATTGGAGATGTTAACCAGATGTGGGAGAGAGTAGCAACTCTTTTAAGGAATACAACTAAAAAGATCTTGGAGATTTCTAAAAGTCTTAAGGGTCGTAAGATGAAGTCTTGGTGATAGGATGAAGATGTACAAGAAAAGATTAAGATCAAAAAATGAGCCTATAAAGCTTTATTGGATAGCACCACAAAGGTAGAGAGAGTAGCTAATAGAGTAATGCACAAAATCAATAAGAAAGAGGCAAAGAAGACAATCTCAGTAGTTAAAAGCAGAGCTTATGAGAAATTGTAAGATTGGAAATTAAAGATAGAGAAAAGGACATTTTTAAGTTGGCGAGAGCTAAGGAAAAGAATACGAGAGACTTAGATCAAGTTCGTTATATAAGAGATGAAACATGACGGGTGTTCATGGCTGAAAATTAAATCAAGAGAAGATAACTGAGGTATTTTTATAGCCTTTTTAATGAAGGCATAGATGACAACATCTCTTTAGGTAATGTTAGCACGTCTAAGAGGTTTTATAACACGACTCGTTGTAGATAACTTACAAGGGGAGAAATTAAAATAGCTTTGAAGGATATGATGAGTGAAAGGACAGTAGGGCCTGATGAAATACCCATAAAAGTGTAAAAGAGCCTAGGCAAAGAGGGTCTTACTTAGCTACCTAAGCTTTTTAATGTGATCCTTAAGTATGCTAAAATGTCAAATGAGTGGAGACTAGTATATTAATTCCTATATATAATAATAAAAGGGAGATAAAAAATTATAACAACTATAGAGACATCAAACTACTTAGTCATACTATGAAGTTGTGGGAAAAGGTAATTAAGAAGAGAGTGAGAAAGGATGTTCCTAATCAGAGAACCAATTTGGCTTCATATTAGAAAAGTCCACGACATAAGTTTTAAATTTCCTAAGAAGATTAATGAAATATAACATGAAAAGACATAGTAATATAGACTTGGTTTGTATTGATTTAAAGAAGGCATATGATAGGGTATCTAAGGAAATCATATGAAGGTGTTTAGAGGTTAAAGGAATTCCTTTGACCTATATACGAGTTATTAAGGATATATATAAAAGGGTAAAGACAAAAGTAAAAATGATAGGAGAAGATAAAGATAATTTTTATATCAATATTGGTTGCGTTAAGGCTCTTCATTAAGCCTTTTTTTGTTTGCAGTAGTAATAGATGATCTCACCAAGAATATTCAAAGGGATGTGCCTTGGTGCATATTGTTTGTTGACGATGTTGTCTTAATGGATGAGATAAAGAGGGTGTCAATGTCAAGCTAAAACGTTAGAGTCTAAGGATTTTAAATTAAGCAGGACTACAACTGAATACTTAAAGTATAACTTTTCAGGCCATAGGGTGGCTTTCGATATGGAGGTAATGATTGATTCAAAAGTTATACTGCAGAAAGAGTGTTTTAAGTACCTATGATCTATCATCCAAAGTAATGGAGAGGTCGATAAAGATAAAGTCCACCGTATAAGATCAGGTTGACTTAAATGGAGAAGTACATTAAGAGTTTTATGTGATAAGAAGATATCACTCAAGCTCAAAGGTAAATTATATTAATTAAGGATTAGGTCAATTATACTATATGGGTCTGAACATTGGTCCATCAAACAAGTATATAATTATAAGCTAATGATGGCGAAGATGAGGATGCTCCGTTAGATGTGTAACCTTACTATAAGGGACACGGTGAAGAATATATTGATAAGAGACAAATTAAAGGTGACCAGTATTAATAAAAAATTAGGAAAGACGAGACTTAAGTAGTTTAGACATGTTAAAAGGAGACGCTGTAATTCTCCAATGAGAAAATGCGAGAAAATAGTACATAGAATGTAAGAGGGAAAAAAAAGAAAAACTAAGAAGAATTGAGGGGTCATGATTAAGAATGATATGACTATGCTAAAATTTATCAAGAACATGACCCGTATTAGAAAACTTTAGCGTATTAGGATATGGATAAAAAATATCACATAGAGAGATTTTTATCATTCTTTTAAGTCTTTTGAACATTTTCCTTCAAGTCTTTCATTTTATAGTTAGCCTTAATATTTTGATTACATAGTACTTCCCCTAGTTATTTAGCCTAAGCAGTTTCTTACTTAGTTTAATTACTTTTTTGTAATGGCTATTTTGATTTATTCTTGTATTTATCTTTTTCTAGTTTATATACTTATATACTTATTTTTATCTTTTATTGTTAATCGTTATCATGTTCTATATGTACCGTAATATGCATTGCATTACATATTTTTATATTCTTATTTATACGTGTTTATTTATATTTTGTATTATCATTATTTTGAATTATATATGAGTTTAACACAAGCAACCTTTCTACCAAATAGGAGTAAGACTGTGTAATATTGTATATCTTCAGGCCTTACGTTTCAGCGAGACTCTCATCAGATGTTGTTATTGTTGTTAATGTTGTATATGTTTAAAATAATAAAAAAGAAATTGATTTATAACATTTCAAATTCATAAAATGGATACGTTTTACTAAATCTCTTAAAAAAATGCAAAATTACATTAAAAAATTTATACTACTTAAATTATATTATACATTACACACAAATATCTTAATTAAAGTCTAAAATGTTGTCATACATAGGAAGGATTAAGTTAAATAGATATTAGAGTTATACATATTTTAAATTATACACTAGTGAATTGAATATTATAAACATGATAATTATTTGAACATGAATTGTTTAATGTAGATCGGGACTTCCCAAGTCACAAGTCTTTGAGAAAGTTATAAATTTCTTTTTTTTTGGAAAATTAATTCTAAAATTATTTGGTTAATGTATAGTAAAAATAGAGAATAATGAAAGAAAATAAAAATAAGAATATTATTTAACAAGGGTTGGTCAATTGGGAGTGCTTAAATCCTTGACAGCAAAAAGCTGTTGTTTATTTATTGAGTAATATTATGATGATTACAACAATCATGTTTACAACATACATTTATATATGAAAATTCTAACTAGCACAATTTTATCCAAATAACCTATTTATTAAATTCAACCTAATTTAATCATGATTTTAGTATGTCCTAGAATCTTTCCAAAAGTTCAAAATATGCTAAAAACCACGTTTATAAATAAAGTTAGCTATATTGTGTCCTAGATCATAGATTAATTGACTTCTCTATATATAAGATACAATTTATAACATAGTCGTGGCTCATCTTGTGTCCTTTTATAAAAACACCTTCATAACACCATCTTCAACGAGTAAATCTTATTAAATTCTCCATGCACAAGACATGATTTATGATCATACCCTATATCGTGTTCTCCTATGAAAACACTTCTATCACATTAACATTGCCCGTATCTTCAATCCTTGCCTTCTTTTCTAATTTATATAATAGAAAAGGTCCAGGCTACACTTATGCCCAAAGCATGTACACCTAAAGAATTCTAAGAAACACATGCTTTATCCTAAAACTCCAAGATTGCATGCCAGAGTATATGAGCCATACATAGCAGTCTTCACTTTAGATAATATGCTCTTCGTAGGCTAAGTTGTATCCAAGTCTAATATCTTGAGACATTAATCAAGTCTAAGCAATGCTTGGACTTCTTCATGATAACCAACTTTATCAACATATCAATTACATTCTTCTAAGTGTGAACCTTTACTATAATAAGAATTATCGAGGCGTAATCAATTTCCTAATCTTATAAAATATCAAATTTATGTGCTTAGTTCTTTCATGATATAATTGATTTTTTGCCAAATAAATGGAACTTTGACTATCAAAATATGAACTCCACCTTAATTATTGCCTATCTCTTTCACTAACTCTATTAAGTCATAATGCTTCTTTAACAGCCTCATTTGTTAACATGAACTTCACCTTTAATTGAAGAGAATGCTACATATATAAATTATGACATTGATTTTCAACAAATAATTTGTTCTGTAAGAGTAAATAAATACCATATAGTAGACCTCCTCGTAGTATCTAAAATCTCCTACATAGTCTATATCTATATATCTCACAATCAAAAGACCACCTTGCTGACAGTTAAATATAATCTCATGGTTTGATGTACCTCTCAAGTACTTGAATATCCACTTTGTTACTTCTCAATATTGTCTTCTAGGTTTCAACATGCACGTACTAATTTTGTTAATAATATGAGCCAAATCTAGTCTCTTACAAACAATTGCATACATTAAACATCTAATCACATTAATATATATATGGTACCAAAGACACATCCTTAACCTCTGCATCTATTTTTAAGCATTGTTAAAGGGAAAGCTTGAAATGATTTTCTAATAGACTACTAATGAGTTTAGTTTTGCTCATTTCAAATATGTCCAATACCTTTTTAACATGGTTGGATTGTGATGACTATAATTTTCTAAAACTCATATCCTTTGGAATCTCCATTCCTAGTATTTCTTAATAGCATCTGTATCTTTCATCTCAAATTCCTCTCTTAATAAGGTATTTAGTTCATTGACATTATGCATACTCTTTGCATTAATTAATATATCATCCATATATATGAGTAGAAAAATAAATGATTCATTGTCAAAGCTTTTAACGTATACATAACAATCATACTCACATCTCATGTAGTCAATTTGGATTATGTAAGAATGAAATCTTTTATACCATTTTCATAGAGGTTACTTAAACCTATAAAGTGACTCCTTTAATTTACACACCAGATGCTCTTTTCAAGTTCATTAAATATACTGGGTTTTTTTTTAATGTCATTTTGCTCCTCATGTCAGTATGAAGAATAGTTATCTTCACATCTATCTAATTATAGAAGCAAGCTTCAATCAATTCCTTTATGGGTGAACATTCACAAGGTTCCCTTGAAATATTGATCTGCGAAGGATATGAGCTATATTGCCAGTAAGATTGGAAAATCAGTTGGCTTAGATGAGAATACTGCCTTAATAAACCAGATTGGGTTCGCTAGAGTTTGTATTGATGTTGATACCTCAAGGAAGCTTCCGGATACTTTTAGAATCATGAAGCTAGATGAGAAAGGAGAACTAGTGGTGGCTTTAATTGGAGTAACTTACATGTGGCGACCAAAGATGAAAGAAGTGAAGCAGGTTTGAAAAAGAAAAGGAGAGCCAGTAAGGAAGTCGATGAATGAGGGATGTCCAAGCTAAAAGAAGGGTACCCTAGTAGAACAAGAGGCATCACTTGAAAAGCAGAATTTCTGGCGCATGAATCAGGAGGAGAATCAAGCGATGGGGAATAAGAAGTAGGTACAACATCAAGAGGTCAGTACTATGACAAAGATTGTAGCGTAGACAGAGGGGGATAATTAAAAGTCAGGTCATAGGAAACTAGTAATGAATTTGGCAGGGATAAATATGCCTGAGAAGGAAACATAGACAGGTGTGAATAAAGGAGCAGGACAAGAGGAAGAGATAATTGGCACGCTAGTGATAGAATGGGGTGAAACTTCTGGTACTAAAAGTGACAGAACATCTATAACCCTGGGTTTGACTAGGAAGTATCAGAGGAGAAGGGCTGGAAAACGAAAAAATGATTCAGGTAGTAGCATGGAATGTTAGAGGCCTAAATAGCCTAAATAAACAACTTGCGGTTAAGTAGTCTATTAAGAACAAGAAGTTAGATTTTGTTGGTTTATTGGGAATCGAAATAAAAAAGGGAACAATTGGATAAGAGTTTATGGTTCTTAGACAAAAGATGGAGGGCATTAAGTAACCATGATCGTCATTTCAATGGGAGAGTGATATTAGGCTTTAATCCTCAAAAAGTGGAAGTTATGAAGCAACTTGAGAATGATTAGCTAATTTATTACAATTTCTTGATTAAAGCTACTGGGACAATGCTTGTAATTACACTATTGTATGCAGCAAACCACAAATTCCAGAGACAATATACATGGAGTGGGCTAGAGAATATAAGCAATTTAATGCGTCATCCATGTACAGTTATCGGAGAATATAATTGCACTCTAAAAGTAGAAGAATTAAAGGAAGGAGAAGATGGAACCCAGTAGATTGTCGAGAACTTTAAGAAATGTAGAAAGGATAGGTTTGGTTGATCTGAAATAGTATGGTAACTTTTATACCTGGAACAATAAGCAATCAAGGGAATGAGTTTTGATGTGGAAATTGGATCGATACATAGTTAATGACAAGTGGATAGAGAAATACTTTACCAGCAATGCTATGTTTGATGATCCATCTGTTTCCAATCACAGTCAAAGAGTAATGGAATTGTTAACAAATGACAGGAAGAGGAAGGTCCCGTTTAGGATCTTCAATTACTGGATGGATAATCCCGAATTCAGAAACATACTCAGAGTGGAGATGCAGGGGGAGGTTCCAGGATCAAAGGGTTACCA
Organism: Erythroxylum rufum; assembly: GCA_027478365.1. Lineage (NCBI taxonomy): Eukaryota > Viridiplantae > Streptophyta > Magnoliopsida > Malpighiales > Erythroxylaceae > Erythroxylum > Erythroxylum rufum. The sequence goes on from JANIHZ010000008.1 coordinate 12,407,891, forward strand.
ACTTAGCATGAAGCTGAAAGCCTTAAAAACCAAATTGAAAATGCTCAACAGAGAAATAGGACAACCAAAGGTAAAAGCTAAAGTTGATGCTCTAGAGTCTAGAGGAGCTAAAGAAATGTCAGAGGAGATTACGGGAAAGACCAGAAGATATGTAAGTAATAAAAGATGAATTTGCATTGATGGAAAAGTATAACGAACTGCTAATTAATACCAATACACTGCTAAGGAAGAAATCTAAAATGCTTTAGTTGAAGGAGGCTGAGAGATGTACTAAGTATTTTATGAGTTCAATCTCAACCAAGAGAAACAAGAATTCTATTAGAATGTTAGAAGATGAAGATAGGCAGCTCTATAAGGACCTAGAAAGTAAGAAGGGGATTGCCTTAGAGTACTTTACTAAGCAGTATGGGACTGGAATGACAACAAACGCCATACCCACGGAGATTCTAGCCAGTCTTAAGAAGCTTGATGAAGAAGACAAGGTGGAGTTGGTTAGGGAAATAATAAGGGAAGAAATAAAAATGTTGTTTTCTCAATGAACCCTAATAAAGCCCTAGGATCGGATGGATGCAATTGGATATTTTTTCAAAAACATTGGGATATTGTAGGGGACCAAGTGGTCGGAGCAGCGGGAGAGTTCTTTCAGAGAGGAACAATTCTCAAGAAATGGAATAAAATGTTTATCTGCCTTATTCCTAAACAAAGCAAGGCAAGGAAGCTAGAACATTTCCGGCCAATAGCCTATTGCAATTTTTTCTACAAAATTATCATGAAATTAATAGCTAATAGACTGAGAGCAAGCTTGGCAAGTTAATCAGCCCAAAATAGAATGCATTCATTAAGGGGAGTTCCGTGGGAATCAATATCCTACTTTGTCAAGAATTGTTAGAGGGGTATAATGCTAAAAGGAGAATGAGGAATTTCACTATAAAGATGGACCTTGTAAAGGCCTACTCAATCAAGTAGAAATTCTATTTACTACATTGGAAGCAATAGATTATCCTCCCATATTTCGAAAATGAGTAGAGGTATATGTAACTACTGCTTCTTGGCAATTTTGGTGGATGAAGAACTTACAATCTTGATCAAAGCCAGGAGGGGATTAAGGCAAGGGGACCTATTATCCCTTTACCTGTTTGTAATTTGTATGGAGATTTTGTCAACTTTCCTCGTGAGCAATATACGGAGGCACCCAGACTTCTAGTTCTATTGTTGATGTAAAGGTATGAAGACCACACATCTAGCTTTTACAAACGACTTGCTATTGTTTTGCAGAGCTGAGAAAAACTCAATCAATATAATCTTGCAAGTGATGAAGGAGTTCTAAGAGATCTCAGGCTTAGGATTTTACCCATAAAAGAGTTGTTTTTACTTATCTTGTAACTCAAGTAAAGAGGTAACCTCTATAGCTATTAAGATGGGTTTACAACAAGGGTACCTACCCTTTATGTAACATCTCAATATCCATGTTAAGGCTAGAATAGTAAATTATGAGAAATTTATATGAAATTAGAAAAATGCACATTATGCATAAGTTAATTGTGACATACACATTTATTTTGCACATTCATATGATTGTACATGCATTCATTGGCATTTTTGGGTAAATTTGATTTATAAGTGAAAATTGTGGATTAAATTGGAGTGTATTAATTGTAATTTGAAAATTTTGGTATGTTTTGGATATTTTGAAATTTTTGGTGAATTATTTGAGCTAAAAATTTATTTCGAGAATAATCTAACTATTTTGGATATTTGCTGAATTTTTTAAAATTTCTAAAATATTGGGGTATTTTAGATTAAGAAAAATAAGAGACCAATTAAAATGTGACAAATGGCTAAATTGTATTGAGACATGGTTTTTATCTGTGGTGATAAGTGGCTGATTGGGTTGAGAGATACGTGCATATACATGCAAAAAGCCACGTACTATATGAATTCGTTGAAGCTTTCCTCTGTTGTTGTTCCTTCATACTGAAGGTTTTGTTAGACAAAAATAATTTGAAAACACCGAGTTGTGCTGTGGAAACTTGGTTATTGATTCCGAAACTAAAGTAAGGCTGTTAGTTTGTTGATAGAGAGTTGATTGCTATTTATCCTGTACACGTGATCCACCAACACGGTCAAAAGCTTGTTAAATCAAGTAAGTGAAGTTTTAAGGTTTTAAGTTTTATAGATTTGATGATGTTTTACAGTTTAGCAGTAAATATATGCATGCATTATGTAACGAGTAATTCAGTGATAGTGATGAGTTATATGAATAGTGGATGATTTTGCTGGGAATGGTCGTTGACTATGATAGGGATGCTGAAAACCATGAAAGTTGATGTATAAAAATATACTCTGTTTTGTACTAAGAAATACGCAGAAGGTTATCTTGCTCTGTACGTGTATGAATTGGCTAGGTATTAGTAGAAATGGATTTAGATGAATTTAACGATATGAAATGACGATTTGGATGAGGTTATTGTTGGATATTAAAATACATACAGAAACATATATGCAGTTAAACATGCTTTGTTCTTGTTAGATATATATGCGTAAATGTCTGGGTAGTGTGGTGATAGATTTATGTGAGGTAAAGTTAAAGAAAGCTTAGAGCATAATGAGGAGTTGTGTTTTAAGGAGTAAGATGATAGAAAACGTGGACTAATGAAGGAAGGAATAAAAATGGAAAAGTGCAGAAGTTAGAAAAATGCAGTAAAGAGAGAGAGGAAATTTATTAAATTTCGGATGTTTAATGTTTGAAGTGTAATTTGAGTCTAAAAAATTTCGGATGTTTAATGTTTGAAGTGTAATTTGAGTCTAACTTGTTGCCAAGATTTTTCTAGATATGGAAATGTAGAATGGATAGTTTAGAAGTAAGAAGCTTAAACAAAAAAAAGGAAAGAGAAGAAGTGCAGTTCGGTGAAGAAGATGAAGGTCTTGTTAAGTCAAAATTGACTTTACGTACTGAAAGATTTTGATGACAAACAAAAAGAAGATAAAATAAAAAGCAGACGA
>JANIHZ010000008.1:12420830-12434956 GCA_027478365.1 Erythroxylum rufum
ATTTTGACTATGATAATGTTATGCTTCTTGGATATCAAGATTCAAGAATTACCCATGTCGGATAATGTTGTTTCATAGGACAAAAGTGATCTTAAAACCATCTTTTCTCTAACATAGACCATTTGACTATGGCTCAAGCTTAAGTTTAGAATTCGAATTGTGAACTCCTCCAGCAAAGAAGCAAAAGCTAAAGTCAATGAACTATCTAATCGCATTTCGGGCTAATCAAGTCTCATCAATTCTGTACAACAATCAATGATGTGGTTTATATAATACAACCCTCAAACCAGGCTGTTCGTTTGTAATAAATTATCTTCAACCGCCTTGAGAGATGGGGTTCTGTAGCACAAAAACAATGCTCTTGATTTCTGAATGAACATCTTTAAAGGCAGGGGAAGGATCCATAACTTTGGCAGGAAACAGAAGTTAAAATAGGCTAAAGAAACAATGATGTGGCTTAACTTCAAAATGGGAACAATAGTTTCCACGGGGATGTTAGAAATAATTTTTGGTTATTGCCTCTTCCAGCTCTTTAAACTCCCATGCATCATTTGCAGAATATGCCCCTGCAGAAAAGTATGAAACCACTTTGATGGTGTTAATACAGGAATAGAAGTGTAGGCTGAGAAGCTTAATTTAAAACTTCTGAGAATACAGAAAGTTCCTTACCAATTGAATCTCTTCGAAGAGCAGTTAAATGAGCACAGCTGCCAGGGACAAAGTAGAGTTTTTGGTAAATGATCACTTTTAAGGCTACCAATGAATAAAGGTAAAAGATGACATGAAAACATTGAAACTGCTCACCTTCCAAGAGCCTTCCCAAGATCTGCACATAGTGAGCGAATATATGTTCCTTTGGAGCAAATAACCCGGAATATCAAATTTTGCCTGTAATGACACGCTTAACTAAGGATTCATGCTGGCTACCCAAGATACAAACATCTATTCCTCAACTATATGTCAAAACACAACTTCCATTAGTTGTACACAACTCTTCCTATTTATCATGTTAAAGTACATGCAAGTGAGCAATAGAACAGTTTGGTATTTCAAAATAATTTGTGTCATATGCAATCAACCAAAATGAAAATAATCAGGGAACTAAATCAGTGTGGAAACAAAATGACTAAATTAGTTACTGGGTGTTTATGCATATCAAGCAAAATTAAAAGAACCTGTCCTCTAAGCTCCGCTCTATTTCAAACTCAAAAATTGAGATTCTTCGAGGTGAAAGTTCCACGCTTTCTCCTCTTCTTGCTTTGTCGTACATCTTCTCACCTCCGACCTATCACGAGGAATTTAAATTCAGAAAATAAAGTAAAAGAAGACAATAAGAATATGTCCTTGCTAGGAAATTCTAGTACAGACGATCTATTTCCCTTAGCCCACAGTTTCTAAGGGAAAAACATTAACTAAATCCACAATGATGAGAGAACATATCTTGAATCAAATATTTCATAACCAGGTTTGTAATATTTCCACGTTACAGTCTGATTAGTAAACACTATTCCCATTTCTCGAGCAAATTAAATCAATTATTTTTATACAAGCTCCCAATCTGAACATCTATATGATGGAAGAAAGATGCCATATAAGGATAATGTTGAGTCTATAACATCACAATGTATCTAGAGAACTGTATAGCCCTCAAATCAATTTAATAGACATCCCAAGGTTATACCTTGATGGCAGAAAACATTGGAGGAACTTGCCATATCTCCCCACAGAAGGATGCTGCAGCTTTCTTTATGTCATCATCTTTAATGTATTCCCACGGTTCACGCTGAATAACCTAGTTACAAGGATCATGGGAAATTAATTTTTTCGAATATGCATTAACAAAATAAGTGGCCCTCATCTCACCGGTTAAAAAAAATGGAATCTAGAAATTTAACTGAATACATGACGTAAAGATAGATGACACAAGAAACTTGTTACTACAATATATTTATGAATGATCCATTTTATCGTCTTCCACAATACAAGGATTCTCAATGATTCTCATCTGGTTGGATGTTGGACATGCTTAAGACTGACAACATTGTAAAGTTAAACGACACTTTGTAAAGTTAAACAACATTTTGTAAAGTTAAACTGTAGAAAGGGAATACTTGCCAATGCTTTATACCACTGGTAAAGTAGGAGATGTTATGCCAAGAATGTGAACTTTAAGGGTTAAAAGAGAGCATTCTGTAAATGACCAGAAAATAATAAACGCCATCTGCTTTACACAAAAATAAACACACCGGTGAATCGGCGTCCCAAGTTGAAGTAGCCTCCCCTAAACGGAAAACTCCACTGTAACCTTTAATCATACCCTGATATCTGTGAGAAAAACCCAAGCCCTTAAGGAAAAATGGTGAATGTGCATACCCAGGACAGAAAAAATCACTCCTGTCCTAGCATGATATTACAAAAGCTGGAGAAAGGGTGATGAAGGCCACTGCTAATATAGATGTAGATTGGAATTGAAGAACTAGTCCACAAACTTTTAACACGAATGAACTTATTAAATAAAAATGCAATTTAAGTGTAACAGACCCGTCTACCAATTTAGTGGCTTTCCCAACACAAACAATCAATAAACCAGTAGCCATTGGATCAAGTGTTCCAGCATGTCCGACCTTCATTTCAAAACGAAAAATGTTATAATGAATTGTCCAGTTGCACTGAAAATGCAGATATGACATACAAGAACTGAAAATTCTGATATGACATACAAGAAAAAAGAAAGTACCTTCTTGACCTTGACGAGCCGGCGGAGCTTTCCACACACTGTAAACGAAGTCCATCCTGTTTGCAACATTATAGCATCACTACGTTGACATCAGATGCATCATAGGAGTTTACCTTAAATGTTCAATTTCTTGCAAAGTTCTCAAAGGTATATACAGAGGTCCATGAATTAGATAAACAATTTTTAGTTCACTTTTATAACTATGAATAGGTGATAGTATATGAGGGAACTGGACGACATTGACAGGTGACAGTACTTGCGGAGAGATGCACAACATAAATATTCACCTATCAGCTCTGACAAGGAAATGTTTCAAACACAAAGTTCTCATGATATCCTCAGAAACAAAATGTTGATTTTGAAAGGCTATACCGCCAGTTCTCTAAGCCAAATTTCAATCTAATATTTGCCTACCAAATTCATGTCCATGTCAAGATAAGCAACTTTGCTTAGGCCCAGTACTTCTCATTACAATCTACAAATATATTGGAAATTGAATGGACTACATTAACTACTATCTAATTTTACCTTCCCAAATTTGGACTGAAGTAGAAAATCCGAAGTTTTAATTTCACTGGTCTTTCAATCAACAGTGACATCAAGATATAACTAATCCGTCCAAGAAAGAAACAAAAAGGAAGAGCCTCAAGTTCCTATTCAACTTACCTTTAGGCTTATTTATCAAAACCACAGTCCCATTAGGCCCATCCCAACTTGGTGGAAGCTCAGCACTCCTTGTAAGAAGATACGGCTCTCCAGTCCCAACTTCATTAACCTTGTTTGGAACTTTCTTCAAACACTTAAAGAACTCTTCCACTTTCCTCTCTGTAACATCCTTATTCACATCCTTCCCATAAGTCACTTCTCTGTTGCCCTTCTCCACCTCCTCATCAAAGAATACCAGCCTTTTATCATCCTCTCCACTCACTTTTTCAATCTTTGCAATTTTCTGACTACCCTTACTCTTCTTATTTTTCCCACTTTGATTCCTATTGAAGTCTTTGGGATCAAGAAATGCCTTATCAAGACATTGATCGGGAAAATACTTCTTCTCCAATTGATAAACCATCTTGTAATGCTTATCCTTTTCCCAAGGATAAGCAAATGTATCATAAAAATACAACTCCTCCTCTCTCTTATGTAACCTATAAAACTCTACAACCTCAGGCTTCAATTCTACATAACTCTCTTCACCTTTTCTATTCTCTTCATCAGAGTCTGTCCCATACATCCTCTTCCTCCTCTTGTTGTAATACTTCCTCTTAGCCTTATCCATATCATCCCCGCTCTCCGCAGACAATTTCTGGTCGACCCACGAATCAAAACCGAGTTCTGAATCAGGATTTTGAGGCGAATCAGGATCAGGAGAGCTCTCTGACCCGTGTTTACTGACCCTGGCCGGTCGGCGTCGGGTTTGGGCTAGTGAGGACTGAGTGGGGCGATAGACAATCATCTCGTATTGAAGAGGGTATGGAGTTGAGGAGCTGGAGAACAGCTTTTGCGAGAGTGAGAACACGGGTGTGAAAGAAAGTTTGGGTTTTGATACGAACTGATAAAGACAGACTGAAGATTTGGTTGTTATAGGTGAGAAGATTGGAGCTTTAGGGGAGAAAATACGGAGGGAGAGTGACTTAGCCATAGATGATCAGGTAGACTCTGTTGGTGTTTGTTTTGGAGGGATTTAGCAGTGTCAGTTACTCCACCCTGTAATCTCTCTCCCTCATCAAAAACAAGCAAGCCATTAACAACCATAAACCATAACACATGAACAAAAGACGACAAGGTTGTTTGTGTAAGGGTTATTATATGCATATGGATATGGCATTATAAAGCCTTGCACGAGTGAAACTTCCAAGTTTTCGGGTAATTGTTGAACGTTGATAGTAGTGAGGCAAGAAAATGAACAAGTAAAGATATGTTGGGGGCTGAAATGAAGTGATCGTTGAAAAGAGTGGCTGTTTTTTTATGTTTTTTTGGGTCCATTTCTCTATGTTTTATCAAATAAAAATTTAAAGTAAAAAATTTGCAAGAAGAGAAGAGGTGGCTAAGCCGCTAAGCCTTAAGCTTCTCTTGATAAAGCAGAAGTTAGACAAAGCCTTTCACTTTGGACCCATTGCTGAAAACTGATTCAAAAGTTTTGGAGGGTCATTTTTCTGTCCCAAATTTCCCGCTCCAAAGCTTAATGGAGCCATTAGCTGTTTTGGAGGAAGGTGACGACTGGGAGCTTCGCCATGACGACGATGGCTTCACTTACAAGATTCGCAAGCGCCGTCGCCTCCTCTCCGACCCACAACCCTCCCACACTCTTCCCGCCGCCGCTGACCCCCGTGCCGACGAGAAGCGACGGAGAGAACGCAAACGAAAGACCCTTTTGAAGCTCAAGTGCCGGTATGAGAAGGAGATAGAAAGTTGGGATCTTTTGTCGAACAATTTGCGTTCTATGCAAGAGAGAGCCAACGAACAGCTTCAAGTTCATAAACAAGCGTCGTGTTTCGATCAAACACGGTCCTTAGAGGATCTCGATTCGGAAGTTGAGTCGAGAAACGAGGATGCTTGTGGGTCTATCGTAGATGAGCTCCTCTTGCAGGTAATTTTTGGTTTCTTATTGAGCGTTTTCATAATTTGGTTTTTCCATGCCTGTATTCTGAAACGTGTTGATTGGATTTTGTTGTATTAGAGGTGATTTCGCTTAAGGATTAAACTTTTACGTTCTTAGCATAGAGTTGCAACAAAAGTAGTCGCTGGATTTTGCAACCAAGAAATGGGATGTTATGGAACTGCTTGAAATATTATCAGTTGCGCTTGTTGGCAACCCATGCTGTCTATTGAATTTGTCCTAATGGAAGATGAGTTCATTAGTTCAGAGTAAATGGAATGAGAAGAAGAATTCATTTTCTTTGAAAAAAAGAGGAAGTGTTAGAATCTCATAATTTGTTTCTCCTAATCCTTTTTCTATTTTGCATGTGGAAGAAAGGGGATGGATAGAAATGAAAAGATTGTCCTCTTGATTGCAAAGGGTTCATAATGTCTGTTCATATGATGTTGATTTGCCTCCAATCTAGTATTTAATTTTCTCTTGCTAGTATGGAGAAGGAAAATGGAAAATTTGTATTTGTTCTGATGTAAATTTTGGTGGGATTGCAGGCAGAGGCTCAGGAAGCAATAATCTGTGATGTTTCGAACTTGTGTGCTGTAGCAGAAGCAATTTGCAATGCTGAACAGGAACAGTTAGTGCAATCATTTATAAATCTGCCCATCTGGTCTTCGCCGCGTGAGCTATTGGCATCACTCTGCGATGAATAACAAATCATTTGTAGCGTGTGGCTCAACTCTTTTGAGGAAACATATGAACTGTGTAATTCTATCTTCAAACAGGTGTAGCCTTGTGCATGCTTGTAAAAGACTTCCTTTTTCTTCTTTTTAGGTTTGTCTTTGAAAGGTAGTTGACAGTTTTATAGTTAGAGCATTTTATGATGATATAGTCTAGTAGTAGTGTTGTAAGCTAGTCATTTGTTCTGAAGGTAATTGAAGGGAAGACGATAGCTATTGACTGCAAACTCTGGCACTATTTTGTACTTGTTTATTGATTTCTAAGAAATAAATTTTACATTCTCATTTCCACCTCTTTATTACAAACTATCAAATAAGACCTACAAGAATCAAGATCAGGCAACATTTTCAGTAGTTTCACTTGTATCAACTTTAAAAGGCACAAAATAATTAACCAGTATGAGGAATTATTAGGTAGAAAATAAGGAACCAATGATGTATCCACCAAGAATAATGGTTCAACAAAACCATAATATTCCATGAGGGAAAAAAGGTCATATGATATTTAGGAAAAAGTACTCAGCTGCCAACACTCCTGAGAAGTTATTTATTCAGACAGGGTCTTCAGATCATCAGCATTTAGACATGAGGGAACAACTTTAACAGGTTCAATAACAAATCCAGCTTTCTTGCAAGCATCTTCCAAAAGTTTTACTTGTGGAGGCCCGTCGGGGCAGAACACAACCACAGCTCCACCACTGCCTGTAAATTTTGAAGCAGCACCAAACCTTCTGGCCACTTCCACCATTTCTAAGTTTAGTGCACCGAGACACTCATCCCCAAACATGCTCCTGTAGAGGTTGTCATGCAAAACAGTTTACTAGCCTTATTAACTAATATGTAGCATCACGCAAAACAAGATGCAGCACTCTTCCAGGCCATAAAATTTTACACCAAAGCTACTATCCTCAATTGCACAATTTTGTTATCATTTTTGTCACAATATCTCTTTGATTCCCTATTCTAAACTGTGAAATTCTGTGGTACGAACCTTCTGAGGTCAAAATTACGATTCATCAGTTCTACAAGTTTGGTATGATTCTTTTCAAGGATAGCAGTTCGTCCTTGTAAAGCTAGATCTGCAACTTCAGACATTGATTTTATAATGAATTTGTCTCCATCAAGCCACCTTTGTCGCACCATGCTATGCACCTGCATGAGCAACTAATCAATTAGAAGTCCAACTCATGCTCAGAATTTTTGTATCATAGAGCTCCTTTTTCAGAAAACTGAAACTATGCATAGTTGAACATTCTTTTCAGATAAATCATGTAGATCCGAATATAGGCAAGTCCAGATACATTAAAGGGCTAAGTGAAAGTTTATAAGGTCCTCTCTTAATCTCTCATGCACAAAAACATATCTCTTGGAACACTTTCCGACTCAAATATCAGAGATAGGAAAGGGGGGGGGGGAAGAGGCATAATGAAAAGCTGACCTTTCCAGAATCGCTTGGATTCTCAGCATAAATGAGATGGAGAGGAGGAATGAGATTAATATCCATGGGCGTGTAGATGCCATGACCCAACTTATCCATATGTTCCTTGGCGAAGTCCTACAAGAACCAGTGCGTGATACAAATGAAAATTTTTTATTGCATTTAGTTTGCATGTCTATATGCAGTCATATACCATGTAAACAAGGCCTCCATAGACTTGTGCCACACGATCTTGAAGGCCAGCAACAATTCCTAGTTCTTTTTCAGCATTAAGCACCAGAGTAGGCCTGACTTCTACTTTTATTAAATGCCTCACGTTGTAGAAGTCTATAAGGCAGTTTAAGGCTGCACATACAATTGCGCTTGAACCTGAAAGTCCTGTCTGAAATCTCAAACTACAACTTAAGCCATATGTTGTAAATAATTAAGCCAAGTGTTAAAACAAAGGAAATCCAAAATAATAAAAAAAATAAGGCAAAACAATCTGTTCCGTTTTCTCTTCCCGATTCAAAACAAAAATGCAAATTCACGGCACATCTATAAGCAGCAGATTAACATAGAAAGGTTAGAGCTTTAAAGCTACATATTTTCCCTGTCTCCTTTCACCACTGTTATAAATTACAAAGTTAGTAATGCAACACAAAACAAAGATCATTTTGAGTACTAGGATCCCATTATTTATTTCAGAAATATAAGTACAGGAAAAATATATAAACTGCAATAGCATCCTCAAAATAAAACCTACAGCAGAACTATACATTAGAAGCACGTATGACACAGAATCATAGATATATAAAAAGCACAAATCACCGAAACGGAAATTGATCCAAGCGTGTTTGAAGCTCAACCTGACGAGGAATATTGGTCTCATATGATAGAGTGAAGTTTCCCTTGTGAAGATCAATCTTGTTCTCCTTGCAATAGTTGTAGAAAACTTTACAAATTGCCATCAGCAATCGCACACCGCCATAGTAACCTTCACTTTGCAACCGGTTCACCTATAAGTGGAAGAAGGTTTTTCAACAACATACAACAGTTCCAGAGTCATATACTGTTTGTTACAAATAGAACTGATAAACCGAGATTTGATATCATAACAGACAAGTTCTGGCTAGAGAGGAAGACTGAAAGATAGATACATTATTACAACGCAATTCACAGCCATTCCAATTTCCATGGGTTGTTTCCTCCTACCATTGACAATAAATTTGGTAATCTTAATAAGCGACATCGATCAAACATTTTACTATAAAATATTACACGATCAAATTGGTTTAGTTGGTTCTTGAAAACATCCTAACATCAAAGACTAGTGGGTTCAAAAGAGTAGCACGAAAGTGCACCCTTAATTCTGCTATCTGTCAATGTACAGAAAATTCATATTACCTCAAAACGCACAAAACAATCCAATGCTTTTAATTGGGTCTTCCAAATTATAATTCCTGATCTATTATAAACAGTTCCGAGTTAATAAAGTTGTAAAGATTTTAAGCTAGATTGTGCTATATGGGAAATGCACAGATTTCCCCCTAAAGACAACAATTAGCTAAATGAATCAAAACCAATAAAATAAAACAAAATCCTGAAAGAACGCAACAGAGACAGAGAGAGAGAGGAAGGAACCAGATGATCAAGAGATGAGAATTGGACGAGATCGTGCTTGGGATGAGGCTTGATGAAGAGGTCATCAGAAGGCTCCAACTTGACGGCAGCCCAGAAGTTTCCGAGACTAAAAGAGATTGTCCGGCCATAGTAAACATCGCTTGGATTGCCCAAAAGGCCAACACGAGCATAAGCTTTGTGCTCTATAACCCCAGTACGATCCATCCTTGTTTCAACTTCTCTCCCGCCTATAGTACACAGCTTGTCCGACTCAACCTTCCGTTCCACTTATTAAGATTGATGGCAGGGAGAGAAATCTAGCACTCCTCAAAAACAATAACCAAGTCAAGTTTTTCTATACGTTCAGATATATGATAACGAAGTGTCCCGCAGCACTTGATTGGTGTTTTAACGTACTAAAGCAATAATTAAGCACCGTAGAGTCAAAAAATACTAATACAGACGCACGTTGTTCTCAACCAGCATGCCATGGCTCTGTTTAACAGTAACAGACATGCTAGTCTTTTAAGGAGTGTCCTCGTCTTTTTAACGCATCCCATTTCGATATGGGGTTGACCGCATCAATATTCATAATGATTTGCTTGTTAAGATCAACCATAATGGGTAATGAGGATAACTGAGCTGATACGCCGGAGTTGACTTATCATTGTTAGTCAAGAGTTTCGGTAGCAATTTGAGGTGACATTAAAGATAACGAAAAGACAGGTAAATAATTCAGCACATAAGAATCGATATCAATCCAGCTAGGAACAATAAGGTTAGACTCCCAGGTCTCAACTGTGAAGTATATAGTAGTTTAGTAAGCTGTACAGTTCACCCAGAAATGTACAGGTGAGTTCTAAGAAAGGAAGAAAAATAAAGTAATTTAAATATCAGCAGCAAACTATTATTAGTCTAGTCTTCAACATCCTCTTCACCATCTTCTGGAAGCCCCATGTCATCTCCAATTCCTTCCAGCAATTTGTCAACATCTTCGCCTAGCTCTATTAGCCTTGAACTCAGTTTTTCCACCTTACTCTGCTCTTGGCCAAGGCAGACAAGCAGATCATTCAGTTCTGCCTCGCTCTCCTTCTGTGCTTCTTCCCTAGCTTCTACCTTTATTGCCTCCACATCTGGGGGTGATGAAGCTCCTCCACTTTTCAAAGCTTTCACCTCTTTTTCCAAATGGAAGTTGGCCTGTTCAAGACTGTTGTATGCACCAGAGAGGCTCTTCAGATCAGATTCCATCTTTGCAGCTAAGTTCTGGTACATGGATGCCTCAGATTCAATTTTGGCCTTGTCGATCTTTAGCAACTCTACCCGTTGAGATGCTTCTTGAAGATTCCTTCTAAGTGTCTCCACCTGAACTCTATCTGAACCCACCCTTTGCTCGGGTTGAGTAGAGTTGCCCCCACCAATTTTAGCCAAATCCTCTGCCAGAGTAGCATTTCGACCAAGAAGACTCTGAAACATAAACATGTACTGTCATGAGTATTTTTAAAATTCTTACTCCGTCCGTTAGTAACAGTCAGCCAATGTAAAGCACTTCAAATAAGTGCCACTTAGATGTCCAACCAATTAAACATAATGGCATGTGGTGAATGACACATATTCATGGTAGAAGGCTATTTCAACTAATACTCATCAGAAAATGCAGAGTCTAAATGCTAGCATATGATATTCTAACATCAGGATGTCAAGTTCAAGTTTACAACGCTACATCATTCCATTTCCTCCCACAGACGAATAAATTGCAATCATATGTTATTCTGTAACGAACATCCACAATGCATTTAGTTTTGCATGCAAAAAAGTACCTGTATCTCAGAGCACTGCTTCTCTACAAAAGATTTTAGCCTCTTGATATAGTCTTTGTCATTTTCTCCACTCTTCTGATCCAATTCTGCAGGCACAATAGCTACCTCATTCTTGGGACGACTATACACATCTACAATCATTTCCCTGATATCTACCTCTAATCTCTTAATGAATTCGACAAAGTACGTGTCAAACATTGACGAAAGAATGGGATGATCCACATTCTTCTGGTCAGACGAATCCTGCTCATCAACATCTTCAATCTCAGCCATACTAGCAGCAACAGATCTCGTCTGTGGTTTATGAAGCTGTGTAGGCTTTGCAGAAGAAAAGACAAAGCTTTTCATCATTTCATCAAACTTGAGAAAGTATGATGTAAGACCAACTTTCTGACTCAAAGCATCAACTACAGTATAAGCATCCTTTCCACTCTCCTCAGAGTTGTTGAAAATCACACATTCACCCAAAAGAATTGCTGCCAAGCCCCTTACAGACACAGTTGTTGATGGATTAGACACCAATTCAAGTAGAAATGTAAGGTGGGGACGAGAATCCAGGAAACATTGAACTGCACTTGGGCAACGAGCCAGCCAGGTAACCAGCAATTTCAAAATAATCGCGTCTACGTATGAGTTCCCTTTTGCACCTGGCTTTCCATCCTTACTTTTAATGTTGGAGGAAAGGGCCAAGTACTTCACCATGCGATGCATTAATGGCTCTGGCGGTCCCAATGATGGAGAAGGTGACTCTAACTCAATTCTCAAGGCCTGCAAAAATTTAAAAAAAAAAACACAGAATAGGTAAGTTTGATTTTCATTTAGTTATTTCCTTTATGGAAAAGCACCAGTATTCTGCTCATTTTTCTCCAGTGGTAATGGATTTCATAATTCAATCCAGGTACATTATATATACTCGTACTCTTTCTACATTAAATTCAGCTACTGAATATAACTTTCCAACTCATAAATCCTAGGCCTAGGCAATCACGATCATATGCAAGTCTGAAGTTAGAGAGTGTTTAACAACGTAAACCAATACAAATGCCATGCAGCATTCTTCCTTAACAACTACAATATCACGATGATGTGTCCCAGGTGGATGCAAAAAGAGTAGATAGATTGCATACCCTTTCTTTGCATGGGACATTGTCCTTCAGTATGTGAGAAAGTACACTAGCAGCCCTACAACAAGTCTGAACTGAAGAACATTAGTCAAAAGTTTCAAGCAACTAGCATGAATAAGAATATTTAGTTTCCATCCAGAACTGATATATGTTTGTTGTTACCTCGAGATCACCATCGGATTCACTCAAAGTAAGACCATGTAATAACATGCTGCAGGACACCATCCAAATCATTTCAACATACATCCCACTCAAAGTAGTTTAATAAATAGAAAAAGGTGGCACTAATGCCCTTAAAATAAACGAACCTTCCAAATGACATGTTAACATCCTCCTCTATAGGGGCATGAGTCATTGAATGAGGTTGAGGGATTAATGTGGATGCTAGCATCATTTGACCATCGGCATTCCTCTGACAATTTGACACAAGCAACACTGGAGCACATAAGTTGCAGATTCTAGCCAAGTACAAATTAAACATACACAAGCAGAAAGGATTCTTTTAATATTCAAGATTGACGATTCTAAGAGTAACTATATGAATCAACCTCACAAAAGCTCTTAAAAACATAATCTGCTGCAATGAACTCCTGCATGCTTGATGTTCGCAGAATGATGCGAAGAATCGAGTTCAGAGCAGGTTCTACTTGTGGCTCCTCACCAAGAACTTTGCTTGCCAGTGCTTCAAGATTTTTAGGATGTCCAGCAACCAAATCACCAACATATTGCAAGGCCTACCAAAGTGATGATGATTTAGTATAGAAAGAACGATAAAATATCCCAGAAACTTGCTCAATACTTTAGCACCTGTACCCCATGAACTACTAGGAAAGCATCATTGTTACAACATGTCAAATATATAATTATTATACAGTTTCAGTCATGTATGATTGCTGAAGGAAAAACTTACTGCACAACGTATAGGAACGGGAGCCCATCGACTTTCAACCCCCAACACTAGAAGATAGTCCAACAACTTTTTCTACAACAACACCCAACACAATTTTATGAATAAATAACTGCTCTAATATCAGCAATTTTAGTTAATAAAACATATATAAGCTTGCCCAAACCTGAACCAGGGCTGTTATGTTGTTAAGCTTATTGGCCTCTTTTGTAGGCTCAGATTCTGCTCCTCCCAGCATTAGCAAGTTAATGGTGTCTAGTGCACTGAGTATATTAATTGTCTACTGGCATACATTTGTTCCAAACAAGAAAAAATCACCAGTAAATCTTGTGCAATAGAATGCTAAAACTTCTGCATCAATATAACACAAAACAACAAATCATGTACATTTGAATAACTAACCTTCTGTTGTGTAAAACTATACGCAGTTCCCCGACGCTTCAGAATCGATATTAAGGCATCAAAGCCAACAGTCTCCCTCAGCAGTATCTACACCAATGTCAAATCAGCAAAATGATAAGAATCAAACATCACCAGAAGTGAAAAAAGGTACACACCTGATTAGATGCATTGTTACGAATAAGGTTGTTCAACAACTCCAAACAGTCCTGGACAACAATAAGCAAAAAAGTACATTAGCACAAGCAACACATCAATTCATCTTCCAATGCGGGGGAAAAATAATGAAGTTTCCATGGAAGGAACTTCTAAGAGCCTTCAATTAATAAAAACGGCTGTGTGTCTTAAGATGATAAGTAGTAAAAAATGGGAAAAATGAAAGAAAAGAGTTCTTACGGAAAACAGATTGGAGCATGTGTACCTATAAAAGTTATCGGGAAACTTACCCAAAATTAATTTCAGCACCATGCTATTATAACCTACAAATTTCACAATGTAACAGAAGATGCAACATATGAACATTGTAGTTTTCTAGCGACTTCTCAGTTAAAGCAGTACATAGGAGCCAACCAGATTAGAACCACAGCCAGCCTTTACTTTCAACATCATACCAAATGTTCAGGTAATGTGTCAAAAATTAGATTCTCAAAGAAAGTTGCTCAAGTCAGCAACCATCACATATAGAAGTTGAAACTACACAAATCCAAATGAAGAGACTGAAGTTCCAAGGGAATATGAAGTAACCTTGACAGTATAACAGGCAGTTTAACAC
>JANIHZ010000008.1:12459641-12469943 GCA_027478365.1 Erythroxylum rufum
ATTTCTGTTTTATTATAATATTTTTATCATGTTTTATTAAATCTTATCCACATATTTATGTGCCACATTTTATTAATATTTTATTAAATTTTATCTATATATTTATGTATCACGTTGTATTAAATCTTACATAAATATATAAATAAAATTTAATAAAAATAGAGAATTTGATACGATTGAAGAGTATGGTAATTCACTTTTTGAATATGACGTGAAACAGCCAAGGGTCTTTAATCCTTGTCGGTGAGCAAACATAAAGTTTGTGTGGGGCCATATCATTTTAGACCCTACAAATTCTAATGATGAGAAAGCCTTGGACTTTGAAGCAAATTGTACTTTCCATGATCCAAAGACATGATCTTTATGTTTTGTTAGCTTGCGAGTTTCTTTCTCGTAGACCGTTTGGCAGTCGGTGAGTGGTTTTAGCCTTCCAGTCAGTCTTCACTTCCAAGTCAAGGCTACAATGTTCAAAATACTTCAAATGAACCATTTCACATAAAAGCAATTACGACAAAACATAGCATAAAAGCAATGAAGAGGACATGAAGATTTCAAGTGGTCGGCGTTGGGTCAGGAGTTTGGGTTGGAAGTAGTGAGTGGTAGAACTAGAGAGAAGTGTCTTAATCGTAAGTCAAGGTCTAAGGGCAGCTTGCAGGGCTTCCTACCTATTCTACAGGAATCTGGGAGGCACAGGAACATCCAACCAAATTTGAAGAATGCAACCGCAGAATTTTACCAGCTTAGAAGAAAACTGTTTTAAATCAGAATTTGCAGAACCGTTAACCAGCATAATGTTTCTAATAAACATAAGATTACAACTGTAGCTCACAGATCTCAGCGGCGCTTATAAATACAAGGTTTCAACTCAGGCCATTCAATTTCTTTCCTCTTTGAGCTATGCTTCTCCTGCAGAACCGAAGCATGATCAAGAACAATCAATAACTGCAAAAAATTTCCATATTGAGAATGCAAATCAATTGATGGACAGAACTTATAGTGAATGCATAAAGTAAATGACCTTTTTCTGGAAGTATAGTAAAATGAACATTTTGTTTGAGAAATCCTGCACACGATGTATGTCCGTAATTAGTAGTGTGGATAAAGAATTGAATATATGGAGGTGGATGCAAGAACGTGTATACACCTTCCATGTAGAGGTGAATCCTAGATTAGAAACAGCTTTTGAAAACTCCTTTGGATCTGCTCCTCCATTGTTCGGATCAAACCTGCTCTTTACCTCGGCTATCAGAAGCCACCCACTATAAAGAACATAAGATGCTTCATGAACAAAAAATGGACCTCTAGCTGTACTTCAAGCACTCAAACAAGAACCTGTAGCAAACCTGGGCTTAAGAACTCTGTGAGCTTCCTGGATGTAACTTGGATAATTAGTCCCCATCAAAGAAAGGCAGAAGACAGCAACGTCCACAGATGATGCATCAAGTGGTATCTAACAGAAAACAACAGTGAGCAACTGGTAGAATTGGTAAATATTAGCTCTAACTAAAACAACTTCCTACGATGTCTCTTGTTGAGAATCAGAATTTAGCATTATAAAGGGCAAGTTTACAGCAGACATACATTGGACATATCACAAGCAATAACGGAAGGATCGTTAGACAAAAGATCAAATGAGTGAACTTTATTTTTCACATTCTTTGAGAGCTGTGCATCTCCTGGAACACATTGAGCCAGATGGCCAGATAAACAAACCAAACAACATAGTAGTCAGTAGTAGACAGTTGAAACCATCAAAACTCTTATTGCAAAAAAGTAATAGCAGTTAAAGGTCAGCAAAACCTTACCACAGCCAAAATCAGCCACTACCAAAGAAGGACTATGATTTTTCAGCCACTTTATGATTACATTTACTGGCTGTTCAGGCCAATGTGACATTTGTTCTTGATACCCTGTATGATACTGCCCATGTAAGTGACATAAAGTCAAAACAAAGATATCCGAATTGAGAAACTTACAATGAGATGCCAGTAGAAATCTTAAATAATTGCAGGAAATGCATTGCAAGCAAAGTACGAACAACAGCTTAATAAAAGATGGAACACAAATATAGCTTCCTGCATACATGGCAAGATATAGCCAGCAATTATCAATATATGAAGATGAGATCCATTGGTTAGAATAGGACGCAGTATAGCATACATTAGCTAGACAAACTGTTTTACACTGACAAAAAAATTGGCATCTATCTTTCAGACTCCTCACTTGAATATAGTAAGCAATCTTTTCTTCAGGATGGCAGACTAGGACCGAATTAATCTCTGACACAATCCTTAAATTGATTGATATGTATGAATAACCACTATTAGAGAGGCCAAAAAATGATACAAAGTGAAACTATGCATACAGAATGAAAATCAAAAGAATAAAAGAAAGACAAAGTTATGGAAAAACACATTATTCTCATTCCTGAAAATCTAGCCCCTGTTAAGTAGACATTGTAGCCACAGTAAAACCATAAAAATGAAACTATAAAAATATAGATACAGATATGCAGTAAAATATTACTCCAATCAGGAACTATCCACTGTTATGTTTTGCTGCCATGATCGACACTCAAATAAAGAGCAAGCATAAGTTCCATGTTAATGATGTGCAGAACAGAAAACAGAATCTTACCATTTCAAACAAAGACGGATCTTCCCTAAAATAGTTAAGCGCCTCTTCTCCACTGAACAGAAAAGACAAAAAAAAAGGGGGAAAAAAAACATAAACTTATTCACAAGGTATAAAGCATAACAGTCTTGCTCTAACTCATAACCAAAAAAATTGAACATTTGGTGATATAAAGCATAGGAGGTTAAATTTGATAAAATGTATCAAAACGCATGTGATCAGAAAGTTATTCTAACGACGGAACAGCCTCTTTGTACAGCGTACATCCACAACCCTCTTCAAACCCTCACAAAGCGGGGGGCCTTGTGCATTGGTACGTGGAAATTATGTGTTAAAACGCAACGTAAATTGGTTTGTGCATCAATGAGAAACAACCAAGTATAAATGTCAAGTGAAGAGCTTTTTCATTAATCATATTAAGACAACAATGTTAAGTAAAGAATAATTACGTGCAAGTGTACAACTTTTCATTAATCATCCTGAAGTGCCCGCCAGATAACCTCGCTCGCATCTGCAGAACATACATCACAACAACACCTTTCAATCAAAAATAGAAAATTCCAACCAAAGCACATTCTAATATGATTCATATAGAGCGAGAGATCAACCTTTTCGAGGAAAGACGATGACTTTGGATGCTTTGGAGAAGAAGAAGTAGAAGAATTTGCAGACTTAACATGTTCAGATGTACCATTCGACTTCACAGCTTTTCGCTTCAATTGATTTTGTGGTTCTGAGCGACTATTGGCTCTCTTTCGTTTCCTAGAACTTCCTTGCTTCATGGGTTTTCTTTGAATTCCAAGATTACTAGGGCCAAAACCCTACAAGTTACCCTAAACCCTTCTCTCAAACAATGTATAGACTGCTCTGCTCTGCTTCACCCTTCTGCTCCTTTGCTGCTCGGTTCCTGCAAAAAGGCTACAATTTCGAACAAAGATTGGGCCTTTTCATGCATAGGGTGAAGCACGAAATCAAACTTGGCCCATTTAGACCTATTCATGCAAAGTCCAATACACTTTAATTACAGCAAGTAAAAACTAATGCCACTCAACGTAAGGGGAGTATTGATAGACACATTATGTTGATATAACCCTCGAATGAGGGAAAAAAAATAAGGTTGGGCCTCTAATTCTCGCTCTTTCAATGGCACGACCCAACGAGCCTACGTACTCCGCGGCGCCACGATTCGCCTCCACGTAAAGGCCTCGCCACCGTGCTCTCGTCAACTAGCCACTCTCGTACGTCAAGGCCTCACGAAGACAACTCCAGCAAGCAACGACCTTTCATCTCTCGCTAATCTTTACAATCGTATTGGAGTTCTCATTGTAGAATTATCTGTGCCTTTTGTTGTGAGCTTTAATAATTAGGTTTTGCTTCATGAGGCCTCTGAAGGATAAAATATATGAAAGTTCTTAGCTTTTCCGTTTGGGATAGTTTCAGATGAGTCTGCAAGCGGATTCTCCAGTGCACTCGTCAAGCAGCGATGACTTTGCTGCTTATCTTGACGCAGAACTTGATTCTAAATCTTCGGAGTCATCTCCCAAGAGCCGAGAAGAAGAAGTAGAGGAGGAGGAGGAGGAGGAGGAGGAGGAGGAGAAGGAGAAGGTAGCCCAGGTGGAGCTCTGTGACCTTGAAAGCAAGAGGTATTACCATGTTCTCCTGGTTTGAACAGGAGCCTCGATAGGCCATTGTTTGATGCTTAGGATTTTGTTCTTATACCTCATTTCTCCCTGACTCAAATTATGACTGTGTTGTTCATTCTTTTTGTTGGGGCGGGGGGATGGAAGAAGTTGATTTGGGTATACCAGCTACTTTTGATTCATTTTGTGGATTGTTTATATATTTATTTAAGATAGATTTGGAGCGCAAGTGCACCATCACTAGTAACGAAGTTGGCCAATGGTGCCGTCTGACTTTATGAATGTGCATCAATTGAACTCTTGAACTTGGTGGGGATTTTGATCCAACTGTTTTAAGTTTCTTTGTTGGCTTTATGTTTTCTGACCTCTGTAGTAAGAAATTGATACAGGGATGATTGTGCTTAAATGAACTGTCTTATCATTTTTAATTATAATGGATGTTTGTGAATTTGAGTTTTATGTTACCATAACATGGACTGATGTTTTCCTTTTCAACTATAGTTGATCATTGCATCTCTGTCAGTGTGTCATATTGGTTGATGGGGATTGGATATTCAATCCAACAGTCTTGTTATTTAATTTTGATTGGAAGGCACCATTTTCTTGAATTTTCTTTAAGGGTTTAATTGTTATTCGGTTCACTTGTTCACTTATAAATTTCGGATCTGAAAATTTTGTTTTGTGAATCAATTCACAGGATAAAAAGGTTTAAGGCTGAGGTCTCTGAGAACTTAGAGGATCCTGAGGGTTCAACTTCTCATAGAGCTTTGGAGTTGAACTTAGGTAAAGTATCTTGACTGGGGTCAGTGGATTCAGAAACTTTCTCTTTGTATATTTCTGAGCCATGCTTTGGTTAATACTATGTACAAAAGGGTCTCAAACTTTTGTACGTGGATGCTTATCTTCTTCTTAATTTGTTAGTTTACTAGCATATTTATGTTTTCTTTGCTACTTGCATCATTATTTTCAAGTGGGTACTTTTGAAATGGCGGTTAAAGAAATTGTATATTCCATTTTTCTCTTAGCCCATGCGAATGGATTTAACTTAGTTGTGTTATTTTAGTATCTGGAGTTATGGTTAGCCTGTTTGATGTGCAGAAGCATCCTCAAGTAAAGATGCATGTACACACCCTGGATCTTTTGGGGACATGTGCATTGTTTGTGGGCAACGGTTGAATGAGGAATCTGGTGTCACATTTGGGTACATACACAAGGTGCTCATTCTTCAACCCAATTGATAGTAGTAATGGCAATTTAGTTCCTGCCTTTTTTTCCCGCTAATTTCTTCTTTATTGATTCATTTTTTCTGTTACATCAACTGGTTGAAATGGTGCTGATAGAAAATAATTTTAAAGTTGTCTAGCTTTAGATATAAGTTATCACCAGTGAAGTAGCCCTGTTATCAAAAGCTTTTAGATATGCTGACATTCATACACTAACATACATCTGATTGCATGCTGACATTCATACACTAACATACATCTGATTTCATCTCTCTTAGCTTTCTTTCATTTCCTCAGTGCTTTTCAACTAGATTGATACCATGTGGGTGGAATTGTATTTACAGGGATTAAGACTAGGTAATGATGAAATTGTTCGATTACGCAACACGGACATGAAGAGTTTGTTGCGTCATAGGAAGCTTTACTTGGTTCTTGACCTGGACCATACTTTGCTTAATTCTACTTTGCTTATTCATATCACGTCAGAGGAAGAATATCTTAAAAGTCAGACAGATTCTTTTGAAGGTATGTTCTTTTTACCTGACAGGCATAGTTCTCTGGTAACAAGTATAGTAGTTGGAAAGGTGATAGTGGATAAATGGTGGATTTTGAGCTTGGAAACTATTTAGCTATTTACCTTGCATTTGTCTTCTTCATTAGATTCCTGTAAATAAAAACTCCTGATAATTTTTATCCATTTTTTGATTGATTGAAAAACCTCGTGGACAGTCTGGTCATTCTGTTGATTTTATACTCTATCAAATGGATAGATGTTTCTAAGGGCAGCCTCTTCATGTTGGACTCCATGCCCATGATGACCAAGCTGAGGCCTTTTGTTCGCACATTTCTCAAAGAAGCAAGCAAGATGTTTGAGATGTACATATACACAATGGGTGATAGGCCCTATGCTTTGGAAATGGCTAAGCTCCTTGACCCTAAAAAAGAATACTTCAGTGCTAAAGTTATCTCACGTGATGATGGAACACAAAGACATCAAAAGGGTCTTGATGTTGTGCTGGGGCAAGAAAGTGCTGTTTTGATCCTTGATGATACTGAAAATGTAAGTACAAATGCTTTGTGTGTGTATCACCAAGTACACTACATGCAAATCAGTGTTCCATTGTGGGTCAATTGAAGTGGTAGTCTAAGATGTCATTCCTTGATAATATTTTGGCTGAAATTTAGTCAATACCAACGTATTTTCCATTTTTGGATTATTAACTTTCCTTGTTCTTTACTTCTTTTCCTTTCCTTATTTAATCAGCTTTAAATGATCTAAGTACTTCATTTTAACAGTTGCCATTTGAACCTCACCCAAATATGCTTATGGTCATTGAATTCCCTTCCCATGAAAGGTTAAACTCCTCTTTTTCGTCTTTGATTGTTACCAAGATCTTCAGATATGCTACTATGTGCACATTCATTAGGTCATTCCTTGTGGGTGGTATAAAAGCAACAGATTTGGCAATTAGCAAACTTGCTAAAAACTTGTAAGACTCTCCATCCTGGACTGGGAAAGATCGCTTTTTACTTGAAATCAGTTGGACTTAGGTTTGAGTCACGGTGTAGATTTTAAAAAAAAATCCAGTCTGGCTTTTTACTTGAAATCAATTGGAGTTATGTTTGAGTCACGGTGTAGATTTTTTTAAAAAAGTCAGTCTGCTTGCTTCAACTTGTTAATTGTAATTACTTACATGAGCATTTGTTAGACTGCAAATTAATTTTATTTGTTTTAGGCTTGGACAAAGCATAAGGATAACTTGATATTGATGGAGAGGTATCATTTCTTTGGTTCAAGTTGCCGGCAGTTTGGGTTCAACTGTAAATCTCTTTCCGAGCTGAAGAGTGATGAAAGCGACTCAGATGGCGCACTTGCATCTGTTCTGAAAGTTCTGACAAGAATTCACCATATGTTCTTTGATGTATGTTGTCTCTTCTTTCCATTTGTTTGAGACATGAAATTCATCGCTTGATTCTTATTTATAACTTTCTTGTAGGAGCTGACAACTAATCTGGAAGCCAGAGATGTGAGGCAGGTATGTAGAATCTTTTTGGCATTTGTTGTTAACTGTGCAATTGTTCCTCTTCGGCTTCTTCACTTTGGTGTGACTAGGGAAACTTGGAAGATTAGTGGTATTCATTTGTATGGTTGATACGATGTGATTTAATTGACATTTTTCTATTTTTATCTTACTTTTAACTAAGTTCTGAATTCATTTTTATGGCAAAATGTGGCTATTCTAGGTACTAAAGACAGTTCGGAAGGATGTTTTAAAGGGTTGCAAAATTGTATTCAGCCGTGTTTTCCCCACGCAATTCCAGGCTGATAATCACTTTCTGTGGAGGATGGCTGAAAATTTGGGAGCCATATGTTCCAAAGAACTAGACTCATCAGTGACACATGTGGTCTCAACAGATGCTGGAACTGAGAAGTCTCGGTGGGCCCTGAAGAACGAGAAGTTTTTGGTTCATCCACAGTGGATAGAGGCTGCTAATTTTTTGTGGGAAAAGCAACCTGAACACAAATTTTCTGTTAACCAGACTAAAAAAGAATGATTAAAAAAAAAAGGATGTGCTCGAGCCCTCTTTGTAGTGACAGATAATCAGCTGGCTGTGTTTCATTTATGAACTTCTGGACATGAAATCCTGAGGGTGCAGCTAACTCATATTTAGTTAATGTCACTTGAATTTTTGATTAGTGGGATTTGTTCTTGTTGACATCAAGTTAGCCATGTTTTTTACAAATTTATGTTATATGTATAATACACAATTAGCCGAGAGTAAAGAGTAGCATCTTATGACAGACTTTTCATTAGATCTCATTGTGATGTACTGTAATGAGGGAAGATCAAATAAGAATTGAAATAATTAACAATTGAACAATTGGATAGTATGGATAAGTTTCTGTATGTATTATTGAATTGTTGGGTCTTATTACAATGAAGAAGAAGAAGGTTGCTATGCAACGATAGCAACTACAGAGACACTAGAGAGGAGAAACAGAATGCAACAATACCCATCCCTTCTCTCCTCGTCTCAGATACTATATAACTAATTGCTACCTCACACATAATCCCTCTTCCGTGAATTGGCCATCCTCATCCGTGCACTTTTTCAGTTGCCCACAACCATAGGATCACTTGACACCTGTCCATTCTCCCTAACAGAATTATTCTCCTCCACGTCCATTTCCTGAATTGCCCTTGTGTTATTTCCACTTGTAACATTACCTCCCTCATTAAGATCAACCTTGCCTTCAAGGTTGAAATCAGGATAAGCTTGTTGCATACAGGTAAGTTCCTCCCAAGTAGCATGTTTTGCACCAATGCCTTCCCAGTGTACCAAAACTTGAGGAATATGTTGGTCTCCCTTGAGAATAACTCTAGATTGCAAAATCTCTTGTGGCTGTAATATAGGACCAATGTCAATAGTAACCAGAGGAAGTGGAATAAATTATTGTTGATGAACACCTTGGCATGGCTTCAACTATGACGCATGAAAAATAAGATGAATTCGAGCGATTGAGGGCAACAACAGCTTGTATGCAACCGGACCAACACATTGGATAATAGGGAAAGGGCCAAAGTATCTCATGCCCAGTTTCTAGTTTTTTTTTCTCAATGCAACCGAATTTTGTCTCTAAGGTTGGAACTTAACCAACACCATATCTCCAACTTTGAATTCCACATGACGTCTCCTCTTATCAGCTTGCTTCTTCATAGACGGTTGAGCCTTATGCAGATTGCCCTTTAACTTATGCAAAACAGCATCACGCTGCTGCAACATCTTTTGCAATGTTAGAGGATCATTCGAATCTGTAATACACTTGTCAATCTTAGGAGGATCCCTGCCATAAACTACCTTGATGTTACACTTGTCAATCCTAAGGGGATCCTTGCCATAAACTACCTTGAATGGAGTCATACCCGTACTGAGGTGGTACGAAGTATTATACCAAAATTCAGCCCAAGGTAACAATTGCAGCCACATCTTTTGATGGTCATAAGCAAAACAACATAAATACATTTCTAAACAACAGTTGACAGCTTCGGATTGGCATTCAAATTGGGATAATATGCAGTGCTCATATCCAATGAAGTACCACTCAACTTGAAGAGTTGTTTCCAAAATTGACTCATAAAAACTTTGTCTCTATCCGACACAATAGACTTGGGAAATCCATGCAATTTCACAACCATCTTCATGAACAAATCAGCCACTTGTGCACTAGTGTAATATGCTTTTAGAGGAGCAAAATGGACTTATTGATGTACCACTACCATGATCACTGGAAAACCACTAGCATTGGGTAGTCCCGTGATGAAATCCATCGCGATATCATCCCATATTTGTTCTGGAATTGGGAGAGGATGCAACAACCCCGTGTTAGGAAATCGGGTCGGGATCTGATTCGAACCGCAACGGAATAATCACGAAATTTTTTTGTGACTTTTGATTTCTCGAAAACTAAGATCTATTTAATTCTATAAAATGATTAACACGAATCAAAATAAAACGAAAATTTAATTCGTACCTTATTCTGAAGCTTGATCTTTATCTTGATGCATCACTCGAACCGTTTTCGAAACCGATCCGTCTCAACCACCGCAACCGCACAAGTGTCCGGCCTCTAACGTTATCCACAGAACAGGTTGAGAAAATTTTGTAACTCTTACAGAGAGGGTTAAGCATAAAGTGCTAGCTACATAGAGCTTAAGCCTATTTATAAGCTTAAGCCTATTTATAATAAGCTTAGGACGTTTTAGTAATTTAATTGAAATTAAATATTAATTTCAATTAAACTT
>JANIHZ010000008.1:12470043-12481159 GCA_027478365.1 Erythroxylum rufum
CCAAAATTTCAAAGAGACAGAACATAAATCGGACTAAATTTGCTTAATATGCTAACCCCTAATTTGGGGCGTTACACTTGATGAGATGAAGATAAGGCTTGCCTCTATTCACATGGAAGGTGTCGCACTAGAATGGTATCAGTTGACGATTTGGAATCGGAAGGAGATAAATGAGATGAATTGGGAAGAATTCACCACCCTTTTAAGACAACGGTTCGATGAGAACATTTTTGAAGACCCCATAGGAGATTTAAAAGAACTACAACAGGAGGGCTCGGTACTGGATTATTGCACCTGATTTGACAGGTATTCAAATAAACTCACTCCTCCAAAAGAATACTTGGTAAGGTTTTTCTTAAAAGGGCTCAAGCCGGAGCTGGGATTAATGATAAAGATGATGGATCCGCAAACCCTACATCAAGCTTATACATGGGCACACAAATAACAAGTGATCGTGGCAGCCAGTGTTCCATTCTATTTCGGAAAAGGTAGCAGGGTAGGTAGCCTAGTTGGAGGGGGATCACCCTCTTACAAAGGAGCCAATCATACAACCCCTTTATCAAAACAACATACAGAGCGGAACTGTTGCCTACTCCAGGAAGCCAAGGGAGCCGAAACATTAATTACAGAAGTCCTCGCAACAGTAGGACAACAAGCAGCAAGGAGTTTGATGAAAAAAGAGCGAAGGGATTGTGTTTCTGGTGTGACGAGAAATACTCTTCGGGACACCATTGCAGGAAGAAACAGTTCCAACTATACATGGTGGAAGAGGAGGAACAGGAGGAAGAGGAATTGGGAAGTGACAAACTGGACGACGACACTCCCCTTAATCCTAATATCTCACTAGAGGCCATGTGGGGTTTAAAAGATCAAACAGATTACAAGCAACTTAGGGTCGTGGGAAGTCACAAAAGAAGACCTCTACACATATTGGTGGATAGTGGAAGTACCAACAACTTCCTGGACGAAAAGGTGATACAGAAGGAGAAGGTGGAGGTAAGTTACATTGATCCAATAAGTATTATCATAGGAGGAGGATTGAAATTGGAATATAAGCATGTGTGTAGAAACTTCGTATGGAAAATGCAAGGGGCAAGGTTTGCTACTGAAGCATTAATCATTAAGTTAGGAGCTTGCGATATGGTGCTAGGAGTGAAGTGGTTGGCTACATTGGATGATGTACTGTGCAACTTTAAGGCGCACCATGGAGTTCCAATGGGAAGGCAAGGTCGTGAAGTTATTGGGGCAACCAGAAACGCAGGCCAGAGAAGTATCGAGCAAGAGCTTCCACAAGATGATCAAAGATTTGAACCAAGGTGTGTTATTCATGCTGCGTCTAACAGACCCAATCGAAATCTAGATGCAACATCTGAAAATTAACGACGATGTTCAAACCAGAGACGAGTTAGAAGGGCTGCTAGCTGAATATAGGGAGATCTTCTTAGAGCCGAAAAGATTGCCACCAAGACGAGCATGTGATCATGCAATACATCTCAAGCTAGGAGTGGAGACCATCAACATAAGGCCTTATTGCTATTCAGGGGAGCAGAAAGACATGATAGAAAAGGGGGGTGCAAGAGCTATCGGAGCAAGGCTTCATACGAAAGAGTGTTAGTCTGTATACGTCTCCAATGATTCTAGTGAGAAAGAAAGACAACTCCTGGAGAATGTGTATAGATTACTAGGAATTAAACAAACATACGATCAAGAGTAAGTTTCCGATTCCACTAAATCAAAGAGCTGCTGGAAGAACTGAAGGGGTCGAGTTGGTACTTGAAGCTAGATTTGCTATCTAGATATCACCAAATACAGATGAAAGAAGAAGACATACAAAAAATGGCCTTCAGAACCCATGAAGGGCAATTCGAGTTTCTGGTGATGTCGTTCGACCTCACGAACACCCCTCCACATTTCAAAGCCTCATGAACGAAGTATTTAAACCCTTCCTTAAGAAATTTTTACTTGTTTTCTTTGATGATCTTCTCATTTACAACACTGACCTCCAACAACATCTGAGGCATCTTCGGTTGGTCCTAGAGGCCTTACAAAAACAACAATTATTTGTTTGTGGAAGGAAATGTATATTCGGGGCAAGGTAGGTAGACTATCTGGGGCACTCAATTTCGGAGAAGGGTGTATCCACGGATAATAGGAAGATTGAAACCATCCAACAATGGCCACAACCGCGCATACTGAAGGAGCTGCGAGGGTTTCTTGGGCTGACAGGGTACTACAGAAGGTTCATTAAGCATTATGGCATTCTAGCGAAGCCCCTTAATGTTATGCTGAAAAAGCAAGAAGCTGGGAGTTGGGGGTAGAAGGAGCAACAACAGGAAGCATTTGAGCATTTGAAAGGAAAACTAATGGCAGTGCCTGTACTAGCGTTGCCGGACTTCACTAAGCTATTTGTGATTGAAGCAGATGCGTGTGACAAGGGAATCGAAGCGGTTCTTCAACAAGAGAATCATCCTATAGCCTATATGAGCAAGGCATTAGCTCCTAAACATCAAGGGCTATCAACATATGAAAAAGAATTCCTTGCCATTATCAAGCCCGTGAAGCATTGGCACCATTATTTAAATGGTAGCTTCTTTCATATACAAACGGATCACAGGAGTCTGAAATACCTCCTGGAGCAAAGGATTTCCACACCATTCTAGCAAAACTAGTTTTCGAAGCTAATAGGGTACGACTTCCAGGTGACTTACAAAAGTGGAAAAGAGAACCTCGCAGCTAACGCATTATCTAGAGTCTCAAGCCTTCAATTGCTCACAATGGTGGTTTCGCAAATACAAGCAACCATGTTGGATGAGATTTGGGAAGGATGGGAGAAGGACAAGACCATAAAAGATCTCATCAGGAGACTGGAAACAACCAACAACCTTACGGAGAATTATGAATGGAGGAGGGGAATGCTAAGATAGAAGGGAAGCATAATGATAAGTTGTGACAAGGAGCTTCGGAAGAAAATAATAACCATGGCACATGACAGCCTGCAAGGGGGACATTCGGGGGTGACAGCGACAATCAAGAGGATACAGAGCTTGTTTCATTGGAAGCAAATGGCCAATGACGTAAGGAATTATGTGAAGAATTGTGTGACTTGTCAAAGAAGCAAATATGATCATACGACTTATCCAGGCTTACTACGGCCTTTACAGGTGCCGGAGGGATGTTGGAAAGAAGTCACAATGGACTTCATAGAAGGATTACCACCTTCCCACAGGAAGTCATCTATCTTCGTCGTCGTTGACAGATTCAGTAAATATGCGCTTTTTTGGCAATCAAACACCTTTATACAGCACAGGAGGTGGCACAAGTGTTTATGGACCATGTATTTAAGTTGCATGGGATGCCAGTATGAATAATTACTGATCGGGATCCACTCTTATTGAGCAAGTTTTGGAGCAAGATGTTTAGGTTACAGAATGTGAGGTTGCAACTTTCCACAGCCTATCATCCACAGACGAATGGGTAGTCGTAAGCGGTGAACAAGACGCTAGAGACATATCTGAGGTGCTTTTGTTGTGACACGCCTAAAAAATGGACAAGCTGATTAACCATGGCTGAATGGTGGTATAACACCACGCACCACTCAGCCATAAACACGACACCTTTCGAAGTCCTCTACGATTATGCACCACCACCCTTGTATGTGCTGTATGTTGCAGGAGATTCTAAGGATGTAGGGATAGATCAAGTATTTCAGGAAAGAGAGGCTACACTTGAGATCATCAAATTTCACTTAAACAGGGCAAAACAGATGATGAAGTTGCAGGCAGATAAAAAATGCTCAGATTGGGAGTTTGAAGAAGGGCAGTGGGCGTATGTTAAGCTACAACCCTACCGGCAACACTCGCTACAACGACGAACCAACTAGAAATTAGCACCTCTGTACTATGGACCTTTCCCGATCATTGCGAAGGTGAATAAGGTGGTTTACACACTAGGACTTCCTGAAGGGTTGGCCATTCATCCTACTTTTCATGTTTCTTAATTGTGGGTTGTATCCGAAAGCACACTCACATCTAGTCAGCTGCCCATGGCAATGAAGGACATGGAAAATTTTCCAGTGGCCATTTGAGGAAGAAAATGGTGAAGAAGAACAATAGAGCAGTCACGCAAGTACTCGTACAGTGGCAAGGAGGAACACGGGAAGAGGCTACGTGGGAAATGTTATATGAGCTGCAGAAGAGGTTTCCGGACGTCAATTTGATGGACAAGATGATTCTTGAAGACGGAAGGGATGTTACGAAAACTTGTGCTGCATGGACGCGAGAGGAAGAAGAGAGGAACGACATCTTAGACAACAGGTTATGATTAAGCGAAACGCAACGTAGGAGTAACGGACGTATCTTAGACTCACGTGATATTAGTCTAGAGTATTCTAAGTAATGTAGAATATATATCCGTTGTAACAGAACGTAAAAGGTAGGCAATCAGTAAATCAAATTCTGAATCTTCTTCTCTCTCTCTCTTTGTCTGTCGTTTTCTTCATTCAGTGTGATTGTGCTGTTGTGTGACAGATTACATGAAGTTAGCGTGGGAGTGACTGCGAATACGTTACTTAGGGTGGAAATATGTAACAACGAACCTTAAACGGTTGCACAATGGGCTACGCAGAACCTGATTCTGAGGCTTTCGAGGACGCACTAGCTAAGTGCAACGACGTAACTCCAGCTTCAAGACTCTCAAAATGAGTAGAATACTCCGGGTGCCGAGATTCCATCAACTCTAAAATTCGTTTGACATCTGAGGATAATTGTTTGACATCTGTGGAAAGCTCCTTCAATCGAGTATTTTCGGCCATAAATGGGGATGAGTCGAGATGAAAGCACCAATGTAACGAGGGAAGATCAAATAAGAATTGAAATAATGAACAATTGGATAATATGGATAAGTCTCTGTATGTATTATTGAATTGTTGGGTCTTATTACAATGAAGAAGAAGGTTGCTATGCAACGATAGCAACTACGGAGACACTAGAGAGGAGAAACAGAATGCAACAATACCCATCCCTTCTCTCCTCCTCTCAAATACTATATAACTAACTGCTACCTCACACATAATCCCTCGCGCGTGGATTGGCCATCCTCATCCTTGCACTTTTTCGGTTGCCCACAATCAGAGGATCACTTGACACCTGTCCATTCTCCCCAACAGAATTATTCTCCTCCACGTCCATTTCCTGAATTGCCCTTGTGTTATTTCCACTTGTGACATGTACATATACACTGCATGCCAAATATTTCCATCAAGGACTATAGTTTAGGAAATTGCCAACCAACTAATTTCCTCATAAAGAGCTCTAAGTGACATCTATCTTGAGATCTTTCCTAAACAGACGCATATTTTGACAGCCAGTATGCCTTTTAGCCTGAAAAGATAAGATCAAGTTTTGGTAAAAGATTGAGCAATTCAAAGTTCTCATCCTTCCTTCAGTCCCAAACATTCTTGACATGGACATGCTACCCACCCAGTTCAGACAAGTCATACTCTTGATATGTGTGAATTTGAAGGATAGAATCCAAACGAATTGGTTGATCTAGTGCTAATATCAAGGTAGGTAGGCTAGAGTTGTAGACAAGTCATATTCTTGATACGTGTAAATTGCATACATTTTTTAAGGGTAGAATCCAAACTAATTGGTTGATCTAGTGCTGACATAGAGGTGGGTAGGCTAGAGTTGTAGAAAGATGATTCATATTCACACAATATATTAGCTGCTTTTCACGTATTATTGAAAATAACACACAACTCAAACTAATATAGCCGCTTATCACTGTACAACATAGTGATTTTTTGTTACAAGGAACAGAATAAGTTTTCACTTGACTTCCTCGTGTTTAAAGAACGTTTCAACATCATATTCCAGTATTCTCGGAGAGACAATTTTCAATGTTTTCTTGAGCTTCTTACCATAAAAAATACAACGAATGCACTTGAAACAACAGTAACAACCTCGAGGATCTAAGACTTCTATTTCAGTAATATAAATGAATCTGTCACTAGTGAGATACACAGTTAGAATTAGTCTGATTATTAGATCCGAATCTTGTGCGGGTCGATGACTACTTGTTCCTATATAAAGCCTTGCACTCTTTCTTCCACACCAGCACACTTCTCTATTTTCTGGTAAAGTCACCATAGTTGGAAAATGGCACCCACTTCTGAGAATCTCATTGCGACGTCTGCAGAGGAGAAGGAACTTCATGGGGTTGGCTGTGAGAATGAGATGAAGAAAAATGGAGTGTCAACCTCATATAAAGCTGCATGTGGGAAAGAAGCCATTCTTGAGAAGCCAAAGGAAGAAGAGGTTGCAGTTGAAGTTGAACCAAAGTCAGGTGTTTCCTTCCCTGTAAAGTTGGATGATGGGAAACAGCTAATCGGTGTTGGTTTGAGGAAGAAGTCCATGCTTGGCTTGGGCATCAAAGTTTATGGATTTGGTAACATATTTCTCTCAACTTCTTTATCTCCATACATGTTGCATTTATTTGAATATTAGCATCATTTTGATTCCAAGAAGAAAAAAAACTTTAGTTCCTGACTCACTTGAGCTGCAGAGTAGATCAATGGCCCCATTTTGGAAGGACGCAAACAACAGAATCATAATAATGTAACTGATCTAGTGTAAAACAAAGCACCGTGTTTTTGCAGTGACATGCATTATACTAACTAGATTAGAACAAATATCAACAACAGATGAGGTAGTACAAACAAGTCAATGATCAAGTAATCTCCTTGGTTAGAATGTAGTAGCCATAGCAAAGCGTATCTTATTCAACATAAGGTAACGAATCACAACACCGGTTTCTGGAGACAAGTATACCCATTTGTCTTGACTTATGTGATGCTAAACGAAGTGTGTCAAATTTAAGGGATATATGCTGATGGCGAGAAGCTCAAGGATCTTCTGAAGTCAAAGATTGTTAAGGCACCAGCAAAACCAACAAAGGAACTGTACCAATTGATGATTGAAAGTGATCTGCCAATTACAGTAAGGATGGTAATAGTGTATTCTTCTCTCACCATGGGCATGGTTAAGAAGAGTTTTGATGAAGGTCTTGGAGCATCCATAAAAAAGCTTACTGGTGGGAAGAAGAATGATGAGCTCATAAACAAGTAAAATTTAGTGAACTACCTTCACCTAAATAAGCTACTGCACTATGTTTAATATCTTTTTGTTTCTTAATTATAGGCTCCTAGGTCAAGCTTCAGATGACACCAAGCTACCAACTGGATCTGTAATCGAGATTTCTAGACTCCCTGGATACATCCTGCAAACTAAAGGTAAGCATACATTGACATGTATGTAGTTAATAAATGCAGAAATCTAATGCGAGGCTCATGTTTGATGTGCACAGCGATTGATGAGATGATAAGCAAGGTCGAGAGTGAACTTCTCTGCAGGGCATACATCAACCTGTATCTGGGAGACGATCCTTTGGACAAGGATGCCAAAGAAAAAGTTGGATTGTCCATGCTTTCTTTCTTCTAATCACATACTAAAAAGTCTTAAAAGTCCTTCGTGTAGACGTTAGGGAATAAAGTCCAATTTGATTGACTGACCAACTAGTAAGCATGATAGTTCGCAGAAATGTTGTGGCCAGTTTATGGTAGAAACTAGGCTTCGACAATTCCCATTTCACTATGTTACTTGCAGAGCAATATGACGACTTAATGATTCTATATGTTAAGTATTCAAGAAAGTCTATACTTCTCTCTTTCTGCATCAACATTATGCCATTATGGAACTACTCTGTCGAAAAGAAGAGGCACCTACAATAATCACAAAAAAGCAACGGAAAAATCTTGTTGCTCAGTGTGAAAGTTTGGCTCCAAAATGCAGCCAACTATAACATTCAGCTAGTTTTATCTCACTCCTAGACAAGCATAGGGCAGCTTATACAGCTTACAGGATCTGCTCCATCAACTTCATGGGAGCAAACACTAAAAGCCATAAAGAACCTTCAGAGGGTCCAGCTGCCCACTGCAATAACTTGATGACACAGTGGATAGTTCTTGGTGACCCTTCCACTCTTCAAAAGGTTTCAAGACAATTGGGTTTTCAATGGCCGCAGAATCCACGCACAACATGGATTTATAGTCCTCGTCCCCCAAGTCCGGGATAGCCTTTGCCTTTTTATCCCAAGGATTCCACACAACTGCATATCAACTATCCCACATTATATGCAAGTAATGAACTCTAATATACATGATCAAGAGAAAATAAGAAAATCTAACAGATATGGTATCAGCAGAAGCATTTTAGAACCTGCATCTGGCATGCCATCTTTTCGAAGAACAAACGTTCTCTTCTTCTCATGGTCTATGATGGCAATCTTTGTTGGGGTGCTCAAATATATTCTGTCAACCTGAAATAAAAAAATCTCACAAGCTATAGATACAATGAGGATATGTTTGAACTCAAAAGGAGCTTAAATGATAGGGCATAGTTTCGACATAACCTTGGAACTGACTAAATATTTACAACTTAAACATGTATTTTCACAACAATGGTTTGAGATTCTGGTTGAATTTCAAGGAAACATAAATCTAGTACCTCGCCATCAAAAGTAATTGCATCTGCCTGCTCAGTGAATCTTTCTTTCCGCTTCAGATTGTCAAAGTAATCAAGTGTCTCCAATCCTTCAACTCGCACTTCACTGCAAGTCAAAAACATCATTCATCTCATCTGGAAAACATAGAAGGGAATAACTTCCTACTTAGCTACTAAAGCTGTTTCGCAGATCATTTTGGATAGGTGAGTAATATTTAGCAATAATCATACAAACTGAAACAATATTAAACTTGTACCCGTAAATCATTACGATCAAGATGAAAGGTTTGAAATTTGAAGGACCTGATATCTGATACAGATAAGTAGTTACGCAGCGCAAATGTAAATGAAAAGGCCTTGCTATCTGTGTTTCTCACACGTGGGATCAAAATAAGTTTGCCAGCACTGAGAAAGATACGAAGCCGTAACTCAAAGCTACAGAAAATCATAATGCATAATATTCGTTAGTTCAAGTAAATGATCCTTAAGCAATAACCTTGTGTGGGCTGCTTCAAATTGCAGGCATACCTACGTGGCCAGATTTTAAGATCCTCCTCTGTGGACTTTAATATAAGATCGACACTCGATTGATTGTTTGCTGGGGGCAAAGGTGATGGATCATTATCAAATGACCATAATCTGTTCCTTGCAAACCCATGTTGCTCCAGTGAACCAAGATTTCCAAACTGAAATAAGAACATCAATTTAGAAAACAATACTGATAAGCATAAACCTGACATATGTTCTACTAGCAGTCGAACCTGAGGAAAGCAGACAGGTATACCACCCCTGATAGCTTTTGGTGCCTTCCAAATAGCCTGCAAAGAATAAAAATGCCATCAGAATGAGGTTTAAATTGTATATGTTGCTTTATAACACGTAACAGTAGCCTGGTATATGTGGCTTAAATAAAGTTTGATCATTAGTGAATCAATGACTAGAGTACCATCGGTTGTTCATTAAAAACAGAGCGAGATTGATGAGTTAAAGAATCAATAACATAAATGATTTTAAAATATATTCCATAAATGTCGTGTTTATGCATTGACCTCAACCTTCTAAAGTATATGATCTTGGAAATAATTGACTCTATCAGTGCCAGTTACAACAGTTGCGTAAAGGATATGAGAATGAGGTTAACAGCTAGAGGACCAAAATAAAAAATAAAAAAAAATCAACCTTGCTGCTCATAAATAGTAGTTCTTCTCTCTTATCATTCTTCCAGGAAACAACTTGACCACCATATAGAAGCACCTGAAAACAACCGTAGGAATGAAGTTGGGTAACCACACAAAATTAAGAACTATCAGAGTAACCTGTTGAAGCGTTTTCATTTGCTCTGCAGTTCAACTAACTGAGAATCATAATAACAGTAGAGTAGCACATGTGATATAAACTTCTGAATTATGAAAACTAGTTGAATAATAGTTCTCCAACTTGTTTAACGCACATACGCGATTACAATCTTCAAACAGGCTTCAATCAGATTTATGGAAACTCCCAACAGGGGAAGCCTCAAAAGAAAACTACCGTTTCTCATATGTAACAGATAACAAAGCCTTCATCAATCTTTAGTAGCAAACTGTTCATGCTCCATCAAAATTTTCTTGCTTAACTCCTTTCAAATGCTTCATGCATGCATCATGTCTCCATTTTATCAGACTTAATCAGGGAATCTCACGGCTTTTCTCGTCACTGTAAATCTTTTCCAACTTTATAACAGAGATTGACTATAATTACATCTTTGTGTCGATATTATTCTCCATTCAACCGTTCCATTTCCACTACCAGATGCCAAAATTCTCCCCCCATTTATGTGAGCATCATCTATAGGTAAGATAAATAGAACTAAACGCGTTCCAATCGCAACAAACAAGAATAAAATAACTCAATTACATCCAATATCAAAAGGGAAAATATGAAGCAAATTAAGTCTCAGAATTTGACTCACCTCAACTGATGAACCAGTAGGCTCAGTCAAGATAATCCTGGGCAATCCATCACCATCATGGACTATACTCAACGGCATCGGTTTCTGCTTCAACCTTGCCTTCATGATCCCACTAACTATGGGTAACACTTTCCCTTTTTTCCACTCCAGCTACACCCAAAGAACACCACCCACAAAGAAAGAAATCAACTTTATCACCCACCAAAAACAGAGAACTATAAGCTAAACAATACAAATTAGCATCCCCACCTCACCCCACACAAACAAGTACAGATTGCAGGATATGGCGATAGACAGAGAGAAACAAGAAATGGGTGTTACAGACTGACTAAAAACATGCAACTAATTGACGAAAAAATGGAATAATTATGGAAAACAAATAAGGGGATGGGTATGCTTACTTTTGTTGTTGCTGCTTAAAAAAAATATTAAAAGAAAGAGAATTGTTATCAGCTTCGAATTCGAAGAACAGCCTACCAACTCCTAGCTCAAGACAAAAACATACGTGAATACTATATCCCCAGGTAGGTATATATAAAGAGAGCAGATATGTCATATAATATATATATATATATATATGTACCGTCATTAGATGCTCTGTTCC
>JANIHZ010000008.1:12518153-12535595 GCA_027478365.1 Erythroxylum rufum
GTTGGGCTTGCACTAATTAATGGTTAATTAGAAGCCCAAATGTACATTTAGAAATGGGCTAGACTTTGGTTTAATTTGATTAATTAAATTAAAACAAAATTTTTAAGAAAGTAAAGTGCAATTTCATTTTTCATTAGGGCTGAATGTGCAGCTGCACATTTGGCATTGAATTTCTAAATAAAGATGGTATTTATCATGCATTATCATCATTAAATGGAGTAATGATCTTATCATTAAAAGGTTTAATGGTTATCTTTTAATGATATAATGATAACATGTTATCTATTAGCATTCATTGAATTAAAGAAGAAAGATGTACATTGGATGGACCATCTTCCTTCTTTCATCATCAAAAATGAAATTGATAGGTCTCATTTAGGTTAATAGACTTTTCATATAGCCATCTTAAAGATAAATGAGAAGAGTCTCATTTAATGGCTTCTTTATGATTAATTAAATGAAGAAGTGATGCATTGGATGGAAAACTCTTCTTTCCTTTGATGTCAACCAAAATTGTGAGGGTGTAAGAAGGAGTTCTTACATTTTTATCACTCTCTCTCCTATCTTCCATAAAGCATTTCGAAAATTGCATGAGAGTGTCTCATTCTTTGTCTTCTTTATTATAAGAAAATTCTTCACCAAAATTTTCTTCTCCTTTCCCACCAAAGGATTTTGTTAACCAAGTTGTCCTAGAAGAACATGAGGTAAATTAAATTGGTTGAGGATACAACAATAAAGAGAAGATAGATTGACAAAGGAAAGGATTTGAAAGCAAGGCTAAAGCTAGGATTGGATACAAGAAGAAGGAGAGGATAACACAGCGAGGAGTTAAAGCTGTAGCGAAGGAGTCGGTAATATTTCTACCATCTTATCTTTATGTTAAATATTATCCATATACCGTATCATGTATAGATTGACATGTTAATTTGGTTATCATGCTTCTGTTGCATTATGATTTCTAAAAAAGTTTTTGAAATCCACTATTTAACCATATATTGTATGTTTTCATTTCTGATCCGACAATTGGTATCAGAGCCATTTTTATTATGCATGATTTCGGTTCCTATATTTGATGCATGGGTTGGCAATCATTTTTTGTATTCTTCGTGTTTTTATGTGATAGAAATATATATGGTGTTTTTTTTTGCTCTTTTGGTTGTCCATAGAAGTTAAATTTACCATGTAAAATTTCTTCATTTGGTTTGTAACAAAGAGGGTGGTCTATCATCACCATGTTTCCTACTTGGCTTCATTTTTCTGTTTTCTTTGACATTGTAATGTACACATTGATTTAATGATGAAGCTGAAGCTGCCATGGATTGAAGAAATGGAGAGGAAAAGGTTTTGGTGTATCCTTTTGTGTATTGGCAAAGTTTCGGTTTTGTGAAAACAAAGATGTTGGATTTTTGTTTCAATGAATTAAGTTTCGATTTTTTATGTAAAAACAAGTGCTGGATTTTTGTTTCAATGAATCAAGAATCACTCCATTTGTAAATCTACAGATCAAGATATAAGTAAAATGCCGATGTATGTTCAGTAAAATTATCCCAGTTATCATACTTCAGTACAGTCACATTTTCGTCTTAAAGTGTTCAATCAATCTTTTTTAGAAAGGCCTAATTTTTGGTCGAGAAGATGACCAATTTCTTATGAGTCTATTGGTTCAATTCCCATGTCAATTGGATGTCTAGAGAAGAAGTTATAACAAAAAGATCAAAGGATGTAAAAAAAAAACCTCCTTCAGAAAGCATGGAAGCTTCTGCACGATCACGACCCACTAACCCCTTCAGCAAAGTCGCGATCGTGTCTCCTTCTTCACCGAACCAGTTTTCTTCTTCTTCTTTCATTCTTTTCCAAAAAAAATTCCTCTTTTACACTTTATAATCAATACATTTATTGCATTAACCATCTTTTCTACTTTCATTTCAGCATCACAACACACAACAAAATCAAAATTTCAGATTAAACACAAGCATCAAAACATAGCACTACTCACGCAACTCTTTCAAAATTTTCTACATTTTCTCCATCTTCTTCCTCTCTTCTCCTTAATCCTTCATCACTAACTTGTATACTTACCTTTACCATTTTATTTCACTTCCATAACATCTCAACTCATTCAAAACACAACTCAAAATCAATTTTATATTCAACACTAAAAACCAATGCATAAATATATTTCACCATTTCCAACTTTTTCTCTCTATTATTAAAGTTGTAACAATAACAACTTACAAATCAAAACAAACTTATAACTATACGGTTCTATTCCACATTTTTTGCTATGGTCTACTTCACTAAGTTTCTCTTTAAACCATATGCCATCGGCGTTACACTTCCGCTGGTCAATAATATCAACTCATCTTTCTCATCACTGTCACCGAATTTGCTTCATACACAACTCATGCATGTATTTATTTCCAACACTAACACATCATCATAATCATTCACAGAACTCAGAAAATTAAAATTTCACTTACCTTGTTTTCAGGAAATCACCAACAGTGAGGTTTCGGTGATGAAGGTTCAGTAACTTTTGGTGAAGACCAAGCAAATCCGAAAATGAAAACAACAAGGAGCTTCAGTAACTTTGCCTTACACAACCTATGATATGTGCTTTAATATCCCATTGAAACGTGGGCCCATTGCATGTGGGTCGTTTGTCACCCACTTAGAGGTGCTACTTGTCATTTGTCTATTTTTTTCTTAATCCAAAATACTCCAAAATTTTAAGAAATTTTCCTAAAATTCCAAAAAATTCTAAAATAATACCAATAGTCTTCGAATAAATTTTTTCATAATTTAATCACATTCATAAATCCATTTTACCCAGAATATGTAAATGAATGCATGTACAATTTATTTGTATACGTCAAAATTCAATGCACATATCAGTAAATACTCAATTATGCAAATCATACAGCGCAGTAAAATTCCTCAATTTTCTAACCCCTAACATGGGGTGTTACAGTAAGCCCAAAATGTTCTCATGCATATTAAATGAACAACTTTCAAGGGTTAAAACAAAGAATACAACAAAATACGCAAATCATTGGCCTTTGTCAAGTATTATGTGAACGCCAAATTGGTTCTGATACCAATTGAAGGATCGCAAATGTAGCGGAAATAAAAACTGCAATCTTATATTCATCTATTGCGTTTAATAAACATACTAATAGTAAGAACAGGCACAAATAAATACCTGAAATTTGTGATGATTAATCGATATTGAACTTCGAAAATATGAAGTCTTTATGTACTCCACACTAAGAAATATATCCCACTTTTAACACTTGATATGACTATGGTTAAATTTTGGAGAACTATTTCTTCAAGAATAGAAATAGTATACCTATATATAACTCTTTTTTTATGTACAAAAAATGAAAATGCTAATAGTATACCTATATATCACTCTTCTCTTCGTTGTTATCTTTCACGTAAGAAAAAAAAA
Source organism: Erythroxylum rufum (assembly GCA_027478365.1). Lineage (NCBI taxonomy): Eukaryota > Viridiplantae > Streptophyta > Magnoliopsida > Malpighiales > Erythroxylaceae > Erythroxylum > Erythroxylum rufum. The sequence goes on from JANIHZ010000008.1 coordinate 12,521,608, forward strand.
ACAATTGAAAGAGCATCACTATTTCTTTTTGTTTTTCTTGTACGTACTATAAAACGAAAACATATATATGTTAATCGTTCCAAAAGGTAACAGACAACATATATACTTCATAAGTCTTAAAAACGTATATCATGTATAGAGTATCTCTTTTTTACTCTTATCATCTTTGTAAACGTTGTATTGTTTTTAAAACTTAAAACAACACATCACTTCATTTTGTTTTGGTTTAAATGTCAAACCAAAACAAAACCACCAAGGCAATTTATCATCTGATGTTTATTGTTGTTGTTTTTTAATTATTATTATTATTATTTATAAAATGAAATAAAAATAAAATAAAATATTTTATTCATTTATTTTGTACAAGATAATTTCCAATATTAATTATATTTTCTGTACTAGCAAAAAATATTATGCCATATAGATTATTTAATAAATTATCTCATAATAAATTAAATAATCATAAACAAGAAATATTACACTCGTAAGAGTGTGATCACACCGATTAGTGTGTAGTAACAACCTTACAAAGATGGAACCTAGTTAAGGATAATGTATTATTCCCTTCCATCATTACAACTCCGGATTATCCTAAGGCATAGTTTAACTGTTAAACCCTATTAGATAACCAACTATGTTACATGTCAATCATCAATGATTGGTAAATGACTTAGAAAACTCCTTTTCCTCACTCATTCAATAACCTTGGGCAAGGTCTTAAAGCAACCATTAAGATCAATGACAACATAGAGCTCAAACTCATTACCTAGAGTCGATGGATCCCATCTTGACTCACTACTAATTAGGTAGGTACTTAATTATATCCAATGATCATTCAACTAGCATTTTTACATACTAGGTGTCCGACATCAAAACATAATATGTGACCTATTGGTTACCATGATGATCCCAAGTCAAAGGAAAAATATACATTTAAATCCTTATAATAATATCCTACTTGACAGTTCATAGGTAATATTAACCATTGGTAATACTCATTTTGGTTAGTTCAATGATCATATCTACATATGCATCATTTATATATGTAACTTAGTAAATGAGATCTACTAATATCCATCCAATAGATATATTTCATACATATTGATCTAATCAGATCATTAAAGTCCTTATTTGATGATCCTATGATCAAAAACACTTTTAGGTTAAACCCTAAAGACTTGACTCTCATCATCATAATCTCCATTATGATGGCAATTGTATAAATTTAATCAAGGACTTATCGTATTAGAATAAAAAACAATAAACATAATATGATAATATAATCATTTGCCATGTTATTAAACAAAGTTAATAATTATAAAACAAAAATGTTCATTATATTACATAACGATTAGGTCATGGGCATAATTCTAACAAAATCAACGCAATTCCAAGGTGAAACTGAGCTGTTTTTCTTTTTTTCTTTTTGGACAACAAAGTGAAGACTACATATTTCTTAGCTATTTGGTGTAGGACTTAGGTGTCACTTTTGTGCAGAACTTTAGCTAGGGTAAAGACCAAAATACAGAGAAAATTTGAAGCAATATTGGTGGAGAAAGGTGAGGGAATCAGTAGAAACATTGCTGCTGGAATTTGCTCCACCATCATGCTAGGTGTTAACTTTTAAACTCACCATATGTCTTAAGGCAAGTAATACATTTGGCTAATTAATCAGCTGCCACTAATCCATATATTAGGTTGCCATTTGTCCCCTACTAAATCAGTCCACATGTCATTCCAAGATTTTTCCACATGTCACATAATAATTGGTCCAATTGTCATTTAATTACTAGTCCGTTTGTCACACATTTAACTATGCCAAATGTCACTCAATTTTAGTCTTAATCATCCTAATTTTCACATATTAATTTTTTATTACCACTTGGCTTTTTTTCTAGACCAAATGTGCATTTAATTCATTAATCTCTAAATCAATAACATTTAATTCCAATTTACCAATTGAAATCCAATCATACTAAAATTCAAGAAATTAATTCATAATTCACATCATGTTCACTTAACTTCTTTCATACCCTGGGATAAGTCAATTGAGTGTATATGCTATCTTTGTAATGTGTAAAAATATCAATTCGTGTATGAATGCTAATGTTATGCATGAATAATATCCTAATCCTAATCCTATAAGGAAAGGGTTTTTTAGATATTCCCAGTTCATACCTATTGGACCCCGTTTCCGGAGCCCAAATATTCAGAGACAAAACGAAACCCGTCATCCCATAATTGTAACGTGTCCATAATAGTTGAACATTGAACAATTAAAATTTAGAGAGTTACAGGCTAGAATCCAAACATATTTTGTAAATGAATTATAAAAGAGTTTGTACAAGCTCATTTCAAAATAAAAAAATACAAAAATATGAAATATGAAATACACACGATACAATTTGAATGCCTATGCTTAAAATGATTCTAAACTACAAAATTTCCTGAACTAACTTTATTACAAAAGTCTCTATTCTCACTGTTTGCCAAGCTTTGCAAGGATCAATGCTTATCTGCCTTTTTCTGCACCTGCGGAGTGGAAGGGAAAGGGGTGAGCTGCGAAGCTCAGTGGCTTATATGTTTATAGCCATTGGCGATGAGTCACACAATCAAACATACATATACTTCATATATTCATATACATTTAAATCTCATTAGGCCATAAATTCAATCATTCATAATTCAAATTCACAACTCATAATTCAACATATCATCACATGAACATGTCAAGTGTAATTAATAATCAAAACATAACACTCAATCTTGCATTCAAATGTACACATAAATGGCTCGAGAGTTCTGTGGAGTGAAACGGATAAACTGAAGTTTAAACCATGAACAAAACGAGTCCGATTTCTCAAGATCGCGTGGCCTCAAGCGGGTAGCCGTGGGAAGGCTATACGCCAACGTGCACGTGACTAACGAAACATTACTCTCTTGCCCAACCAAAAACAAATTTATGCTTAATTCATTTCCATACATTTTTCATATTCTCTTGCTTCTTATGCTTTCTCTTCTTTTTCATTCAATTTAAAATGTCATAACCTTTTTCAAGGTATAACATAGTCATAATTCATCATACAAAAAGCCATTCGTCTTTCATGGCATGACAGGATAATGAACCATCATACATTTTTCATACAATCACAACAATTCAATTTAAGCAATTTAGCACACATTCACGCATAAGACAAAATTGCTCATTTTACACAACAACCATAAACATATTACCCACATATTTTCTTACAAAAATCCAAGCTCAAGATTGCCTTTCCTTTTGCTCTTGGATTGTCATTCCTTGGTCTCCTTCAAACAACCAAGTTCTCATTTAACACAACATTCCCATAGAAATTCATAAAACTTCAAAAATCACAAAAATGAAATAAATGCTAAAATTGGGTGTAGGCTTGACCTACCCATAGTCTATCTAGGTTGGAAAAACAAAAACCTAGTTTAGAAATCCATTACAAAAATCCATCTAGGGTTTCTCCTCTTTCTTCATAAACAACTCATTCTCTTCTCTAATCCCTTTTTGTTTTTCCACTAAGGAAGAAGAAAGATGATGCTCACCTTAGGTTTAGCCCAAATATTCTTCTTTCTCCTTTTTCCCTAGCTTCCACGCACTCTTCTTCCTTTTTCTCATCTCTTCTCATGACTTTCTCTCTTTTCTTTTGTTTTTCACGACAACTCTCTTTTTCTTCTATTTTTAAGACAACATTTTAGTTGTCTTTCCCATTTTGCCCCTCATTTAAGTAGTCTTTCCATATTGAGCCTCCTTTTGTCTTTAAAACTAACATCTTAACTCCTTATTTTGATCATGTAAATGAACAAATTTGATAATACTTCGTTTTAGAGAAATGTTCCTCTATATCTTATGTTTCCATTAACACCAAAATCACTCAATTTGGTCCAGTAATCTAAAAGTTATGGCCCAAACACTTTTGGATTGTTACTAAATCGAGACTATACACTATATCCAACTTCACTTTAGAAATTGAAAGTCTTAGGGACTGAATTGAAATTCAATTCCTTCAGATAATTTGTAGCTTCATGTCTCTAGTTTAGTTAGAAACAAGAATAAACTCATTTGGAGTCAATATATCACCAAAATACTAAAGCATGTTTAGTAAAAATATATAACTCATACTCTTTTAACAGATCTTCTCACTTTGATTGAATCAATCATTTTCAAATCAATTTCAAAAACTATAATGGAGAGATAGAGGAATGAGTTAGGAATCCAATGCTTTAAAAATCAGGTCATTTGGAGGTCAGACGACAAAGTTATGGCCAAAAGAGTGAAAGATGTTCTGATCTGGAAATCGGCAAAGTAGCGGTCGCGACTAGGACAGACGCGGAAGTTCGCGAGCGCAACGCGTCGCGGTTGGGCCATTTCGCGAGCGTGACCTGTCACGGTCATGAAATGCTTCCCCCCTTAGCTTTCTCTTCCCCAGACCTACTTTAGTAAAAAGGGTATAACTTTCACTACACATATCAGATTAAGGTCATTCAAAGACCATGTCGAAGAAGACTTCTAAACCTACAACTTCTATGAAGACCTTAAAAACAATTTTTGCCTCTAAAAGGGTTAAACGTTCCAATCAATGTGGCTGTCCCGAAAGTTCCATCCTAAACAGCATCCAAAATTCTAATGGTCATAACTTCCAGCCCCAATATCAAAAAATGTCATACTTTATAGCTTAGAAAGCTAGCAAGATAAGCTAAAACTTTCATGAAGACAATTTTATCAAAATCTCTCTAGATCAACCCAAAAAAATCACAAAAGTTTCAGATCAAAAATCCAACTCTCCACTGTTCATTCTTCGAAAATTTTCAGACTTCCACTTTCCAAAAATCCAACACTTTAATATTTTTTCTTGTTTTTCTACTCCATTTCAATCAACTCGTTCACCATAATTTTCATACTACTCCAAAATATGCAAGTTTAGTCAAAAATCATGAAAAACCAAGAATTCATAATCAACCTATTCATGCTCTTTTACTTTTATGCATTTTCAACTTTCATGCTCAATCAATATTCTTCCTCTCAACTTCTATTTAAACTCAATATTATCCATAAACAAATTATAGTCTATGATTGATCATGAACATTAATAGCAAAACATACACACATATACCTACTGATCATCAACTTACTACATTCACTACCTAAACCTTGTATATCATTTCAAATTCAAGAATTCTCCTTTTTCTTTACTCATAACTAATCACTAACAATTTCTTATTTAATAGTTCTAACTTTCAAAAAAAAGTTCGGGGTCCAACATTAGTAGCTCAATATAAAGGACAAGTTCGAGGAGAAATTATGCATCATTTGCAAACTTACAGTAAGGATTGTCATGATCTCATTCGTATGACACCGGATACTTTCTTACTTCTTTGCATAAAGCTTCGCAACACTAGTCTTCTAAACGATAGTGTTCGATGTTCGCTAAAAGAAAAGGTCATCACATTTCTTATGATTGTATCCCATAATTTAAAACTTCATGTAGTGGTTGTCTTCTTCCGTCGCTCAATTAAGACGATATGTAGACAATTTCACTCTGTTTTACGTGCTATCATGTCACTTAAATTCAAATATCTCAAACAACCTGATGGTTCTAAAGTTCTGTCAGAAATTGCAAACACTTCTCGATTCTTCCTGTACTTTAAGGTGAATATTGTCTTTGTTAAATGTTATTATTAGGTACTTAAACTCTGTATTCATAATGAACTTATTTTAGGATTGTGTCGGTGCACTTGATGGAACTTACATTAGAGTTAAGGTGTCAAATGCAAATGCACTAAGATTTTGTGGTAGAAAGGACTACCCAACACAAAATGTTCTTGCTGCATGTACATTTGACCTCAGGTTTACTTATATTCTAGCTAGATGGGAACGTTTAGCGTTCGATTCCTTAATTATTAAAAATGCATTAACTAGGGAGGATAATTTAAAAATTCCTTCAGGTAATGTTAGGTTTATTAATTCACTAATTTTTAGCTTAATGAATTATGAATTTTAGAAGCTGAAATTAATTGATTTATTTAATTGTAGGCAAGTATTACCTAGTCGATGCAGGATTTATGCTCAGGAGTGGACTAATTGCACCTTATAGAGGTGTCCGGTATCATTTGAAAGAGTATTCAGCTAGAGGTCCAGAAAACGCTAAAGAGTTGTTTAACCTACGTCATGCTTCATTACGTAATGCAGTTGAAAGGGCATTTGGAGTTTTAAAGAAAAGATTTCCTATCATTGGAAGTTCAAATGAAAAGACATATTCATTTGATGTTCAATGTGAAATTGTATTGGCATGTTCTATCCTACATAATTTTTTGATGAGTTTAGGTACACTTGAAGAGGAAATTTCTGAAGTAGACACAGAGTTATCAAATAGAGGGGAAACGAAATCACAAGTTGATAATAGAGAAAGTGTAACATCCCAGATCACCCGTTTACAGATATTGTCCGTTTTGGGCCTTAGCCCAGCCAAGCTCTCACGGTTTTGCTTTTCCCAAGGCCTTCCTAGGAGGTCACCCATCCCAGAACTACTCTCACCCGAGCACGTTTAACCTTGGAGTTCTAATGGGATCTGGTCCATTAGGCCATGAAAAACGAGTCTGTAAGGGAGAGGTATCTGTACCCTTATAAGGCATACTTCGTTCCCCTCTCCATCCGATGTGAGATCTTATACTCTCCACCCCCTTAGGGCCCAGCCCTCTTTAGGGTCCAGCCTAGCTGGCACAACGGTTCGGGTACCGACTCTGATACCACTTTAATTGTAACATCCCAGATCACCCGCTTATATATATTGTCCGCTTTGAGCCTTGGCCCAACCAAGCCCTCACGATTTTGCTTTTCCCAAGGCCTTCCTAGGAGGTCACCCATCCTAGAACTACTCTCACTCGAGCATGTTTAACCTTGGAGTTCTGATGGGATCTGGTCCATTAGGTCATGGAAAATGCGTCTGTAAGGGAGAGATATCCGTACCCTTATAAGGTATACTTCGTTCCCTTCTCCAACCGATGTGAGATCTCACAGAAAGAGATAATGAAGACGCTAAGTTAGGTGCACAAATAAGGGATAATATTGCTGCACAAATGTGGAATGATTATGCTTCAAGTCATTGACTAAACATACAACAAAATGTTGGCTTTTTGATGCACCTTTCTTTTGTTATTTGAAGTATAATATTGTAATACTTTTTGTAATATATTATATTGTGATTTGCAGTTTTCTTACTAATGAATGAGACTTTAAGAATGTGTTTTGTTGCATAATTGATTTGTTGCAGCTTTATATTGTACTGTGACATGTTCCATAATTGATTATTTTGTTTTGAGACTTTAAGAAATGGCAAGGAAAGGTGCAGAGAAGGTTAACAAAGAAAAAAGAGACATGCTTCGTTGGATAGAATTTATGGATGAAGTTTTGTTGAATGCACTTATCTATCAACAAAATAAAGGCAATCGAGTTGATGGAACCTTCACAACCCAAGCCTTAACTCAAGTTGTTACGGAAGTTCGAGAGAAGACTGGAATTGATGTCATTGACAGGGACAAAGTCAAAAATCGAATAAAATCTCTAAAGACAAATTTTAATGAATGTTACGATCTTTTTAAGCACTCTAGCGGCATTGCTTGGAGCCCTATAACTAAGAGATTTGACGCCGAACCGGAAGTATGGAACGCAATGATACAGGTTGTTATATTATCTGTTTTTAAAGTTTTTTGTTGTTTTATTCAAGCCTTAACGAACTAGTTTCTGCTGGTAGATATTTGAAGTACTTTCTGTTGATAGCTTGGAGTTCAATTGCTTAATGATTTGTTGATAATAGAAACTGAAATTGTGATACTTTGTGTTTATAATGGTTCTGAGGGTTTGACATGTTTAAGATTATAAGAAAGATTCATATGAATAGATAGAAAGCAGCAGGAAATATAAAAATTGGGATACAAAAATTGGGATCCTTCATTTATTCACAAGAATGGAAAGTTGATATGATGCACAAAGATCAAATAGAAATTGTTTTTTATGCATTCCAAGTCCGATAAAATTTGATTGTATCACTCTTTGTTCATATCTAGGCCCTAACAAATATCATGGATGCCTCAAATTTTCCGTCATTTATTATTTGAGTTTATAAACTATAAGATATTGTGGTGAACTTATTTGTTTGAAGTCCGCGCGTTTGAGACAATCTTCTTTTATAGGCAAAGCCAAGTGCAAAGAAATGGAAATCTGCAGAAATAACTCATTATCATAAGTTAATGCTTTTGTATGCAAAAGATAGAGCAACAGGTGGAAATGCTCAAACAACAAAGGGAAAAAATTGTCGCTGGGCTCCGGTGAATGTGAACACAATCGATGAGGTTGATCAACTATTAGCTTCAAATGAAATATCTTTAGAAAACTTCGAACACACACATAATGGTACAAGTCCAACTGAGTTTGAAGCTACTTCTCATTCCGATTTCGATCCAATTTCTGTGACTTCTCCAAAGAAAAAGAAAAAAAAGAGTGTTGTTGCAACATAAATTGCTGGGGTTAAAGAATCTATTGACAATGTTGCTAAGGTACTTAAGGAATCAAATACAATTGCTGAAAAAACATGTCAACGAGTTTATGGAGAGCATGAAGTGTATGCTGAATTGTTAAAGCTTGACCTTGATGTGTGCCTTCGCGATAAAGCTTATGATTTTCTAACTGTAAGTTCTATGAAGGTGAGAAAATTTTTTGGCTGTCCCGAACAGGAGCGTAATAATTATTTAATGCATATGATAAGTAGTGCACCTGTTTCAAAAATGGAATAAAGATAAAATTGTTGGTAAGTGATCTTTTGCATTGCAAATTTTTTTGAAATAGTAAAGCCTAATTTGATATGCTGGTTATTTTGTTTAATCTGCTAGCTTTTATTTTGTTTAACTTGTGGTGATGTTTATTTGCAAATCTTTTGTTTATGGAGGAGTCATGAATATGCTGAAATGGAATTTTTTACTTATAGAGTAAATACTAATCTAGTTTTTTGCTTATGAAAGTTATGGTTGTGTTGAAATGGAATTAACAAAACCTTTATCTTTTGGTTTATCAAAATATGAATGTTTAAATTCTAAACCATGTAAATATACATATAGTTATATGTATCTTGTTTTATTTTAATATGTATATTAAATCTTAATTTTTATTTTTATTCTACAAAATAGAATAGTTGTTCTCTTAACGTACGGATGATATTGATCATGGTAGTGGGTCCATAGTTACACGGTACAGTAGATTCATAGTTCGCTGAACGTCAACCCACGGTAAACTTGGCTCAATTCCTCCACCATGAACGAGCATCCAACGTCTCCTGCTAATGATGAAGTCTCCATCACCATGAAACGCAGTCATCAGAGCATCTCATGGCGTGTGACGCCATGATTTGTCGTCGCGCCAAACAGCGTCTACATCGCCAGTGACAACCATGGAATGAGTTAAGACAACAACTCCACTCTCAGCCACAACAACTCATGTTACTCATCATGCTCATCAGCTTTAGAGCATTACAAACTCAAAACGCTCAAAATTTCCAGCAACGTTAACAACTCCGATGACAGGCCACAACTTTCTTCTTCTTTCTGTTGTTCTGTTTTCAGCAATCAATTTAAAAGTTGCCCTTTTTTTCTTTTTATGTCGAATGGGAACTTTGGGTGGTTTATGTTATTTGGAAGTAAGTACTGGAAATAGGCATTATAAGAAAATGGCTTTGTTTTCAATAGAGACAGCATTTCTGTATTGCTGTCCTAACAGAAATGTCAGTACTGCTGTCCTAACAGAAATGTCAGTAGTCATGTAAAAAAGGAAAAGGAAAAGCATGTTCTTCTCAGAAAAAATCCATCTGTAAATAATTAGCTGAAGCATCTTTTGGGACATTTGGTGCCATCAGAATGTCCATCGTGCCTTGTCTTGGAACCTCTGGAGGTTTTGCACAACGAATGAGTGCCCAGTTCACACTCTGAAAAAATGGATGCTGTTTGATTTCAGTGGCTCCACGCCTATAAGCAAGCCGATGCTGTGGTTCTTTCACAAGTAACCCTCTCATCAAGTCCCTAGCAGCAAAGCTCACTGCAGGTGACTCCGGAAACCTTAACTGCTGCCCTATCACATTAAACAGAGTAGCCCTGTTTCCTGCCCCCTTGAATGGAGTTTTACCAAACAAAAGCTCGTAGAGAAATATCCCAAACGTCCACCAATCTACAGCACTTCCGTGCCCTTCACCTTTTATTATTTCAGGTGCCAAGTATTCATGTGTCCCTACAAAGGACATGGATCGAGCACCCGTGGGTTCAGCTATGAGCTCAGGAAGACGCCTCGCTTGATGATTCATCTCATTCTTTGCCTTGCTCTTCTTATTCTTCTTTGGCTTTCCACTCCTAGATATAGAGCGGGGTCCAAAGCATGCAGGTTGGATGCAATCTGGCTGCATTACACAGGTTGGTTTTATGCAAGCAGGTTGCACACAATATGATGAATCCTTTGACTCTGAACTTGGTTTTGAAGATTTCACCAGAGTTGGGCAGACAGCACATCTTAGAGAGAGATCAAAATCTGAAAGCATTATGTGCCCATCATCCCGCACCAAAACATTCTCTGGTTTAAGATCTCTGTAAATGATTCCCAGCATGTGCAAGTACTCCAAAGCAAGGAGAACTTCTGCAGCGTAAAACCTGCAGGATTGTGACTTCAATTATGAATAATGACACCTATGCAACTATCCTTGATGCTGAATTTGCCTCATCTTCTGTTTGTGTGATGCAACTCGGGCAGGCAAATTAAGTATAAACCAATTCACTTCTGCTAGATAGTTCATACATGCAATGGCCTTGCTATGTTTAGTTAGATATTGCACTTCTATAATAAACTGATAAGAAAACTTTATTTTGTTTGCAGTGATAATATGGTGGGGAAAAGGTCAATCCACATGGCAAGGAATAGCAGCTGGAATCTGCTATAGTTTCCAGTTGTGAATCAAGATCATAAAAATTCCTTCTCGACACTAGTGAGAACAAAATTGATGTAAATCTTTTGATAATGAAGATTAAAGAGCAAAGAACAAGGACAGAGAAGAAAGAAATCCTACTGTGCAGCATGCTCATGAAAGTACTTCCCAGATTGCCTTTGCCTGAGTGTATACAAGTCCCCTCCAGGGCAAAACTCCATGACCAAGCAAGAATGCAAGTCTGTCTCAAAATGTGTATACAAAGTAGGTAGAAATGGATGATCCAAAGATTGCAATATCTCTCGCTCTTTCTGAGCTCTAAGGACTTTCTTCCGGGCAGCTAGAGATGACTTATTCATAATTTTCAATGCAAAAAAAGTTTTTGTACCATTCAACTCTGCTAGATACACGCGGCCAATATCTCCACCTCCCAGAAGCTTCAGCAATCGAAAGTGATTGAACCCCAACGCTCCCACTCGGCATCGGACATCTTGAATAGCTTCCCATCGGCTATCATTTGCCTTGTGGGGTTTGTACAAGGTGCTGCCAAAACTATTAGAGCTGCTCTCATCGCTCACATCACTTTCTGTACTCCCTCGGCAGATACTTCTCTTCTGGCTCTCAATGTCGTAGGATTTACTTACTTCAACACTTTCATTGAACTTATCAAGACTGCTTGCTTCTTCACTCGTAAAACTTTGCTTGGCCTCAGTATACAGAGTGGCGGTATAGACACTGTTAGACGGACTCGGGAAGAAACTAAGTGCTGAATGAGGTGTATTGAGGTTGTTCGACAGTCCGATACCTCCCTCATTTGGATCTGAGACCGCGCTCACAGATTGTAATGATGCCCTTGTACTAGATCTCTCTGGATAATTATGGGAATAATTGACGCCAGACTTCCCTTCTCTAATCAAATTGACCTTCTTTGAAGAATTTCCTTCTGGTTCATCCAAGATTTTGAGTGTGCTAATGAAATCATTTTTGCTCTTATTAGAACTGTAAAAGTGCTCGGCCTTGTTGGGTACTTCCTCCCATGGTAAGTTTTCAATAGCTTTTCTGTAGGAATGTTTCTGATTGGTCATGGAACCATTTGGATGGTTGATGGCCTTGACACAGTGATTTTGAGCACTCAAGAAGTAAGCGGCAAAAGCATTTTCATACGTAGGTTGTTTCAGAGATGATGATTGAGATGGTAGTGGCACTGTCACAAATCCAGAAGGAGAGTTGCTACATGTTGTAGAAGCTGAATTCTGACTCTTTGGTAAAGAATCAGGCCCATCAACAACTGACTCCATGCAGTAACTCAGTAACCAGGACAATTCTACTCCAAGTAAAAAGAAGATGACAACTAGTTGATGTAGCTATGGATATTATTTACTCCAACATCAAAATCTGCACATTGAATTTGAACCGTCTTAACGAACACAGCATGAATGAGATGTTGCGATATCTATCTTAGTCATGGAAGCTTTAAATGAGCAGCAAATCCTAAGCCAATCACACATCAATTCAATTGGTTATTTAACATTACAAGTAAAGAAAATTCCAAATGTGAATAAATGTCAAAATCAAACCTTTAAACAGTAGAGTCAAGAATGATATTTCAGATTATTCGCACACCTTCTTCTACCGTAAACCATAAGCAAGCAAGATTTAATAAGAACTCCAACAAAACTCAAGAACTGATAAAGAGAACAAAATCCCAAATGTATATCTGATCCTGTGAAATCCAAGTTAAACTTATTTTTTTCCAAGTACAGTCATCACAATCGAATAAAAACAGAGAAGCAAAGCAAGTAAGGCAAAGCCAGAAAGGGAATGGCCAAGAACTAACAAAAGAAACAGTAAAAGAAAGAGTAAGCACTTGACTAGAGAAGAACCAAGAAGAATGCGATTGGAAACGAACCAATCTTGCATGACAGAACATAACATCAAATGGCAGAGAAAGAGCCCAAATGGTCAAAGAAACATGTTAGAGGCAAAGTGAAACAGCTTTTTCTTCTTCTGGGTTATGTCCATTTTCTTTCTTCCTCCGAAGAGTTCTTCAGATCACAACGATGCAGCAAGATAAGGGAGAGAAAAAGATGGATAGTGGGAGAGTGATCTGACGAGGAATGAATGATTAAAAATTCTGGTCCCGTTCTTTAGTGAAAAGATGTTTCTGTTATTTTTTCGTGGCGTTATACAGGTTTAGGCCTTCTGGGTGAAAGCTTCGAAGAGTGTAATGGGAACAAAGCCAAGCCAATCATAAGATACCAAGATTGATTTGTTCGTACAACAACCGGATGTCTCCTAACGCCGCCTTTCACTCTCTGATTTTTTACTCGTCGAATGCATTTTCTCATTTGGAAAGAGCGGCACTTTCTTTTTGTATGCATTTCTTTTAGTTTTTGCATACAGTTATTAACTTTTTTACATATTTTATCTACTAATTTATTTAATTCCTCTAAATTTATATTTACAGTGGTTTCTGTTTAATTTGTAAATACAAAAATGAAAATGAAAAAAATTTGGTTGAAAAAGTCATCTCAAATTTTGTTAGGAATGCACATATTAGTCAGCAGCTTGAGATAGGTGAAACGACAATCCAACAGGAAAAAAACGCAACATGCAGTGACACACCAGGGAGCAGTCCAAAACGCAATGAGGAAAAGGACAAAACGCAAAAGCTAGCTACAGATGGGCTAGGTTTTAATTTCACAAGAGAGCTACAGTGCGCAAAAACACAACAGACCCACCAAAAACGGAGTTCAAATCCTCTGTCATATTTAACTGTATCTTATCTAATGCCCAAATGACGTCGTTTGGGCATTAAATTTGTAAGAGAAGTAGACAGATATCAGGCGCCTGTGAGACCTACCCACAGGCACCGTATTCCAACTTGCGGCTCAAAGGTTCAGCCACTTTCATTTGAGCATATTATATATAACGTGTTCTTGTACTGCAAAAGTTTAGAATTACATATTACATAAACATTTATGTACATGTTTATGTAATATGTCG
>JANIHZ010000008.1:12535695-12551100 GCA_027478365.1 Erythroxylum rufum
CTTGATTGCTAGGCTACGATAGTAGATTAGGATTATTGCATAATACTCTTTTGATACCTTGAAAAAGGATCTAAGAATCTCTAGGCTCAACCTTCTATCAACCAGAATTCGCCTCATAAATCGATCCAGGTAAAGTCCATAGAAAACGCTAAAAGTGGAACCTTCCTTGAAGCTTACCGCATTTCATTCGGATTAATCCCTAAAGATATTCGCGTTTTTGTTCAGCATTGGTTTTATTATTTTTTATAGTTAAATTCCTTAATATAAATCCCCATTCTTACACAGCTGCTTAGTCCAATTAATTGAGTAATCCAAGCCTAGTACTTGTACAATTACTCCCTGTGGGATGATATTATTACTATAATACTTGAGACCTGTGAACTTGCGGAGTTACATCATTACTCAATTTCAATTTTTTCTACACATTATCTTAGTATAACGTATCATTTATTTTTTAGTTCTTGATGGATAAGCTAAAATCTAAGCCATCCCATTGTCATGACAATAGTTCATAACTTTTCCTTTTTTATTAGAAGCATTTTAGACCTTTTCTTTCTAATTCTTCAAGTAATTGAGTGTAGCCTAATTTTGACTCACATTAAATTTAAAAAAAAGATGTGCAAAGGATACGTTATTTGTTTTCATTTATTTATTTTTATCTCTTTTAAATAATAAGTTTCCATCAGCGACTGTTAAATATTCATTATACGAAATCCATACTTCAGGTGATAAGATGTTAGACTTTATAATACTTCTGCACAATCTAATATTCATATATCCAATAGCCTTGATGAGCTTATCATATTTATCTTGCTGTAATAATTGAATATGGACATAAGGACGAAGAACAATTATAGGCTTTGAGTTTACCTTCAGTTTTGTTGTAGCATGTATATCATATCCTCAGTATCTTCATCCTTGTAGATTGGATCATCAGTGGATTCACACTCTTCTTCAGAAGAGTCAATTAGAACAACAAATTTTGTTCCTTCATCTTCACTAGATTGTTCTTCAATGTTTCCATTGTCGTGGATAGGCATTATAGCCTTAATTGATTCTAATAGTATTACATCCTTTTTTGTTTTGTTAGGAAATTGACGAGCATAATGTCCTGATTTGCCACAAATAAAATATCGATCTTCATTTTTTTGCTTGAGGAGTTCTTCGTTTGAAGAATTGAACAAAGCAATGTCATTTCTTTCTTCTAAATGGCTTATAATTTCATCCATTAAAAATGTGAGATTTGTGATATTGTAGGAGAACTTCCAGTAATGATATTTTTTTAACATGACATTTATAATCTTTTTTCTCCTTACACTTGATCTTCAAGTAAGGCTTCCTACAAGCCTTTTTCAGCAAGGGACCACCTTTGGTCATATTCTTAAAGAATGATTTTTTGTCACAAAGACTATAAAGAGAAGCTAATGCAAGTTGATTATTTCTCCAAGAGATATCTCTCTTATATCTCTTTATAGTACTGCAATAGTCCTTTGGAGTTCTGGTTGTAATTCATTCGGGAGAGAAAAGATATATGTATAATGGAGATTGACATCATTGAATCCATTAAGAAGATAATAGCATTCCGTCATTTGTTGAAAATGCTTATGCAAATCCCTTCTATCTAGTGAACAATATTTCATCTCAAAATACTCTTGTTTAATTTGTTTATCAATGAGCTGAAAATCACCAATGAATTCTTCATGAATAACTCCAAGAAGAATTCCTGTAGAGGTGACTTGAATATATTGAAGTCTTTGATGGTCATGTAGGCTCTACCACCATTCCCATAAAGTGCTAGTAAAATAAGAAGTAAATTCAGACAAAATATCTCGTAAGGGATTATTTGGTCAAGTTATCTGTAAATCAATCCATGCCCAAATTCATGAAGGTGCTCTCTTTATTTTTAAGTGGAAGATCATCAAATGTAAACTAAGGTCCTAAAGTAGGTTTGGTCGGTGTTACTTATGCTAGTGGTGGTGAGGGTCTCAATGGTTAAGTTCTTATTGATTTAGCTTCACTAATATATGGTTCAACTTTAGTTGGTTTAGGCATAGTTATCATAATCTAAGTAAATCATCAAATTGTTTTGACTCTTTTGAAGATGGTTAAGATATTTCAGAAAATTGCTCAGGGGTGGATTATCCAGATGTTTCTGGAGTAGATGTTGGTGCAAGAGTTGCAATGAACTCTTGTTGAGGAGCTTTATATTTTCCAATGGATGGGAAAGGTTGGGATTTTGGTTGTGAAGAAGGTGGAATCTAATTTGCAAAGTTATTTTCCATGGTTCAATAGGTTTGGTATATGAAAATGAAGGATCAGAAATCTTTCAAATACAAGTTTTGCAGATTTAGTGGATTTAGGTTTGCTGCTAGTAGGATGGATATACTGCCTAAGTAAAGGATAATTCATCTTGAAGTTTTTTTTTCATAATCAGTAGCTTCAGGATAAGTCAGAGGTGAATAGATGGGTTGTACAATTGGAAAAGTAGTTGGATAAGCTCCATATACAGTCTTAAACTGTTTTGTTAGCATATCAGCTTCTATTCATTGAAGCACTTCTTTCACCTTTCAAATTTCTTACTCTTTATTGGTAAAATCAGGTCCAAAATACTATGTTTCAAAATAGGGTCTGAGATCATCATCAGGTTGTGTCATCTAATCTTTCAAAGATGTGTATAGTGTTTGGATCTGGAAAGATCTTGTTTTTAATCTTTTTTACGTAACTTGGGTCTGCTGGTTAAGATCATCAAGCTTAGAATCAATCCGTCAAATGATGTTATTTTGGGCCATAACATTATCAATTTGCTAGTTAAGCACTTCATCGACAGGATTTGATAGAATAGTTCCTTGAGAAGTAATTCAGGTAGCACATATATAAGGGTTAGAGATAACCTTGTTATGTTCATCTATATGCCTCTGCAGAGGAGGAAATTCATCCTTATATGGTCTCACCATCATACAAGGAATTGGAGCTGGAGTAGGTACAACAGGAATTCAAGGAATAGATGGATGAGGTTTGTTGGGTATTAGATGTGTAGCGAACGGATGTTCCTTTCCAATAACTTTAAGTAGTTCTTAAAGGTTCTTAGGTCTTAGTTTTGAAATTTTAAGCCCAACGCTTGGTCTGGAATCAGGATCATAATCTTCATGTCAAGGATAGAATTATTGAAAAGGTTGACAATGATGAATTTCTCTGGGTTGTTGTCTTCTTCTTTCTTTTTTCTTCCTTCATCAAAACATAGATCTCATCATCACTTTCTGAATCATCATAATCACCTGATTGACAGATTTCACAGTCTAACTCACATAAGGATGAATCTACATCCTAGATAAAATGTCCATGATGATGACTGATGTATACAGGTTCTCCATCAAGTTTGATGTAATGGATTGGAGGTTCATATTTACCTTCTTCGTGAGAATGTTGGTTGAAGCATCAAAATAGGGCTAGATATATATGAAGGTCTAGGTTGATCTGCGTTAGGCTTCATGTAGAGGGATTTCACCGATCCATTTCTTAGTGTCCTGAGAATAGGAGTAGTTGCATGAAAGGAATGTTCGTGATGAGCATGGAACACTTTTTGGTAATTAGTAATTCATTTTGTAGGCATAAACTTTTCAATCTCTATTGGAGGTAGTTGTTTAGAATTTGGATGATGGTAATCTGGTTATAAAATCTATTTGCTACCATATCAAAGCATCATAACTGGAATTAGGAATTTTAAGATCTATAACATGGTTTTCTAAATGATAAACCATTTTATGATGCAGAGTAGCCATAATTGTTATGAGATCTTGTTTTTCTCTAATAATTTGGATATGAACTTGGAGTCTTTCAGATAAAGTAGGATCATTCAGTCTAACATTAAAATCAAGGCCAATGGTAAGGATGACACTTCTATTGTTGATGGTTGTCAGCAAAGCACCAATTAGTGCATTTTGGTATATAGTATAGGCAATGTCAAGTTTCCAACCTATATATCAATCAAGTGATTTATATAACAAATTCAATAAGAGATCAAAGATAAACAAAAATTGATTGTAGTTTAGATTTCAGATATGCTAGCCGAGACACAAACCCTTCTCATCTGTGGGCATCAATTCTCAAAGCTTGTCTTTTAGAAATCTAAACTGACCAATCTTTCCCCGTTTAACTAAAACCTCAAACATGATCTATAGTTCAATACTTTATAATACACAAGATCCTCATAAAGATGCAAATGTAGAGCATGGTTGTCTTTCTTTATGATTATGGCTACATTATTCAAAAATCAAGCTTTCAAAAGAGAGAGAACTTAAAAAGAAGCTATAAGGTACAAAACACAAATTTTATTGATTTTTCTATTTGGTTACAACAAGAAAGAAACCTTGTTTTTATAGATTAAGCGAGGAGGATGAAGAAAAACAAGTTTAGAGAAAAGATTCCTATAGTACAATAATGCATACTAGAATACAAAAGTAAATAGTAAAAAGAAGAATTATTGGGAGACACTGGGTCGTAATAATATTCCTAAAAGATAAAAATATGCTAAAAAGATAAGAAAGATTCTTTCTAGCAAAGAGGTGTAAAGAGAAAGTGTGGTCCACCACTGTCATCATCTGAGTATGACATGTCCTCATCCATTTTGTCCATTACTTGGATAAAACAGTCTATTTTCGAATCAATCCAAATAGGAGGTCATGAATCATAGGCATCTTGGAAATGATCAAAAATATTGGGCTTAGTGTTAGTGTTGGGCTTCGGAATTGTAGAACTTTTCCCAAGTTCAAACTTTCTTTGGGGCTCAAAGTCAGGAATAATAATAATAATAATTACAATTAATTGTTGCGGAAAGAGGGTAGGGATGACAATAGGTCGGGCCGGAGTCCTTGTTCACTAGGGTGCGGGCTTGAGCCCCAGCCTGAGCCCGAGTTCGGCCTAGCCAAAGATGGTCTAAGCCTGAGCCTGAGTTTGGCCTGATCAATTTTTTCAAAAAAGTTAAAAGTAGAAAATAATGTTGTTTTCAACAAAAAGATGTCATTTTGTTTTGAAGTGTCAAGCCTGGATAGCTCGAGTCTGCCCCAAAGTTTGCCTTAAGGCCCGATAAACCTAGGCTTGGCCTAGCTGGCCTTGACCCTTTTGCCATCCCTAAAAGAGGGATGTCTCACATGGATGTGGATGCCTCTGGCACACGATATTATGATCCAAGCCAATGGTTAAATAAATCCCTAAGGACAATATGGTATGTTTAGAGACAACGTGTAGGAGCAGAAATACAACCTGTTTGCTTTATGGGTCCGTCTCCATCCCACTAATCTTTTGATATATTATTGTGATGAATTAAAAATCTAATCGGTTCGATCAGTTTAACTGTAAAATTTTTGAACTATCTTAAATTTTGGTTCGACTTTTAATTTTTCAATTCGATTTACTTTAATAGCTCTTGTTTTTAAAAATCAATTAATTTAGTAATTAATCAGACAATTTTACTAATTAATAAGTTCTTATAAATTTAGAAACAACGACTTTACTAATTAGGGGTAAAGTTGCGTACTGTTAAACTTCCCTAGACTCTGCTCTTCAGCGATATTTCTACTGAGTGTTGTTATTGTAATAAATTCTTATAAACTAAAATAAATCAATTAATTTTTATTTAATAATCTATTTTTTAAATTATACTTTAAATTTTTAATGGGTAAGGACAATCTCTTTCAATTATATTTTAAATTTTTTATTTATTCAGTCTTTAGCCATTTTTATAACGGTTTACTACCGATTAAACCTTTTAAACGTTAAAAAACTTTTATAACGTTTCGATCCAGTTTTTAAAACATTGATTATTTGTCACATACATAAATTAATCTAACACTACATTACAACCTTACAAATGTTATAGTTAAGTCAGTAGTCAAGTGGGTCTTACCGATAACACTCTAGGCTTCAAAAAGTACGGTATCATCATACGTAGGGCGTACTTCCACGATATCAGCTGCTTATCATAGAGAACTATTTAAGTGGGGGCAGTTAAATGAATGGCTGAGATTGCGACACATTCTAATATGGGGAAATTAATTGAATATTCCAAAGTTATAGGAGCAATGTCAATAATCATGTAAGGGCATGTTTGGAAAATAATCATTCTGAGTGTGCAATGTACAACACCTTTTTCCTTTTTTTCTTAATCAATCATTTAAGTTCACAACAACCAAGTCTCCTTTTTTCCCTCTACATCACATTCCTTAGCACGTACAGCAATGAAAAAACGGACCTGAGATACTTTTACATAGGTTTCATGATGAGTAAACCATTCATTCCTTTATTTAGTGTGCTGATATATATTGGTTTATTTTAGGAAGAGATATGTATAGAGAATATTCTATATTTTTATTTAGCATAAGTTTGTCAATTTATACAATCTTTCTCTAACTAAAATTCAAAAATCGGATAACATCTTAACTAAATCAGCATAAAATAAGCATAAAATCTGCACTTAAAGAAAATATTATGATAGCAACTTTGATTGTTTCAAAGTCACATATTTAACACTCCTCCTTGACTTTGATACTGCAAACTTCAAGCATCTTTTTTTCTTTTTCCTTTTCGTTTGTGCTCCCACAATTTCACTGTTAGGCTTCTCATGAACTTTTCCATCTGTCATTTTCAAGCAATCAAATCTTCCTTTGTCTTCCACAATGAAGGAATGATCCAGCTTGTTGATCTTTTTGGTAGATGTTCTTGAACTTGAAGAACTCATTTTGTTTTCATCATATATAGAAGTTTTCGTGTTAATTATATCTTCCTCAGCATCACCAGCGTGGTTCTCTTTCATAAAATCCAATGCAAATCTTTTATTTTGCATTTTGATATTGAACACTTCTCTATCCATTGCAATCCTTAATCATGCAGCAGACGTTTTCAAAGAATACCTTAAAGTCTTTATTGAGCAATTGACAAACACTCAACAGATTTTTGTTTATTGTAGGAACATATAAGACATCATAAATTAACTTCAAACTTGAATTCCCTTTAATTGCTATAGTCCTCTCTCCTTTTGCTTCAATGTAGTTTCCATTTCCAATTTGGACTTTGTACATAAAACTTGTATCAATTTCTCTTAACATCCTTTTATCAAAGGTCATGTGATTTGTGCAATCATTATCAATAAGCTAGCTTTCATTTGAATTGTAGTTGGCTAGGCATAATGCTGCAAATAACTCCTCCTCCTCAAGTTGATCGTTTACAGCTTGCTTGGCTTCTCCAACATGTTGTTGCGCTTTACGTATCCTTGCAACATGTCCTAGTTGTCTACACTTGTTGCATCTTACATCTGACCTCCACCAGCACTTGTATTCTGGATGATTTGTTTTCTTGCAACACGAACATGGTGGAAAACTCTAAGCATTGTTGTTATTAATCCTCTTTTTATTATATGACTTTATTGGAAAAAGCACCTTCTACGATTCCTTCCTGCCTTATGAGTCTCCTTTGTTCTTGTGCCAATAATGCACTTAACAATTCTGCCAAATTGATTTTTGCCAAATCCTTTGAGTTTCCGAATGATGAAATTGTAGCCTCAAATCTTTTTGGGATGATTACTAGAATTTTTTGAACTATTCTAGAATCATCAAAATTAGAACTAAAAAGTCTTACATTATTGGCAATGGCAATGAGCTTGTTGGAGCAATCCTTGATCGTTTCTGACTCATTCATTTTTTGTATCTCAAATTCTCTAATTAAGTTGAGCACTTGCATTCATTTGATTCTTTCGTTCTTCGCATATTCCTCCTTTAAGAAATCCCAAATTTCTTTGCTCGTCTTGAGCGTCATGATTCTGAAAAAAATTGTTGGTGTGACTGCTGAAAACAGGCAAGATTTTGCTTTGGACTTCCTCTGTTTCTTTTCTTTGTAGATTTTGATTTAAGCCACCGTTAGATTTGCAAGCAAGTCCGAAACGTGGTAGTCTTCATCTGCAGTTTTTCACAAGTCATTCGCTTTAAAGAAAGCCTCCATTCGAACAGCCCAACTTAGATAATTTCTACCATCAAACACTGGCAGAGTAATAGCAGTGAACGATGATTCTGAATCCATTAATGTGTGGTTTTTTATTTGTAGTATGGGAAAGAGTAGAATGAGTTATGAGTTATAAGTTTAGAGGTCCCTTAAGATCAAGAGAGCTCTGATACCACTTTGTTGGTTTATTTTAGGAAGAGATATGTATAGAGAAGACCCTATATTTTTATTTAGCAGAAGCTTGTCAATTTATACAATCTTTCTCTAACCAAAATTCGAAAATCGGATAACATCTAAACTAAATTAGCATAAAATCTGCACTTAAAGAAAATATTCCGATAACAACTTTGACTGTTTCAAAGTCACATTTTCAACAATATAAAGTTGCTTATGATACTTTCTTTACATCAACATTAAGATGTAAAGTTTAATTAATCTAAACAAATAAGATGTAAAGTTTAATTAATCTAAACAAAATATTATTCTGATGATCTTTAACATATAATTCTCATATATAATATAAAATAATATGTGTGTGTGTGTGTGTGAAGAAATCAACAATAGCAAACATCTTGAAACAAAGAGATTTTTGTTATATGACTTGTTTTTGCTTATAAATGCTTAGATGAATTATTGGTCTCTCCTAATTGTAAATCTTAATGGATAAGAAAAAGATTAATTGCATTTTTAAAATTTTAATTGATTACATCAATTATATAGTTGAGTGAACAATATAATTGTTTATATACTTAATTATTAATTAGGATTAAGCAAAACTAGTTAACATTATATTAGACTTATTCTATTGTCTCATTTAGACTAATCACAAAAGTAAATAGTATAACTTCAAGTGTACAAAAAATAAATCCTGAAAGTTTAACATAAGTAACTTTGTATGATAAAATATCAAATATGGGTTATGACAGTTGGTAATGGCTTTTAACAATCCCAAGTCCCAACATAAAATTCCTTAATCACAATACATGGATTGTGGCTTTAAAATACGTCATAAAATTTGCTTCCATAATTAATGGATGGAGTAATGTAGATTGTTTAGCAATATTTTATATTATTGCTCCATTTTCTAAAAGAAACAGGTAACTAAATGTAAATTTTTTGCTATTAAGACATCCACCAAAATTTGAGTCCAAGTATTCGATAACTTTTAGATGATCAAACTTTGAATATATAAGTATGTAGTTCTTTGTTCTTGTGGGTACCTTAATACTTTCTTTATAGTCTTTCAATGAATAGTTTTAAGGTTGCTTTGATATCTACCTAACATTATAACTGCGAAACTGACATTCAATCTTGTATGAGTTTACAAATATATTAAACTACTTATAATCGAAGCATAAGAAATTGGTTCCATTATTTTTTTGTTTTATATTATTCTTTGGACATTATATAAAACTAAATTTGTCCCTTTTTTTTAAGTTGAAACAATTTCTACTAAACAATTGTCCATAATAAATCTCTTTAAAATTTTTATGATATAACTTTTTAAAGATAGTCTTAACAATCCTTATGATATACTCATATCTTTCTTAAAGAGGAAATATTTTTTCATGTAATATACCCAAATCATTAGCAACAAGTAAGGCATTATCAACGTATATGATCAAGAAAATAAACTTACTTCCACTGATATTTCAATATATTCATTGATCAATTGTATTTTTTGAAAACTAAAAGACGATACAATATTATTGAACTTAAAAATAACATTATCAAGAAGCCTATTTAATACCATATATTGATTTTTAAAATTTAAATAGCTATTGGAGTTTTGTTGAAAACCTTCAAGTTGGTCCATAAACACTTTCTCTTCAAGATCCCCATTAAGAAAAACTATTTTCATATCCATTTTGTTATAACACAAAGTCATATTGAGTTACTAATGCCATTTCAATCCTTTACAAGTCTATCTTGATAAATGAAAATTTAAATTTCTCTTTATAATCGATGTCACCTTTCTGCATATACCCATTGGCAACAAGTCTGACTCTATATTATTTAACATTATTATTTGACCCACGTTTGGTTTTAGAAACCCATTTACACTTATGTCTAATCTTATACTATTAAAAATTTCGATAAGGTAAATATTATCTAAATTTTTATTAATTATTGAAACAATATTTGGAACGACTACAGAACAAAAAGCCTTTACTATTAAAGGAACGTTTACCTATACTTCCTTAATATCCATATTTGATTGTTCATTACTCTCACTAACTTGACCATTCTCAGTTAATCTAGCATTCTCAATATTCACAATTTTAGGAGAATAATTTGGAGAATAAGATTTAAATCCTTTAGATTTCTTTAGGTAAACTATAAAGTAACTACTAATCATTTAAGAATATAATTTTCTTTTATGTGGATTATAAACCCTTGCCTTTGCTACATAATCCCAAACATGTAAATGTCTCAAGCTCGGTCTCCTTCCAATATATAGTTTAAAAGAAGTTTTTAAAACTACCATACTAGGGACTACAATTAATATTTAAAATTTTTAAAGGTATATATCTATAAAGATTTAGGTAGTGAAGAGTTACTCATTATACTCTTAACTATATCCCTATTACACCTTTCTACTACACCATTTTATTGAAGCTGTGCTTGATATAATATACTATATACATATGCCGTGTCTTTTAAGAAACTTTGCAAATGGACCTAGATATTGTCTTAACTTATCATTTTTTATAATCATATTTGATATCTTTCACCCTTTTTATTTAATTTCCTTTTAACTTTGGTCATGTATAACTTAAAAGCATCTACTGCTTAAGAATTTTTTTCTTAAGCAAATAGACAATACCGTATTGTAAAAAATCATTAATAAAGTTAATATAAATATTTTATCCACTGAAAGATGGAACATTGAGAGTTCCACAAATAACAATGCATATAATCCTAAGAAGCTAGGTATTTCTTGCGGCTCTTTTCTTATTTTGTTTTGTCATCTTTTCCCTAATATAATATAGAAATGTATTTATATCAGTAAAATCTAAGTTCCCTACATTTAGTTCTAACAACACCATTAATGATAAGTAAAGATTCAACAAATTCATTATGAAGTTTTAATTTATATAAACCTTCAACTTCTTTTTTGGATGGATGCTACATTATATTATTCATAATTCAAATACTAATGACAATCGATTATAGGTGAATAAATATTCTTAATCAAATACATATATCATCTTTGAATATAAATATATTTGTCCAAAATATTAATTTACTCTCGTTATATCTGCTCTCTCATATAATAATTTAAATAGTAGATAACAATCTATCACTTACTTTACTTACATAAATTTTGTTAGAAGATATGAATAATTAACCTTTTATTTATTTTTGTATGTCGTCGTAGTAGGTCGCCACTTTGGTGTCTAACAAACAATTAATAGAAAACTTACGCATATATAATAAGTCTTGCTTTAATTTTATGCAACAGGTCACGGCCGAACTGGGTCGGTCTAATCCGATTTATTAATTTTTTTTAAAAAAATGAAAAATAACATCATTTTATCGCTCTCAGTCCGACCAAGTCGGGTTGGGCCTGACAGTCAGGGCCAGACTGCCATCCCTATGCCCTTAATATTATAAAAAATAAAGTTTATAACGGATTCAAGTGTCTATTAAATGCCAGATAGATATTCATCTACTAACCACCTCAACAAAAATAATGTTTGTCCCAATTTATCCGAATTTTGAAAAGTTAATCACTAAATTAAAAACTTTTAAAATTTTGGCACTAAATTAAAAATTTTCAAAATATTGTATTAATTAACCCAAAAAAAACATTAATAGCATAATCTTGGACATATAATTCTCACAATATAAAATATGTAACACATAGGTGAAGAATTTGATAAAATCTGGCATGTCATAAACTCTTGAACCAAATTGATTTTTCTCATTTAACCTTTCTGATTTATAGGTACTTTTGATATATTATTTGGATGTGTTGGGATTAATTTATCATTTTATCATATAATTGGGTAAACATATTAATCCAACTTTTAAAGTCCCCAGAGTCAATAATTCTAGTGCACAACTTACCAAGAAATCCTTTTTCTCTACAACACATTCCCTCCGGCACGAACCGCTTGAACTTTGGTGGTGGAGACTCCGAATTTTGTACTTCGCGGTGGTGACATTGACATATGTTTTGACTGAGAATGAAATGCCACGATCTGGTTCTTTTTAAACAAACTAACAAATTGGGCAGCGATGTCCATTTCGACGGATGTACTCACCTTCTGATATGAAAAACTAGTTTGCAGTTATTGCCTGGCAGCAAAAAGGAGCTGAAGAGACGTGTAGATAGGTTTCATGTTGAGTAGAGCCATCCATTCCCTCATCTGGTGTGCTGATACAGAGCTGCTTATGATACTTCCTCTACATGAACTTTAGGATACCTGAATTCTTAAGGCAATGCTAGAAATGCTAAAACAAAAGAAAAAGCATCGCTGCTAACTGGATTAAATGTGGTTGATCATAAGATGTCAGGATTGTTCTAGTAAATTTTCAAGATATAAGTTTAAGATGTATCTTCCAGTGGACAAGACATCAAGTCTCTTCTCACTTGGTTCATACTTTCCCTTCCGAAGCTGGTAGCGGTGAGTTACGGATGAGATCGTATACGCTTGGCCTTCTATTGTAACACTTTCCCCACATTGCATGTTCTGCCAACCAAAGTCCAAATACAAGAACATAAGAAATATGTTGAAGACGATACAATAATGTCATTTCTGTCTGTTCCTACGCAAGTTAGATTGAGCCTATTCCCTTGGGATGAATGACTTGGTTTAAAGAAATTGGTCAAGTTTCGTTTGTAAGAACATAAACTACAGATAAGTTATACGCATTCTATCTGAATACATGGAGGCATATCAACCATCTACAATCAACTCTAGCCGAGTAACACAAAATTTGATTCCATAGCTACTCCTATTCGTAGATCATATGGAGACTTAGAGGTGACATTACAAGCACAATTTTACTAGGGTTAATTTGTGTGTTTAAGTACAGTCAGGAAATTAGTACATTCAGAGAGAGCTAACCCCAGAACGCTTCAGAACCTGATCTTATGTGTAAAAACTGCTGTAAAACTTTCTGCATTTCTGTTTTTTGTGAAAGCCTTCAGTGAAAGAGGTATTCCACATACTTTTAAACAACTCTTTCAAGAAATGAGTAAAAATCCTGACAGTTATATAAGCACCCCTCGAGATACAGCACCCAATCTGTCTTTCACTGCATGAAGTATATTTCCATCCCCAAAGGTTATTTTTCTCCTTTACTATAAATTTTGAGTTACTGAAGTATACCGCCACTACTTACATAAGTAATAAGATGCAAATATCAATCTGTTTCATGTAATCATTTCCTCACTTTTCTCTTCGGAACCTTTTCACATGGAGAGCTAAACTTATACGCTAAACATTACCTCTTCACTTTTCATCTTGGACCGCTATCTCAAAAGAAACAAACGCACTTCATTAACAAACATTGATTTATGATATTTCTCTCCTAAATTGAATCTCCAAGGAAAATTCACTTCTCTACTGTCAAAACAGTTTGACATCATAAACGAAATTTTACTGCCATACAAGATGCTGCGATATAACCATCCCTCACATCACAATCTTGAAATTAATTGGATCAGGAATTACAAGGACTGTGATTGTCTCAACCATATCAACATTTTACAAGGTATGAAACCAAATACCATATTAGATCATATTTCTACTTAAATGTCTCGATTCCATGTCAAAGTGTTATGCATCTAGTACCAATATCATGATCAACATGATAACATACCTGTTAACCGAGAGGACAGCTATAGATGATTTTCTAGTTAAGGGGCTTTCATAGCTTTCTAGTTATTACCCTATTCACCAGATCAGTAATAATTCTCAAACCCTTGCAATCCCAACCGCTTAAAACCCAGAAAAAGGTTCATGACTTCTCACCAAGTTAACAAATTGGCATGGTATTAATCAGAAGACGTTAATACAGTTCCTATCTTACGATTTACAAACCTGTAAACTACAAAACCAATTCTCAGAATATTAACAGCAGTTGCAATCTGAAAAGATTATCAAAAGAAGCAAGAACAAACAAAACCCAAAAACTCACAGGAGGAAAGCAACGAATGCCAAGATTCTTGGGTGGAGGAGTGATTTCAATGACTTTGTAAGGATGGAAATGATCTCTGTCTCGTTCCTTCTTTCTACACACAACATGAAGACCCGGTGTCTGCCAAAATTCAATACCTTAGACAAATCAAATCACTATAAAAATTGCTTATTTACTTCTTTTCATATAATTCCTATCAAGATTTTCCAGTTCAAACGAAATGACTGAGCAAGCCACCGTAAACTTTTGTGGGATTGTTAGAACTCGCACCTTCTGATGAGCTCCCAGATTCCATGACACCATTGCCATCTTCTTCGTTTGCTTCTTAGTTTTTCAATAACTTATTTTCGTGTATACAAAGAAAGCCAGAAATTTTAATAGATAATTGACCTGTCTCTCACTCTTAGCAGCAAACCAAACCACAAAGTTTTAGTATTAACTCACACCTTCACCTCATCTTTTTCTCACTCGTTAAATATTTTTCTTTACGCAAATGTTTTGAAATTTTATTTAGGATTAATTATTTAAAAAAAACTTAAATTTTTGTTAATTTTTTAATTATAACTCAAAATTTAAAAAATAGCAATAAAACGTTTAAACTTTTAACTTTTTTTAGTTCTAACCCAAACTTTATAAAGTATCAATAAAATGCTCAAATTTTCAATTTTCTTCTAGTCCGACATTATCTATTGTTCTCCCTCAGTCATTTATTTTCTATTTGTTCTTCTTACACTCTAAACTACTCTTACATTATAGCATATTACACAAGTAAGTTTCTTCTTTAGTTCGTTCTTCTGATGCCCTTAGTGTGGGGGCGTCGGGGTTGCGAAATTTAAAAATCGAAAGGTGAGGATATCAGGGAGAACAAACTGAAAACGAAGGAAAAAACTGAAATTAAAGCGTAAGGTCGTTGGGACTGCATAATCTGATTTAGGTTATTTTTAAACAACGATGTTATTTTTATTATGTGATTAAACGTCGTCGTTTCATTAATCTTCATTTGATATGTTAATTTTGGCTGACGTGTATTAATAGTTAAGGTCTCTAAAAAACGTGACAAGTCATGTCATCAAATTTAACAAAAATACTAACATCGGGTTAGAATTGAAAAAAAAATAAAAATTTGATCATTTTATTGCCATTTTTTAAAGTTCGGGTTATAATTGAAAAAAATTGAAAGTTGAGCAATTTACTATTACTTTTTTAAGTTCAGACTATAATTGAAAAATTGACGAAAGTTTGAACTCTTTTTAGTAATTAACC
>JANIHZ010000008.1:12553862-12565450 GCA_027478365.1 Erythroxylum rufum
CTTCTATTTTATTATTATTAATTTTATTATGATTATTATTTTTTTGATAAATCAGAAGGTATTTATAAATTTGAAAAAGATATGTACAATTATGATTATTATTATAAAAAATTTATTATTATTATTATACAAAATTAACTTCTTATTATTATTATTATTAAATTCCATTTTTAGTATTAATTACAATGGACCGATATTAAACCAAAATAAATCATAGAACTTTAAATTGCTCAAAAGATAGTTAGTTGAACCAAATATAAGCCTAACAAAATTGAAAATTCAACCTCAATACCATAATCTAAACAACCCACAATGCTCTTACACCATATATTTCCTAAATCTTGGCTTCAATAACCATCTATCTCCCATAAGTATGGTATCTTCCAGTACTTGCACCACCGTATCCTCCTCCACTTCTATAGAAGGTATTCCACAGACAAAAAATGTTTTGGTTTTAAAATCCCTAGATCCAATAGCACCTTTTGGTATTGTTCTCTTGATCTCCACCTAAGAAATATGATAATAAAACATACATCAGAAAACCATACACATGATTCTAAGTCCATTTTATTTTTTGGGAAATTAAGGAAGCAAGCAAAGATTCTAAGTCCAATTTCTTGATTATGGAACAAAGAGTCAACAGTTCATGTCTTTCAATGAAATTAAAAAAAAAAACACAAACACTACTTGTTTCCCATTAATAATGTGTGTTTCTTGAATGACTTGATCAACAACTGTGGGATTTGCACAGGTCACAAAGCCAAAGCCAGAGGTTGGCCCGTCTTCCGATCCTTCATTATCACAAAAGCCATAATCTCACCATATTTACCAAAATGTTTGATGAATTGAGCTGTAGAAACAGATGCGGAAGACAAAGAAAAACTATGAAAAACCAGGAAAAAGAAAACACCAATCAGATGTAAAGTATACAATTTGCAAATCTGCACAGGATGAACAAACTAATCAGTAGTAGTCTCTCTTGCTAAACCTCCTATAAATATTTTTCTGCAACAAACTAATCAAATAGGTTTCCATGAACTAGCAGCAAAGGCAAAATAATAGCGCTTCAGATATATCCACACATGCCCACAATTACATCAACACATAACACAACTGACTTTGCTAGACTTTGCTGAATTGGAAAAATATCTGAGTATAAACAGCGATATCAATAGAACATACTAGCTATATTTTTGCACCTGAAGCTGTCTAAGTTGTGTGAAGGGTATTAAACGCAAAGAAAGCAGAGAAAGTTCAATAAACAATTTGTAACGAAAGTACAAAGATCCCTAAGTTTGATTTCTAAAACATGTCATCTTTTCCGACAATAAAGAGGTCCAGATTCAAGGCAGATGCACTAAACCAACAAAACCCACATCGAAGCTCATATGCTTTTTTCTCAATTTCATGAAACAAAGCAAAAATAGGAACAGAAAAAAGGAGAAAAACTTTATCATACCCAGGGCTCGCTCCATCTCCAGTGTGAGAGTGAGACTTATCCTCCTCCCCAAATTGGTCGTTAGACCTTAGTTCGTTGGGTCCTCCATCAAGAATCGGCTCGCTGTCTTGTGGGTTCATGAGGATTCCAGATTTTGATTTGAGCGGAGAAGAGCGAAGCTTTTGTTGAAGAAGGAAGAAAACGGGAGACGAGAAAAAGGAACGTTAGCCCTAAATGGATTAATAATATTATTCTTATTGATTATTTTCTTTTCGTTTCTTTAAAATATTTATTCTTTTAAAACCCTCTTTTTGAATTTTCAGACTTTGATGACAATGACGGATGTCCCACAAATTGGGTTATTTTCTTGAACAGCTACGTTTTGGGGATTGGGGCCACTTCACCTTAGGCTTTGTTTGTTACCAAATCAGACCAAGAATTTCGTCCAATGTTAAGATGTCCAACCTTGTTCCACATCAAACGATGTAGTTTTACATATTAGATAAGATTAACAGAGTATGTAGTTCCCACGAGCTGAGTAGTTGTCAGAAATTACTTTTTATAATTATCAATACCTCCAAAAGAGGTCAAACAAGCTGATATAACTTAAAGATTGGGTTGACATTAAGCCCTGAGAAGTCATCAGGTTGAGGTTGGGGTTGAGCTTAAGCTTATATTGTTTGGAACATAAACACGCAAATCAGGAGATGGATGCAACAAGACCAAATATAGAAGAACGGAATCGTACATGAGGTGAAAGTGAAACAATCCTTAACCAACAACAGAACAACAAACTCAGAAATTGTACAACACTACAGAAGCATTGGCTGGCACAGGAAATTTTGGCAGATTTCCTTCCACTAATATACAACAAAAATTTTGGCTCTAGTAAGTGTTCTGGGGATTAACCCTCCTCCTAGCTTCTCGCTTGTAGTACGGGGTTTCATCTATTGTCCTCCTTACATAATCTACAAATGGCTGAGGTGTTCGCGGAGACTGTTCGGTTGAAACAGAAGTTCTTCCGCGCTCCGGTGTGATGGGAGTTGACAAGCTTGGAGAGGCAACCGATACGGAGCCGGAAGGCTGATATCTGTTTGATATCTCAAAAACAAACATGACAGTGGCTATTGTCAGTACCAGCAGGACTATAAATCCAAGTACGATAGGCCAAAAGGTTTCACTAGAGAGTGTTTTTGTTGCTGCTCTTGAACCAGGTTCATAACTGACGTCAATTTCCACTCTTTGCCCTGCATTACAGAACAACAACGTTGGGTGATTGTTTTCATGTACTTGCTGGCAAGCAGCTCTTAGTATGGAGGACGGAGTCAGTTACCATTGGCTGGAAGTGTGATGATTATCTTGTCTTTCAATTTCACGGAACTTTGCACTTCAACCTAATAATAAGAACAAGAGTATCCAAAACAATGAACAGAAAAGTAATGAGCTTTGATGTGTCGACCCAAAAAATTATTTGAAGCCATTTATTTTACTTAATGAGAAAAGCATGTTCAAGAATGAACGGCAGCATCATTGTTCTACTGTAACCCCTTAATGCCCATTGTTCAACAACTAGGATCGCTCTAAATACTTGCAGCATGGGCAATCATCAAAAGCAAACAGTGTAATCTGACCTCATATTCCGCTCGACCACCAATCCCAAAATCTTCTCTGTGGATTGAGCTTATCTTTATGTGATCCCGGTCGTGCCAGTAGATTTCAACATCTATAATGAGAAATAACCCATAAGCTAAAATCATATCCAACAAGTTCTGGTCAACTGACACTACAGATTTCTAGAGTCATCAGTAAAATGAAATCAAACCCTTTAATCACAAAAGTACCCAGCTAGAGCTTCTATGCACACAGAAATATTAACAGTAATAGTTTAGAAATATGGAGCAAGGGTGCCACATTGACTAAAGGAGGTAGGACAAATTGCCAATAAATTAGTGAGGCAGTAGCTAAGTTCAGGTATGATTTGAGTTATAACCAATAAGCTTAATAAACTAAGATGAACTTTGTTGGGTAACTAAAGAATAAATAACTGAAGATCTCCACAAAATTACTTGATTGATTGCATTAGCACATAAAGTAACAATTTACGTATTCACTAAGGCAATTATGGTGCAACTCGTGGTCTTGCCCACTGAATTCAGAAACTCTCAAGTCTTGGAAGAAAACATGTATTCAAAGCACCCACAGCTGATGTCATGTCTCAAGGAGGTTATAAATAGCCATCTCATCTTAGGTTGTGAAAGGTAAAATAAGTGCACCACTCCCTGCAGCATATTAGAAGTTAGAAACTGGAATGCAAGGAATCTAGGAATTCACCTGTGTTCCCCAAAATAGTTATAGTAGTCTTGTTGGAGTCAGGTGTCAGATGCAAGTGTCCTGAGTCCTGCAAAATGAAACATATTATGTTTTATTCCAATGCGCACTGATTGAAAAGGCTCAAATTCAAGACAGATTACAATATCCATACACTGTTCTGATAAGTTTTATGCCCATTGGTTTGAAAATTGTACATTGGCCCATTAGTCTGATATCAGCATTGGTATTTGCATAAATAAATGTGATCAAATCACCTTGATCATATCCAAAATGGAAAACCCTCCAATGAAAATTGCAGACACA
The DNA here is from genome assembly GCA_027478365.1 of Erythroxylum rufum. Lineage (NCBI taxonomy): Eukaryota > Viridiplantae > Streptophyta > Magnoliopsida > Malpighiales > Erythroxylaceae > Erythroxylum > Erythroxylum rufum. The sequence continues at coordinate 12,557,935 of JANIHZ010000008.1, forward strand.
GATCCAGAGATATGGTTAGCTTCTCGGATTGATGCACTGACAGAAAAAGAAATATACGGTCTCATGTCCTTAGATCTGGGTATTGAACGAGCTAAATGCTCCGGAGAGTAGGGGAAGAAGAGGCAGTAGGAGTTGCCGTTGTCAAGATTCACCCAAGGCTTTGCATACCTTCAATGCATAACATGTGAAACCCATTAGATAATGTTATATTGATTAGGTATAGACAACATGGACGAATAGAACATACCCAACATAAGGAGGATCAACCTTGCAGTCATATAGCATTTCTTTACCATTTCCAATAGCTTCAAGCTTGTCACAGGTCTCACTGTTTCAATTAGATAAAATAATCAAATGCATCAACATCACTGGGCATCATAAAAGTTAAAAGAAAACAAAACTACAAGTTCTTCACATAATTAACCTTATGAACGTCTCCATAATAGAATAGCAATGAAGATGATGTACCATAAACTAGCTACCAATAGTAGAGCTGAACAGCTCAACTACATTAATTAATCAGCAAAGGCCAAACAGAAAGGAAAAGGTAGGTTAGCTTTCTTTCTGCCGGCTTAATACATGGCAATGTTTACTGTTATCTGGTGTTTAATGCATGGGTAGAACATACAACATAATAGTAAAGGTTCTCAATGTAAATAATGGAAGAAGGGTGTAAGCCTAAATAACGAGCTTTGATATTGAGTCATAGAACATTTATTAAAGCAGAAGATAACAATTTGGTGGTGAAGAATGCATCAACGCCAGATAGTTCCATCCTTACACTACAAAGCCTCTAGGTTAGTCCCAGTAATCAAAGAAGAAGTACTTATTTATTACATCCATAAAGCTTAAAAGTACAGGTCATATCCATGAATTAATCAAGCAAAGTCAAACAAAAGGGAAAAGGAAGGTAGTGAAAATTTAGCTGTTCTATCTGGTTATTCAAACACAAGAAGATACTTATTGTTAAACGATGTTTAATGCATGGATATATGTCCAAGAAACATTCAACACTGTAGCATAACTCAATGAATCTTTAGGTCTGGTATTAAATTTGAAGAAGATAACTTGGTGGTGAACAATGCATCAAACCAGCAATAGTTACATCCTCCACAACTATGATGCATCTGAGTTTTACACACACGACACAGAAAGATTCTTGCGCCCCATGTTTGCTGAAGGCAGGTAACAGAAATACGTTCCATCATGAAATCAGAACAGTGTATAATATTACATGTATTATCTCTCACAGGCACTTCAAACATCTTATACACAAACAAGACTTTCAGTATGATATAATTGGAATTTGATGACAAAATGCTTGAAATTGCAAATTTGAGGCCATGAAAAGTAAAACATCGAATTGTTTACAAACCTGAACTTCACAGAGAAGCTGTATCCTTTTGTGGGATAAGGAACATTAGTTAGCATCTCCTCTGGGACATCAATAGAAATGACATTTCCTGATATCACTGTAACTACAGTTTGCAAATTTATACCGGAGCATTTGAAAATTACTGTTTACACAAACAACTTAGCTTGTTAACTTTCCATATACTTGCAGTATTCAACATAGCAAAAAGCTGAAATTCTTCAGTACCTTGGCTTGAACCCACCCCAACTGCTTCAGCTTTTCCAGACTGCATATCTATAGATATAACACTGTGGTTGGAACTATGCCAGTGGCCAGAAACTTTATCGTTACCTGTCAGAAAGAACAATAATAAATATTCATCTTTTAAGGAACCTATAACTGGGAAGAAATTTGGTTCATTATTTCACACAAAAGCCACAAGCACTTAAAGAGGACATACAGAAGGAGAAATGAGAAGAATATTGAAGTAGTTGACATAGACTACCTTTTACACTGAAGTTGAGAGAAGCTCCTTGGCGGAGAACAGGATTAGAAGGATATATATGTGCACCAACAGAAATCTGAAAATAAAAAAGAAAACAAGTCAGGGGGTCCCTGCCCTGAATTGGAACTACTCTAGATAAAGTGTTGCAGCAAAATTGATTAATGAATTTTCTCACCGAAAAGGCTTGAAAAAGCAATGGTTGAACAAATAAAGGCAAGTTCAGGGAATATTTAAAGTTGAGATGCGTAGTATAAGAGCACAAACAAACAGCAATCTAGTAAATTCATATCAATTTACGTGCAAAAGTAGATCAACCAAGCACATGATCATCTGGATATGCTGACAAGTTATTGAGTTGTGTGAGAAGCAAATGTGAACGATTACTCTCAAAATTGTTACATATGTCATTTCTAATATTATATATACTACAAAGGAACATCCCATGTCAGAAAAGTTGAAGTATTTCAATCTGAAATTGTAAGAATATGAAATAAAAGAAAGAGAGGAGTAATAGATGTTTCGTCATAAAGTTCTACCTCAATGAACATAAAACCAACTGGGGCTACATCTTCCTTACTAGATTTTTGTCTATCATATAATAGAGTATACTATTTCAAATATCCTTAATTTTGACAAAATATCAAATGTATGACCTATTAAAAATACATACATGTATCCCAATTACTGTTTCCTAAAAATTTGTGCAAGTGTTAAGAATAATCCTATTTACGGTTTGTAAAAATTCGAAAAATATGTGATCAGAAAATTATTTTTTATGATTTTGTAAGGGATGATAATTCAAAAACTTATTTAAAAAGAAGTCCAATTATCATCAGAATTTGAAGAAAATTTAAAAAAATCATAAACAGGTTGATGAATTCTATTTGAACATTGTCAAGTTCTACCATTAACTATGTTCAATTAGATATGTATACATAGGCATTCTTCATAAGTAGTGATCAGTACTGTTACAAAGTGAAGGTTAATACATATTTGATAAATTATTAAGATGTCAGGAATTCTTAAATCATAAGAATCACATACATATCTAACTGCCTTGATGTAGTGAATAATACAATCACATTATGATTATAATTATTCTCATTATCACAAATGAAAGTGTGATTATAGTAAATCTTGAAATATTCTAATAATCCTCCTCAAAAGCATAGAATATTTTATCATATGACTTTTCACCCTTGAAAGTGCTTTGACAAGAAAAATTTTGCTTGAAACGCCACTAATGAAGTCAAATCTAAGGTCAAAACCTCCATCAATAAAAAGAAATCACCAATGAAAAAATCTCCTCTCAAAGAAAGAGGTTCATCGAGAATGAATTAGTAACACCTACTAACAAGTCATCGACAATCAATTTGGGACTTTGCTTTGATGTCATGTTAGAACATAAAATAAAAGTCAAAAGAATAGGAGAGAATTTGTTTGACGCTAATTAGGGAATGTTACTACCAATTTGTTTGGGGAATTCAATATCTTATGTTAATTGAACAGGTTTATGATCAATTTGTTGGAAGAAATTTAATTAAAAGGGGACTTATAAGCAGCTTAAAGATGAATTCATCAAGGTCTATTTTTATATGAACTTTAAATTAAAGACTATTTGTAATATATTCCAATTTTAAGATAGAGATTTAATATTATTATATATATTCTGCACAGCTACAAATTATATGGAAATTGTTTAAATATCTTATTTTGAAATATTAGTGTTAACATGTATTCCTTACTACCATAAATAGATAAGCTAAAACCTAACTCACAATAAGTCCTGGATGTCTATTTTTCTCTTCCACAAGAACCAAGCAACATAAATTAGCAAATCTAAGAAGGCTCTTGCCTCCACCAACCATCTCCCTTCTTTTTCCTTTTCTCGAGGGAAATAAAAGAGTGAAGTTCCTCCTTCAGATATTTTGAGCAATATGAACCATGTCACAACAAAACAACATTGAAATCAACTACTGTTTGCGTAAAGAAAATTCATGAAGAAGACACAGCAATTACCAGCACATAGTCAGACTTCTGAGCATTTCTGTTGATTGATGCTCGAACAAGAGCTCTACCATGTCTCATTGCCTTCAATCATAAATTTGATAAAATGCTGGTATTTATAAATACAGCCGGAAGAAATTTGATAAACACAAGAAAGGCAGCAAATTCTTATGCAAAACAGTGCTGTTTGCAGTTGATATTGTTCTAAGTATAAAGTAAAAGAAAAGGATAAAGGCAACTAACTGGATGAGTCACATAATTACAAATTAATAGCAAACTTTTTTGACAGACCTTCAGATGGATATTCATGCTGCCATTGCTCTTATCCAAAATGGAGACAATATCATGGTGGTTAGTCTCAACATAATAGGGAATGGCATTAAGTGCTTCATAGAAGGGATTTCCTGGTAAAATGAAAAATAAAAGAATAACAATGAGGACTAGAATAGAACATGTCCAAATAGCTATTAAGTCAATAAATTAAGCAGCTAAAACTTCAATACCTGAAGCATCCAAGTAGCCTATCGGCAGATCAAGCTCAGAACCAACTGCCATAAAAATTACACGGATGGGAAACTCCTTATTTCTTATTCTTATTTGAGTCACCTGAAAAAATATGAATGACCAATATAAGTTTCCAGGACTAATGACAATCTTTTAGCAATATAAATTGCAGATCTGGTAGAACCAACAGAAATTATGAACATCAAAATGATTTTATCAGCAAAGGCAAGATATCTGATAAAGTGCATCCTACATGACAATACACAGTTAGCATGTATAAGATAAATGCTGGGCAAGTAAACTATTACTCCAAATCAGAAAAATACACACAGATGAGAGATAAATTTATACATTTATTAGGTTTGAGGGAGTAGCCAAGCAGTTGGCACTCCTTTCCCTTCACTGCTCACCAAGTGAGATGGATTGAAAATCAGTTTTGTGAAAAAACAAATCAATACCTCTGCAACCCTGACACAAGAGGCAATCTCCATTCTTCCAGTTAAGCGTTCTTTAGCTTGTATGCATGCCAAATTGTCACTTTCTGTTGTTCTTATTCTACCCTCATTTATCGTAATACCATCCTTCTGCCAAATTTCTTCCTTTCCAGCATAACTTCTTATTAGTGAATAGATAATTGTTCCCTTCCGACTCTTACTATCCCATTGGCCATGCAATTCCGTGGATGAAGGAAGAAGTTCAGACGTAACATAATGAGGTGGAAGCACCCATGTTATTGGAACTCCAAGGGCAAGAGGGAGACGAGGAACAACGAATACAGATACGGAAGCATCATAAAATCTTGCTTCTGAGTATGAAGGAGAAACAAATTCACACAAGAATGTAACTGCAACATTTGAACGGCCTGCAGATCTGGAATGGAGTGACAATTTTTTCAAATGTCAACACAGGTTCATGAAAATGCTATGTCTAGATTTTAAAATAGTAGACATAAAGTGTTATACTTAATATTTAATACCTACAAAAACATGGAGAACTCACCCTTTTCATAGACCACCATAGATTAGCACAGGACAAACAAATATTATAATCAAATGGTGGAATCATTACAGTATCAAACTTCTAATTTTCTATGACTCTGTAAAAGAAGAGTATCCACATCCCCTCACCACTATAATTTAGTCAGGCAACTTAGGCCTCATTCATTAGATCAAAAATTCACTCTAGTTAGGCTCAAATTAAAAAATAAATAGTGCACAATCTTCTTGGTTTCTCCAAAACAAGCCAGGGTATATTACTGGTCCTTTTGGCATCACATCAATCCACTAGAAGATAAACACTTGAAAAGGAAACATAGACATGGAAGTTTTAAAATTTTTGCTATTGTTCCTTACTTGTATAGCACATAGATATCTAAATTTTAGTATTTTGAGAAATTAACGGAACAATAAATTGCATTTATTTTTCACAAGGCAATCAAAGAATTCTATCTATTTCACTCCTTTAGAAAGGAAGATCTCAAAGATTGATCTTTCTTTTAAGGGTCAAAGACTTGGATCTCCCTTATGGTTTTCACTTTTCCAAATGCATCTTTGTATTTCAGAACTACTAGAAAAACATCATGTAATATTAAAAATATTTTAAAAAGACTGTTGCTGAGTTTCCATGACAGACTATTATATGATTGACTATTAAAAATGTGAAAGACTCTGTATGACTGCTCAGACCTACTTTAAAAGTAAATTATATTAGAATAACTCAACAAAATCATAGTCAAAATTCCCTTTTAGTATTTTTAATAACCCAAGATGCTTTCATTTTGCAAAAGTGCAAAACATAGGAGAGGGATGTATCTTTTACCCTTAATTTTAGTCGAATTTTCGTTCATTTATCAACGCATGATACTCAATCCTCATTATTGATGGAATCAATAACATATTAATCAAATTATCCCTTCAATTGGCTAAAATTCCTTGAAAGAAACTAGATCTTATGATAGTTCCTCTTCCAACTGTAATGACTACAATCAAATTACATGAATTCTTAATGAACCAATCTAAATCCTAAAAAAGTCACTAAAATATTTAGAATTGGGTTTTATACTGACTTGGTAAAAACATTTACCTTGTAGGTTTAAGAAATTAAAAAAAAAGAATTCCATAGAGATTTATACACATAAAGGAAAATAAAGGAGCTCTAATCACTCTTAGCTGCACCGCCAGCAAGTAATATTCCAATAAGCTTTTGAGGAATAGTAGCGTTTCCTAAAAGCTTTAAGAATTAAAGCATACCAAGGCTATATGCCTAAATGCAATTAAGGCAAAGCATATGAAGCATAGCATACCTTCCATGTAAGACTTTAACAAAACCAAGTTCTTTATCATCATCCAATGGCAACCACTTTTCACTATGCAACCCCTCCGTCGCATAGAGATTTAGCACCTGAATAGGTTTGATAGCTGATATCTTATAACCCGGTACGAGTAAATAACTTGAAAAGAAAATAAGACAGAAAACTAAATCCAACCTTTGTATCATCTATTGTCCAGTTGTAACTTCCACAAACCTCATAAAATGAAAATAAATCACCCTGACAATTGATTCAAACAATCATTATTTTAAGAAGCAACATTAAAATCAATCCAAATTCAATGGCTTTCACTCTTGCCTCAGAGAATGAAGGATATACTGGCATCTCAAGGCCAATATCAAGCTGTTCACTTTGTGCACTTAATATTGCTGAAGAAGGAACCCCAACTTTAATAGTAGCATATGCTTGACAAATCACAACATGCCCACTCCCATAAACTGTGGAAAATATTTTCTGACAACAAAAAATCGAATGGAAACATGTAACATATTATGTTGTTGCACACAATGATCATAAATCTAATTTGTCAAACACAAAACAAAAACTTGCCTAAACCATTCAAATTTATTTGCAAGTATCCAGTAACAATAAGAATAGAAGAAAATTCAAGGAAAGAGACATTTAAAAAAACAGTAGTGGTTCATATTTGTTATGCTTGAAGGATATCATGATTAAAAATTATTAATTAATAGCAAAATTTGAAGGAGGAATTTTTTATTCATATCTGACTATAGACATACTGTTGTGGATGCATTTGTAGGACAGACATATATGCGCAAGTCTCGTGGTGTTGGAGAACCTACCTGATGCGTAGATA
>JANIHZ010000008.1:12568128-12580710 GCA_027478365.1 Erythroxylum rufum
TTATTTAAAGGTCAGTAGTGCACTGGGCCCCCCAAAATTTAAAAAAATTAAATATTTGGGCCCTCCTATCTTAAATTTCTGGCTCCGTCACTGTATGTACCCAAATACTCTAGTAACAAGATTGTTAGTATGTGTAGTGCAGAGTTGTCCCATGGGACTATTGAATCCTAAGATCCTAGAAGGCAAATGATTTATAAGATGAGCTCCTGTAAGAACAACTTCCTCGTGAAAAGATTTAGGCATATTGTTTTGAAACATAAAGGCTCGGGTTGTTTCAAGGAGGTGATAGTTCTTTTTTTCCTGCTACCCCATTTTGTTGTGAAGTATTGATATAAGAAGACTCATGGACTATCCCTTCCTTTTGAAAGTATGAAGTTAGGATTTGATTAAAATGATCCCTGGCATTATCTGACCAAAACCTTTTGATGTGGACTCCAAGAATAGTGCTAACCTCATATTTGTGTTTAGAAGAAAGAGCTAACTGACACGAGTACAATCATCAATGAATGAGACAAACCATCTTACCTTAGAGACATTAGGAATAAGAGAAGGGCCTCAAATATCACTGTGAATGAGATCAAAAGGAGTAGAACTTCTTTTATTACTAATTGGAAATGTTATACGCTTCTGTTCGGCAAATTCAAACACTTTACAATAAAAATGCTCAACATCTAAACATTTAAACAGATAAGGAAATAGAATTTTAAAAATCCAAAAGGATGGATGTCTAAGTCGACGATGGAGGGAAAAAATTCTAAAATAAATGAATGAGGTAATCTGCCCTTAAAAATGTTTGATTGACTCGATGCTTTAAGATAGTAGAGGTCATCCTGTTGTTTAGCATGTCCAATCATCTTCCCCAAATCATTGTCCTAAAATACACAACAACTTTGATGAAAAACCACATAGCAACATAAATCTTGAGTAGTTTTTGTATAGAGATACGATTTGTGGATAATTTAGAGACATGAAGGACATTTCTTAGGATCAGTGAATGACTCATTTTAACATCTCCCACACCTGCAACATGCATGTGTCACTAATTTCAAGAATCACAGAGTTCTACAACCATGCCATAATCATGGAGTCTTTTTGATCCCATGCTTCAAATCGAGGATCTTCTGGCTTAGGTGCAATACCCGTAATGTTACTTTACTACAAGTTGGGACTGCTTTAGCTAATTTTTCCCATCTAATCTGTATGCAGAATGTATACTTTGGAGTTCTCCAAGTTGTTGAGACCAAACAGCCTCCTCTAATTGGGGTGTAGTTGTTGTCTTTGCAACTTCTAACATCTCCAAGGACTAAAAAACCTATACTTAGGCTGCATTCCTAGCTTTAGAATAGGTTTGTAGAATTGCACCCCAAATATCCTTGGCAATGCTTAAAAACATGCATTTGTCACTAATTTCAAGAATCACAGAGTTCTACAACCATGCCATAATCATGGAGTCTTCTTGATCCCATGCTTCAAACCGAGGATCTTCTGGCTTAGGTGCAGTACCCGTAATGTTACTGTACTACATGTCGGGGACTGCTTGAGCTAATTTTTCCCATCTAATTTGTATGCAGCATGTATACTTTGGAGTTCTCCAAGTTGTTGAGACCAAACAGCCTCCTCTAATTGGGATGTAGTTGTTGTCTTTGCAACTTCTAACATCTCCAAGGACTAAAAAACCTATACTTAGGCTGCATCCCTAGCTTTAGAGTAGGTTTGTAGAATTGCATCCCAAATATCCTTGGTAATGCTTAAAAACATGCATGTGTCACTAATTTCAAGAATCACAGAGTTCTACAACCATGCCATAATCATGGAGTCTTCTTGATCCCAGGCTTCAAACCGAGGATCTTTTCGCTTAGGTGCAGTACCCGTAATGTTACTGTACTACAAGTTGGGGACTGCTTGAGCTAATTTTTCCCATCTAATCTGTATGCAGCATGTATACTTTGGAGTTCTCCAAGTTGTTGAGACCAAACAGCCTCCTGTAATTGGGATGTAGTTGTTGTCTTTGCAACTTCTAACATCTCCAAGGACTAAAAAAACCTTTTGTTTAGGCAATTAAGGCCTCTCACAGGAAGTAACTAACCAGCAATGAAGGCTAGCAAAACTGCTCTGTTTTGATATCAAAAAAATAGAGTACAAGGAAAGGAATGGCTAAACAACTGAAGGTTTCAGTTCTAAGAAAATCTACAGCTCTGATAACATGACAGAATTTGAAGGAGGAATTTTTTATTGATATCTGACTAATAGACATACATTAGCTTTATACACAATAACCCTAGTACAAAATAGGAAATAAATTCGTACAGATTTGTTAGATTCCATGACTTATGGGATACACTATCCTAATTTTATCGACATAATTAGTATCAGATTTTATGGACAGAATCCCCACAAAATCTTGACAAAATCATACAAATTATGTTTTCCCACAATTACCCATATGCGCAATCATCTAATCAGAAGCTATCCTGCAGATAGGTGAGTCCAGATCAAGTTGTTGAACGCTAGCTAATAGCAGTAGCATGAATATCCCCCCTCTCTCTCACTTACTCAAAAACAGATGGAGACAGGGCACAAGTAAATAGGCAATGAAACCCAACAAACACAATGACTTCTAGTATGTATTGGTGGGAAAGAGAGAGAGATCTATTTTAAGAGTTTCCAATTTAAAGCCAACAGGTACAGATCCAAAAGAAAGCAATAACAGTTGGTTACAAATGTTAAAAGGGACCCAAATAGAAACATCAAAAACCATGAACCTTCACGTAGCAGAAAATCCCCCGCCTTTTTAATACTTTTTCATCTCAAACTTCAATCCAATTGATGACACATTCAACAAAGTAGTAATTGTTTATCATGTCTTACAGTGTTTCCTGGAGATATTGCAGATAGCTTCCCAGAAGATCTTTCCACAGCTACAATTCCATCATCCATAGAACTATACTCAATATGTGCACCAACAGTTGGGCCTCCATTGACAGAAAGCTATTGATATAATGATATGAGTACAAGCTAGAAGGATGATAAGAAAGAGTAAAAGAACATTCACTTGCAAAAAGGAAATACAACCCAAACTCCAAATAATATCTTGACAACCAAAATAAGAGAGAGAATTTTGAAAAAGCAGAAGCACAAGAAATTATGGATTTTGCAGGATAGCTTGCCATCAGATTGTGAAATTAAAAATATATCCAAGAAAGAAAAGGAGGGAAAAGAATGGCACATACCATGTAAGATGCACCTGGTACCAGGAAAATATCATGTGGATGAATTCTCAGAGGTTCATAAATCTCTACCTTGATAGGTTGACTGGTTATTTCATGTCCAGATTGCTGCCTAGCACTGACCTGATGTGAATATTTATGAGTAAACTACACCTAATACCAAAGAAATTATATAATTGAAACAATTAAATACTTTGGTGCATCAAACAAGGAATTACATGAAGAGTCGTCATCCCAAGACTTTTGGCAACAATTTTAAACTGTGATGCTCTAAGATAACCATCTTGGAGAACAAGGGCATTGTCATTGTCCACAAGTTCAATAAATTGATCCTCAATAAACACATGAATGTCCATATAAGCATACTGCAAAGAAATTCACGGTCACTTAAGATCCAATAAAGAGATAGCATTAAGACATGAACATGCAAATGACAAGAAAACACTAATTTAGAAGCAAGACAGACTAACTTGATGGAGAATGCACCACAGTCAAATGCTTCCAACAGATATGGCCAATATCATGATTCTACAAAACAATATTAATCATAGATTGTATGGATTTATACAATTCAAACCTGGCTAGAGTCAAAAGTAATTCCATCACTAATCCCAGCCAAAAGATCTATTAAGTGCGACTGCCCTTCCTGAAAAAATCAAGAGCATCTTATGAAATTTAATTCGTTACAATAAGAATCATCTTGATAATACAGGTACACATACCATGAGTCTAATTTCATCTCCAGAAACAATTTTGATCCAGTCTATATCAGCCACTTGAACCTGCAAAGAATTGGAAATATACATATCTTCACAAGAAACATGCAACGCATCTTGACAGTCACCAACCCTTGGTGGATTCAATTGATCGACACATTAAAGAATTCCTAAACTATATTGTCATGAAGCAAAATAGATTCATACATGAAAGAATCCCTAAACCATATTGTCATGAAGCAGATGACAGACATATCTACTGATTTGTTTATAATATAAACAAGATTCTGGATGGGCAGTGATTTAATGAATTGAAATTTCATGTTGCCATAATGCTATATGTTACAAACTACATCAAAAGGCAACAACGGAGAGTAGCTAAGTCTACTGGATGCTGCAGCTTTTGGTTGCCCATCCAAACTTACTAGACAATACGAATACAAGAGAAGAATAAACACCAAGAATGCATACATGCCCACCAATAAAAGATTGCCTATTTCTGGAAAATAAGGATATGATGGACTTATTACTTTCTTTAAAACAAAAAGAAATTTGAAATCCTTATCCAGCACAGATTTTATTTCTTCAAGGTTATGAAAATTATGGGTGCTCATCATGCATTACAATTGATCTTTGAATTCACCAATGACATTTTCCCTGGCTCGCGACTATCAACCCTTATCATAATGCTAAATTTAAACAGCACCAACCTGACAATTTTTACCAGTTGTGAGCCTCAATAATGCAACCAAACCAGTCGAGTTTCACATCAAGCTGTATAATACATAGAGAAAAGACAAGAGGAGCATCATTACCGTAGCAGAAGCTGCAATTGGAGGAGTAAGCCCAATATCATACACTGTGACAAGGGCAGTCCCCAAACCCTTGGGAGAGATCGTCAATTGCAAGCACTGTAAGCCTGGTGAGGGTTGAAAAACGTCTACTACTTGGGAATCATTAACAACAGCTTCCAAGAAACAACTACCGCCAATAATTGATAAATTAACCTGAATTATATCCAAAATTATGGCCCAGAATTTGAAGGGAATGGCATTAACATATAGGCATAACAAGAACGGCAAATAAAATGGGAAAAGCATTACAAACCTCATCATAGAAACAAGTGCTCTATAGTAGAACTTAACTATCACTCAATAAAGCGGACAATTAGTCAAATTTCAGGGGTATATATTTTTGTTTTTACTCAACATTAATGGTATTCAGGGATATACATTTTTGTTTTTAGTCAACATTAATGGTATACTTTTTTATGAAGTAGGACAAGAACGTGGATAGGTTTAATGCAAAGCAACAATTTGATGCACTCTGCTGGCTCTAAGTACCTAGCAAGTTAGCAGTTAAGCATGAGAGGGACATGAACAAGTGCATATTCATCTAAAATCAAATAACGTAAGCATTAGTATGCATATGATATAATTACCTTGGCATCAGGGTTGAAGAATAACAAATTGAACACTGGATTGACTCTTAAATAAGAAACAAGCTGCAATTTTTACACAACCAAACAGAAACATCATTAACTTTATCATAGGAACAACTACTTTCTGTACAACACTCAATACAGAAGCACAGACAAAAATTATGTCATCAATTATAATAAAAAGGAGCAAACCTGTAAGCGTATAGCATCAGTGAGAATATTCTCTGAGCTTTGCACTTGGACAGGAAAGTCGCCGCCTATTTTGTCACCAAAACCAGTAATGGCAGCACGAACAATGCACTGAGAAACATGCATCCAACTCCTCAATTCATTATCATCACCATTCTTAAGAAAAAGTTGAAGCATGCTAAAGGAGCTAGATAGGATTTGAACTCAAATTTGCGGGGAATTACTGCAGCCTTTACGACTTAAAGAAACAAAATCTTTTTACTGACTCATTCATCTATATTGACACAGAAAAAAACTTGGATTAAAAAAAAAAACCAGAAATCAACACTCACAAAAGTTAAAATCCTCAATAATATCAAGGTTACTAATAAGAATCTCATTTCATTCAACACAAGAAGAAACTAGCAGCCATCCTTCTGCTACCGTATCAGACTTTTGATAAAGCTTACGACATTGAAATTTCATTAATTTTAAATGATCCTAAAAATAAAGATTCTGGTACAACCTGTCCCGAGTCATTCTGTAAGACTAAAAACCTTTCCCAATTGTATTTAGACGTCTTTGATTCATTCCCATGATCCCAATGTGCCAAACCTTCACAGCCAATTAACTCCCACTTCATAGAAATAGAGGATGAGTTTGCAAAAGCTTCTCCAGAAGTATCAATGCCAACCGCAGCAATTCGAATAGTTCGTCCATTTGCCACTGTAATGGGTGTGACACGTATATGTTCTGTGCCATAATCAGCAAGAGTTGCAACTCTTATAACATCGAGTTTGTTAACTGGACAGCAACACTAGCTCAGTCAATGGCATGTAATGTGCACGAGGCACTGTAAGGGCCTATCATCAAAAGTCTGAGAAGAACATATCTAGCACTTACCAGGTTCATCAACTACTAGTGCAATTGAAGTAGGAAAGGCACACATAACAGATACCATAGCTTCTGCAATTTCAGGCAGAGGATGGTCATCTCCTACCAAATTCCCACGCTTGAAAGCCAATTTCTGAGCCATTCAAACCACCAACGACATATCAAAATTACAATCATCAAGGAAGAGAAATGCAATTTCATCCACCCACCCGTCATCACACACACACACAAAATGGATACTTGAATATGATTACTGTTTCATAAATCCAGAGCTTACATAATTTCCAAAAGATTGGCATAAAACTCTGTACACACTCTGATAGCCTCTAGAAACCTGATGTACATGAACTCCATCTTTTGGATGACCATGCTTGCCATCCAGTATTTCTACATTATTGATGTAGTCGACACCTTTGTCCCACTTTTCAGGTCCCCCAAGAAGCATAACATCTAAACTTGTGCCTGGGACAAGATATAACTTCTCCAAGTTTTCTACCTTACTTAAATCAACATGAAGAAAATCAAACCAGTATCCACCAAATTGGTTTCCATCACTCATCTGAAGTAGAGTAAGAGGTGGATATGCCGCAATTCGGGATGAGGCTTTTAAAACATTAGGTCCATGAAGAGATAGATCAAGGTGGTGGTATTGTTTTGACAGGGTAGCATGCAGCATGGTCTGACCAGAACCAGAAGCATATACATAGGTCCATGAACAGGGTGGACCATACATTTTATGACCAGGCTCAACATCTGATAAAAGTGGCTCCGTCGCATTGACAACTATAAAGTGATCACTAACAGCTTTCCATTTTACAACTGAATGAAAAGCATCACATTTGTAGAAATAAGCACCTGCAAAAGATAACACAGTTTTATACATAACAAGTCGATTAGTTAAAACAAGAAAGTATATTTTCAGAGGATTCTCAAAATGGCATCACCATTTGATGCTTTCAATGTTACAGCAGCTTGAAGTTGTGATCCTACGACAGTTTCGACAGGAAAATTTTGCAGCATAGTCATAGATGATGGCATGGTGACTTCAATTACCACCTATCAGAAGATGGAATGATTAATTCAAGGGAGAAGTGACAACAGGGACTGCATAAAACTAAAGTACCCCACAGGAACAGGTTTATGCACGATAGATATATAGCATAAATTTAGTGGATGCGATAGCATCAACACCTTGTCCAAGTACACCAATTCAAATATCTGCCAAGCACCACAAAGCACCTTGTCCAACCACACAAGCAAGCCACTTCTAAGAGGCCAGTTTGACATCCATAAAGGGTAATGTTTCGTTTTTTTCTCCCAACTTTCATCAGTTTCCTAATAATGATACTATGCTAGAGAACCAAACGAATGATCTCACCAGGTAGTAATGCAATAGCTAGACCTGTTATGTCAAATCCCAACAAAATATTACCATTTTCGCACCGAACTAAATTATAGATGAAACCCCAAAGCCCCCTAAAACTCATAATTCATAAATTATGTTAATTAAGAAAGAGAACACTTCTCTACATATTAATCCCTAATCTAACCAATGCACTTGGTGTCTACAATGCAAAAATAAACTATGGCGTGAATGTATCCACACAGATTTGTTACCTCATCATAGTTGAACGCATCAAAAATTGACACAACCCTGATAGTTGCTTCACCAGGTTTCTTTGCCTGAACAACCCCTGAAGCAGACAGTGATAAAACAGACAAATCTGAAGAAACCCATTTGTAATCACTTGATGCTTTTGCACAACCTACATAGATGTGACAGTTTGAGTTTCTGCAACCAACATCAGAAGCAGTCCACTTACTTTATTAGTTCAGGTGAATTGTTTCAAAGGTACAAACCTCCTGTAGCCTTTAACTCCAGTTCTTGATAAACTGCAGGAGCCCAAGGAAGAAGAATTTTTTGGGCTGTATCATTTGTCCTGTCCAAACTAAATTTCACTTGATCGCAAATGACTATTTCTTGCACAAACTTAATAACCTACAAAAGAAGGAGAATTAAATAGAAATATCAACTGCTAGACATTTGTGATTACTTTATTCTATTTTTTAAAATATATTTAGTTATTTTATTACATCTTTTATCTTTTTTAAATCTTATCTTCATGTCACATTGCATGTGGGTTTACTGGAAACAGCATCTCTACTACATAGGGGTAAGGCTGCGTACTACCAGACCTCCCCAGACCCCACGTTGGCGCGGGATTTAAATTGGGTGTTGATGATGATGATGGTCAACTGCTAGAAGTAGGTTGCAAGACAATAAAACAGAAAGAAAAATGTATCAAGTTAGAATAAAATTACTAAAACAGCACATTCTCACTTCTTTTTCTGTTCTACGGCCACTAGAAAAAGTTAGAGAAGCCATTAGTTTTCCTAATCCCTCTGAAGATGCCCTCAAGATTGTACGGCTGTGCCAGTCAGACTCATCTGCGATATCCACCGGCCGAGATAATGTTATCAAGTGCTCAGACTGCTCATCATGCAACTTAAGATCATCATTCTGCAATGTAGGGGAACAAACTGAGCAGAAGACAATCAAGATATAATGAGAAAACAACCACAAAATAATTTAAATATCATCTATGGTTGAGAAGGAAAGGTCAATCAAGAGCCAGAAAGAACGAGACTATATTCAATTAGTTCATATGGACTAAATGAAAGACCAAACTTAAAAATCTTCCAATTGGCTCTCAACTTAGATGTCAAATAAAAGGAATGAAGACATATAAATACACAAGTACTTATAACATAAAAATCATAAAAGTTCTGAGCAACAAGCACATCAATAGAACTGATGATTCTGAGTCAACTGTCTAAAAAGAGAAATTATGCCTCTTCAAGTACCACCAGTTGCGGTATAGCTGAAACACTAATTGAAGGTAAGATCCTTCAGTGTTCAAAGTTGCATAAGAGCTGCAAATGTTAGTTGAACTTGTAAACAAAGATTTTTCAGTCATACTGAACATAGTTTCCAGAAGATGGAAACTTCCTCTGAATACTAAAAAGGACAAGAAAATTGAGTGGAAATAAAGCTACAAAATATATGCAAAATATACTTTTTGCTGCAAAGGAAAAGACAAGGATAGATATTGTAGTATTTGGCTCCCAACTGAGTTAATTCATGACCTACCTTTGTAATGTAAATTTCTTGTGCATCAGGGCCCTGAGAGAAAACCTTACTTTCAACAAGATACTGACGGCCAGACACAACATACCAATGTCTTATTGATGGAATGGCCTTTGTTCCTTCTACAGGGTAGCCAAAAGCTGACAGAGGCAATATGTACAAGCATAAACTATGTGGTATGACCACGTTAAGTGAAGAGACATGTACATGACCAGCAACTCTGGTATCTTCAACAATGATATTCGTTACCCCTAAGCCCAATGCCTGAGTAAAACCTTTCATAGTGTCCACTACAGCAACTGACGAATTTGCAGCAAACCACCTATGATGTTTAGACGGCAGAGCTACCACTGCAGATTTCAAGTAAGGTGGCATTAAAACTATAGCACATGACCTCAATGGTGCAACAAGACAGAGCAACTGAAAAGAAAAACTCAGTGAAGTGCATAATGATGACAAAAAGTGGGATCATTTCTATGAATCTCCATTTCTTAAATCATTACAAAGAATCAAAGATTCAAAATCACGGCTAGCTACCGAGTCACTAACAAAAGCCTCTAATGAGAAAAGGGAAGAGGTACAGAAGTCATTGACTACTGCTGAAAGCAAATCAAAGTTCAATATTACATTGTTCCAATAGCTAGATAAGATTAAATAGCTAACTTGCAGTAACCATCAAAGGGTTTAAGGAATAAAACCTTGCGGAGTATTTCCACGAATAACTTTAAGACAGTAATGAAAAGCAGCACCAATGAGTACAAAAACAGGTGACGGAGGTTCAAGGGACATGGCTTCAACCACTGTTAGAACAATCTTATCAGCCATTTGCTCAAATTGCGGCTCAAGCAAATGCACAAACACATTCTCTTGCCCAATTCCAATTCCCTTTACTACATACAAGTCCGAGAAAAATCCCTGCATCATTTACCAATAAAACTTGTGAGATTACTTAATGTAATAATATGTGCTGACTCATAGAAAGAGTTGTTTTGTTACTCCAATAGCATACATACGCTATCTTCTAGTTCTATTTGGATGTTTAAGTCACCGCTTAATCCACCAAAATCGCTTAACGGAGATTCCTTAATAGGAACATGGGCAAGATGATGAGGGGATCCAATGAGTTCAGGTATCAGCCGCCACATAAATTGTAAGCCCACCAGCGATGAAAAAACATTATCTGTGGTGCAGATTTACAAGGGAACACAAGCAAACTCAGGAGTTTAAGACCAATAAGTAACTAATAAATGAAAATAGCAGCAAAAGCAGGTATCAAATTGAATTATTGCCAGATAGCAGTTTATATAGACAATTTACATGACTATTAGCATTCCAAAAGAATAATATTCACTCCAAAATTTACAACACCACAAAGTCTGCAAAATACTACATGACGACATCACATCAGGAAAGCTGCAAGAAGAAAACAATAGTTTGATTCTTTTGGAAAAAGCAAGCACCATAAAACCAATCATCCAAAATGTTCAAACTTGAAGCACAGATAAAAGGAACTCTTAGATGAAGGGATAAGATAACAACGAAATTTCTGCAAAACTCTCATTTAAATATGACGGAATATGGTAGATCAGAGCTAGTGAAGACAGTAAAAAGTAATCTATAGAGGAGAATACGGTACACGATGAAGCCTATGAGGCAAATTCAAACATCAGAATACAAGGTACCTTCACTATCAAAGGCACGAACACGAAGCGTAGCAAGTCCATCCAAGTCAAGCTTGACAGAATTATGAAATATCTGAATCCTGAAAATATTGTCAATAAAAACTTTGCAGCGAATCACAATTCCAGTGTGCAAATCAGTGGCATAAACTGCAGTCTCCTTCCGGCCACTGAAAGGCGCAATCGATCTCAACCGTGCACTAGTTGAACACTGATTACTTGTATTATACTCAGGTGTCACGGACAAAACGTCGTGATGGTCCCATGCCCTGTGAAAAATTAAACAATCTTCAAGATTCACACATTATGAGAAACCTCAACCAGTTCCCGCTCTTTTAAAAAAACTGAAAAAAAAACCTAACTGGGGAAGCCGCTAATTCTACGCTGATTTCTCCTAAACAAAACAGGAACTAAAATGGGAGTGTCCATACAAGTACGGAAACTTACCATTTAAAGCAGCCATCACTTCCTTGAAGCCGATACTGCACAGCGTGCGTCATTTTAGGAGGCAACAATATGTTGACGTCAGTTATGTGGGGACCTGAGCTCGACAGAGGCGCATTTTCGCACCCTGCCGCTAGAAGAAGTAAGAGAATAACGATCATAACCGCCACGCGTGGCATTTAATACGGACATGAATCTCCACCTATGTTGAGTTTCTCCGGTGACTTGGGCGTGTTGATCTCTGGTAAACTGAAGCAACAGTGGAAATGAAAACCCTTGGGAGTTCAGGGTTTTAGGGAATGTACCGAAGAGAAGGAGAGATGGGCACGTGGAGAGAAGTGATTGGCAGTGATTCTTTTACCAAAGCACTTGTCGCAGCATTTTTGGGGTTCATTTCTTAATTAATTTTTATTTGAAGTAACAGGGAAAACGACACTGATCAGCGCGTATCTCGATCTTTGCCTTTTTTTTCTAGGTTAGTTTAAGATAAAAGTTCTTGTTGATATAAAAGATAGAAATATATGGTGTGTCAAATACATCACTTAATTATTAGTACACTAAATACACTACTTAATAGTTAGTGTGTCACTTCTATTATCATGATAGTATTTTATTAGAAATTCTGTACTATAAATAGAAGGGTTAACTTGATGTAAGTGATACCAAATTAATTAAGAATTTTCCTCTCCCAAATATTCTTAAGTTTTAATTTCGGTTTTATAATACGTTATCAACATGAAACTCTAAAACGAAGCTTATTCGGTTTACGTACATCAAACAAACGTAAATTCTTCCGTTTATTTATATCAATCCTACTTACGATGTTGTTCAATTAAAGTTCTTCCATTTATCTACATTAATTCTA
>JANIHZ010000008.1:12666964-12690931 GCA_027478365.1 Erythroxylum rufum
TAAAATCAAATTCTAATTCTAATTAATTTAAATTTAATAAAATCAAATATCTCATATTTGATCCCCATAGTTTCTCAAACTTTATAATTAAGTCCAAATTAATTAAATTGATTTTTCTTTCACAAATTGCTCTTTGATGTGTGACCTATTAGGTTTCTAATAAATTGGCAATGATTATAAATTATAATTCTAATTCACAATTAGAATTGAATAAATTAAAATTTCTTTTAATTTATCTTTAATTCTCCAATTAAATAATTCATAATCATAAATTATGATTGACGTCTAGCAACATGTCATGATTACTCAAATATCAGCAATGTCAAAGTGATTGACTTAACCTATCCATATATAGCTATAATGTAAAATTTAGTCCTTTTGTTATTCAATATTCTAATTGGACAGAGTGTAAATATAATATCTATTCTTATCATCCAATCATATTAGTAATTGATTTATAATTGAAATTTGAAAACTCCTTTTCAAATATCCATTCGCTCCGGCTAGAGAATTCCATAAATCATTACTAATCAAAAACAGTAGAATATTCTCTCTAATTACTTTAGAGTGGCAAATCCTATATTGACTTACTCAACTATCTACATATGGTTCATACTGTATTTAATTACTACCAATTGAATTATCCTAGGATGATTTATAAGTAGTATCAAAATATAGTAATTCCGACACTAGATACCTTGTTAATCTCAAGTCTGGGGATCAATTATACAACCATCAGTATGAGATAATCCATAGACAAATAAGTAATATTTCATTCAAAATTCTCATAATCGGGTCAGTTTAGTGACTTATTCTCAAATAATCACCCACACATTAGTTTAAGTATTATACACTTTAATTTATGAGATAAATTACATTCTTCATAAGAAAGAAACATAATGTATGCTAGTTTTACCGTTTCAACAATATCCAATCTTGATGAAACTACAACTAGGAACATTTAGGAATAACACTTAAGTATAAATTGAATCTCATAATTATAATCTTATCATAATTTCAATTACACAGTAATTATTTCAAAGATTTTATCTTTAGTATTAAAACATAAAATATTAATTAAATTAATACAAAAGATAAATAAAACCTTTTCATTAATTCACAATAATGTCATACATTAATTTACATCCAATTGATTGGCTGCAAGGCATAAACTAACACAACAATAAATAATATATAATGTTTTGGCATATGTGATCAATTAGAGGTTTGGTTGGATATGTCACGTTTAAACTCACCAAGTCTCATTAATCTAATGATTAGACTGGAAGTTGATATTTAATGGAATGAATGAATAGTGACACCAAATAGTGGGGCCAGGCAGGCAGGGTGGGTCTGCCCAACTGTTGCTTGATGTTGTTTAGTGCAGAAAGATTCCATCTTGCTTTAGATGGACTAGGTTTTCGCTGGGGTTAGTCCATATAAGCCATCATTATCATTACTGATATGATTATATAAAACAGAACGTAATTTGTATACGCAAGAAAAGAATTTAACCACTCATTGCTTCACGACTAATCAGAAACTAACCTTCAATTCTCATCTTCCACCAACTGAAGATGTCACTGGTGAAAAAAATTATGAATTTGAACAACTTGGTACCGTAAAATCCAAGCATAACATGAAAACTAAACATGGAAGATCATGCATAATTTCGCTTCATGGGGTCATAGCTAATAGGAACAGTAACACAACATACTCTTTCCTTGAATCCTCATAACTATCCAAGGAAAATCATTCAAACCAGATAGAACCCCGCACGACAATCTATATTGCTCTCTGACAAAAAGAAACTGTTAAAGATGTGGCAGCAACTTTCTGCTGGTGGGTTTATTACAAGAATTCTAGTCTACAAGTGACAGATCCCTTGACTGCGCATTTTCACTAAGGCTGTATCTGTCGATTAGAGCATGTGGCTGGTCAATAAGTAGGACCATAGTATATATCTTGCCAACTCACCAACACATTAGCCTATACATGTTGCATTTTGTCACTTACTAGCCTACTTTAGCAATATAGCTTTCAAGAGATTACTACAGGTACCTAATGATCCACCCTCACAGAGTTTAAAGTCTCCTATGATAATTGCAGCAACAAGAGCTTCAATTACATCTTTCAACTTCATTCCCAGACTTGGGATCAAGACGAGAACAGAAGTTCAGTACTATTTCTGAATGAAATGGCAACGGAAGCTAATATTTCAGAACCTGTATATATTAAGGTATGCATGATCACCTCCTTTATACCCAGTTTCTGCTTTTCCTGTCTTTTCTATCTAAACACGAAAGTTTGATCCTTGGTTATTAGAACAGCCAGAAACTTTTTCCAGGAAAAACAGCAACGACTTTGAGTGATCATATGCAAGACGAGAGCAGTGACATAAATTTGAAGCCTTTACTTTGGAATATTAAGAGTCTGTGAGCATATAAATCCTGTCAAGTCCTGCAGAAATCTTTACACTAATGTTCTATGATTAAGTGTCGGACGTGTTCTTTTCATCCTTTCTTCAAACAAGTGTTCTGTTCATCCTGTTCCTGAAGCTATCAAGAAAATGTTACTTTTCTCTTTTTTACATAAAGACCATAAAAGCATAGCCTTTTCTTTGATGTTATTTCCTTAGCAAAAGCTTTTACACCTTTTTGCGTTTTCCTTTTGAGTGGGGTAAATCTCTTGTCGGTATTCAAAAAGAGTTTGCAGTCAAATTCCACCGTTGCCTGTGAGAAAATGGTCTGTACGTACACAAAATGAAGTCTCTTACATGCACGGATATCCCGTCACTAGTTGTAGAGCAACTCTGGAAAAGCTATATTTGATCAAAATAAGCACCAAAGGCTCTTGATCTTGATTGCTGCAGGGATTTGTCTGTATGACAGATCAAAATTTTCGTCAACTGAAGTACACCAGATATCCAAACAAATCATTGCTAGTAAAAGTTCATTAGATTTTCAAGCTGGATAGATCATGTTATAGTGTATGTTTATTTTCAAAATAGGAGAGTTTCCATACTTGGTTTGGATAAGAACTAGTATATTCTATATATATAAGGTATGCTTCTGAGATACCTTAGGTACAGAATGGTCTCAGAATTTGTTTACACTTATTCCAGCATACAAATGAAGCTTTTAGATGGAGTCTCTTCGATTTCAAGTTTCCATCTTAAGATCCGAAACATTTCTTTAACTCACAGACCACCCCCTGAAATCTGAAGTGGTGTCTTTATGTAGCTTCAGCTTCTCGATGCTGCCTTGTGCTCCATGCTACAGATATATTGTTATTTTCTCTAATTACATTTGCAAGTAAATAGGCATCTAGCCTGTAAGGTCTGATATTGCACAGATGATTATGACAGATGTTCTTCACTTGGTAAATATAAGCATGTACATTTCCTACTCTTGCAGGAAAAGGAAGAGGTGAACGTAAACTTTAACCCGCACGATATTAATCACCCTCCTGAAACTGGTGATCATTTGATGAAGTCAGAAAAGGTACAAGAATTGGGTCATGAAGGGGTTGAAGCCAAACAGGTTGGTTTGAAAGCCAACATGGAAGTGTTGGAGGGTGAAAATTTTTTGAAATCACCCTCAATTGCCATGGTTGATAGTCAAGAAACCTGTCAGGATTTGGACCTTTCACCCCAAACAGCAAAAGAGAGGCCAGAGAGTGGGGAAGAGAATGAGAAACACGAAGTTTCTGAGGTTGAAGAAGAGATGCTCACTGACAAGATTGAAACCTTGAAAGAGAAAGAAGAAACAGCAGAACGTAATGAAAGGGATTTTGAGATTGTTGATGATAAAGGGACTGGCTATCAAGAGGAGGAGAGTGCGAAAGTATTGTTTGGGGCTGAAGAAGATAAAACTTCAAAGGAAGAGAAAGCATTGGAAGAAAATGGAGGAGACATAAATAGCCTGGCTTCAGCAGAAGAAAAACAAGAAAATATTCAGAAACAAATTAGCAGCCTGCAGATATCTGAAGAAGTAGAAAAGAAGATCGATGAGAATGCTGAAACTGCAGCCGATGAAGAGCTAAGCAGGCATGAAGCTAAATTGGCTGAGTTTAAAGAAGCCCCAATTTACACCCCTGATCCAACAATAGACAACTTGGAAACTGGAGCTGAAACATTCAAAGTGTCTATCTCAGAACAAAAAAGTGGAGACACTAGTGCGAGGAGTGAACCAAAAGTCAGTGAAGAGATCATTGGAAGGAAAGTTGTTGATGGACTAGTAGAGAAGGAAACGTGTTGTCTGGAGGAGAAGGATCCTGTTGCGGTCATACCAATAGGGAAAACAGAAAATGACAAAGAGGGCATCTCATTTTCTACAGTTGGAGAAACTTCCTCAATAGAGGAAGCAACTCCAGGTGTTGATATTGATAAAGAAGCAAGCTCCGAGATCAGAGAGGGCATGATTTGTGAACTTGACATAGCATCCATTTCCCCTGCAACAGACTTCTCAAGTACTCAACAAACTGTGTCCAAAGTTGAAGACAAGCTTGGACAATTGTCAGGTATCACATCCAACGAGGAAGAGGAAAATAAAGTAGAATCAAGTAGGCACATTAAGGATGTGAATATTGCAGTAGATCAGAGGCAAGAGAAGCAGAAGATAGAAACTCCTATTGTCACACAAGGAGATCATATGTGTCCACGGAAGGAAGACAACTCTGACATAGTCAATATTGTCTCAGTGGAACCGCATTCACATGATAATTTCAAGAATGATCCACCAGAAAGTGAAATCCTTGGAGAAACTGTCTTGGCTGATAGTGTCAGTGGGCACACTGTGATATCCGCTGAAGACATCAGAACTTCTGTGGAGCACAACAAAGAGGAAACTTCAAAGCTCGAAGAAAATCGGGAAGTGTTTTCCAAGGAGCAATATGAACTAGAAAATGAAATGGTAGAATCATCAAGTCTTGGACCTTTACTGGTTCCGCAGTTTCATTTTCTACATTTGCGTTAACTTATCATGTATCCTAATTGCTTAACTCTAACCGTTTCATTGATTTGTTGCAGAATTTACCGCCAAGGGAATTGGATGAGGAAATCGAAGTTTTAATACTAGACAAGAACGTTAATGACTTAAAGAAACATAATTCATTGGAACCAGAAGCAGAATTGGTAGAAGATTCAAAACTGGAAGAGGCCTGTGACATACATTCTCAAAATCAAGTCCAAGAAGTAAAAAAAGTATCCCAAGTCGAAGAAAAGCATGTTCAGAATGAATCAGAAGCTCATGAAAACAAATTAGAACCAGAAGGGACAGGAAAGATCCCACAAACAGAAAATATGCACAATGTGGTTGAATCGGACTCTGAGGTAACGTTGGGGAGTAAAGATTCTGTGATGAACGTGGAAGACAAGACACAAGAAATTGAAAAATCAAGTGAGTACTTTTGGCTCTGGGACTCGCTCTGAAAACTGATTTGAAAATATGGAGGAACCAAAGCATACTTAAGGGACATCTAATACTATATTTGCTTGTATAATATATGAAAAGGGTATAATTTTAAGTAGTAATGCCCATTGAACAGTTTCTGCAGGTGAACATATTGAAAGAAGTAACACTGAGGAAGTACCTCCTATTGAAGTCATCAGTACAGATGCAGAAACTTCTCAAGCAGAGAGCCTCCAGCAAGCAGCAGCATCAACATTGAGAGGTGAAGTAGAAGAAACTATCAAGACAACGGGTGTCAAAAGTGATGAGGTATGATTTTAATGTAACTATGAACTCCTGTTGAATACTACTTTTTCCTTCTTTCAGCCTTCTTTATAGGACATGGAGTGTGACACTCATTGATTGCTACAGGTGCATAATGGACCAAAGATGATAGGCAGTCAAGAGGCCGCTGATGAACAGAACACAATAACCGATGATAGCGTAATTGAGAGCTTGAGAAACTCTGGAAGGAAGGCAGAAATTCTGGACGAGCAAGATATTGTATCACAAAGAATAGGAGATGATACTATCAAAGGCTCCTCACAGGAATATGCTGACGAAGGTCCATCTAAGAATTTCAAAATTAATGATGTCGATGCTGAGAAATTAAGCAGAAAGGTAGGTGTGCAAGTAAATGTTATGTTGGTGTTCCACTCATTAAATTTCTACATCCATGGTTTTTCAGCAAAAATTGTTCTTCTTAGCAGGATTATGAAGGTTCAGAGACAGACGGTAGCATAGTGGATGAAATTGATCGAAGTGCTAATCTGACATTTCAATTCTCAGTCGTGAATGACCAGGAAAGCCTGAAAGGTGAACGTTCTACTGGAGAAGAAGCTGCACAAGAGAAGCGGGAAATTAAAGTGAATGACCATGAGAGCAATAGTGAGCCATCAGAGGTTCAGGAGGAGATTAAGGAGGCATTGAAACATGAAGAAGAGGTGGAAGAAAAATTGCAGAATTATGAGCCTGGAGAAAATATTGAAAAGTCAAACAAGGCGTTATTTCCAGACTCAGAGGCAGATAAATGTAGTGAAACTGCCTATAAACCTAAAGGAGAGAAGGCTGATGGACCTGAAGAGAGTGCGGAGGCAGAAATGCCAAAAGTAAAGGACACTGATGGCCAATTAGCTGATATGAGCAACATTAAATATCTTTCACAGGAATCTGACAAAGAAGAGATGGTCAATAACTTCCAGACTAGTGAAACAAATGCAAATATTTCAAACAAAGAGGTTATAATTTCAGATTTGCAGTTCATAGTTCTCGTTATCTAGGCCTCATGTAAATTTTAGACAATTTAACTTTTGTTGGGAATTGATGGACCTGTCTTTTCCAGAATGTTGAGGAGTCTGAGAATGCTGGAACTGATCAGAGTAGTGCAAGCGAGACAAATCACGATGATGAAAGCCTCAACTCAACTCTGGCAACCTCACTGGTTGAAGAAACAGAAATCATGCAGGACAAAAGTAAAAACACGGCTAGATCAGAAGCTTCTTCAGGAGAGAAAAAAGAAGAGAATGTATCTACCGTCCAAGCTGCTAAAGGCAATGTTAGCAGTATCCGGCTAGAGGAAGCTAATCAGAACAGCAAGGAGACAGCAAAATGTGAAGAAAATAATGAACAAGAAGAAGTTGAAAACACAGCAATTCTGATGGCTGTTGACAATGAGGCGTCAGCTTCAAATGAAAAGGCTACAGATGATGCCGAAGAAATTCAGAATGTTGAAGTAAATACAGTGGAAGGTGGGAAAGAAGGGGTCAAGGATACTGATGGGACCAAAGTAGAAAGTGTTGCAATGAAGGAGGCCAATCAGAACAATGACGAGACAGCAGAATATGAAGCAGAAGTCAAGTTGGGAAAGAACGAAGTAGAAGAAATTGAGAGCTCAGGAGTTCCCTTGACCATCGAAAATGAAGCACTGATTTCAAGTGAGGAGACTATTGATGAGAATGAAGACATTCAGAATGTTGAAGAAAATACTATGCAAGAAAAGAAAGAAGAAGGGATCAAAGATGAGACCGAAGCAGAAAGACTGGCAGTGAAAGAGAAGCCCAATCGGAACAGCGAGGGGACAACAGAATGTGAAGCACAAGTGGAGTTGGCAAAGAATGAAGTAGAAGAAATTGGAAACACGGGGATCCCCTCGGTCATCGTAAATGAAGCACCAATTTCAAATGAAAAGACTATTGATGAGACTGAATACATTCAAAATGTTAAGGAAGAAGAGGAGGCCAATCAGAAAAGAGAGGAGGCAACAGAAAGTGAAGGGCTTGTTGAGTTGGAAAAGAATGAAGTAGAAGATTTTAAGAACTCAGGAATTCCTTCTGCCATCGAAAATGGAGCACCACTATCAAATGAAAAGACTACTGATGAGACTGAAGACATTCAGAATGTTGAAGAAAAGAAAGTAGGTATGAAGGTTGCTGATGAAACTGAAGTAGAAAGAGTGGCAGAGAAAGAGGGAGCCAATCAGAACAGCTGGGAGACGACAAATTATGGGGAACATGAATTACAGGATTTGCAAAAGAACGAACCAGAAGAAATTGAAAATTCTGCATTACAGGTCTTGGGAAATGAAGCTCCAATTTCAAATGAAAAAGAAACTCATGACCCTTTAGGCATTCTGAATATAGAAGAAAAGAAAGATGAAGAGGCCAAAGACATCAATGAGATCAAGGTTGAAAGAGTGGCAGTGAAAGAGGTGATCACAGGATAAGAATGCTCAAGATATCGAAATTTTGATTTTCAGTTTCCTCTAAACTGACAAGTTGTCTCTTAAGGAAAACTAGAATTAATGATATTTGTAAATGATGCAGGTGGCCCAAGTAGTTGAGGAAACATCTAATGATAGAAGTACTGTGGATGAAAAACCAATAACAAGTGAAACCGAAGTAGAGAAACTTGTAAATGCATATGGAGCAGACTCCACAGAAAAAGTAGAAGAAGAAACAAAGGATGAAGAAACCAAAGAGGTATACCCTTGAATACATAAAAATTAGCCCATCTCATTTTATTTATGAAGTTCATTGTTACTCTTAACAAAATACAAACTTTACACGCTGTGCAGAAACATGGAAGTGAGAAGAATGCTGATTTTATCAAGGACTCTGAAACACAGACTTTAATGGAAGAACATATTGAAACAAATAATTCACGATTGAGTACTGAAGAAATAGCCTTAAGCTGCAGACCAGATGAATCACTAGGGAAATCCAAAGAGGAGGTTCGCATGATATTCAATGCTGCTGGCAGTTGATGCTCAAATCAGATTTAACATGTAAACTTCTCTCTCATTTACAGATACTTGACGCACCTGACAAAATCCGTGCAGCTAAGGATCCAGAGAATGAAGCAAACAAACTGAATGAGCGGATCATAGAACAAAGTAGAGAAATTGTAACTGAAGATGATGTCAAGTTAATGATGCCAAAACAAGAGGTAATTTGGAAATTCGCTCTAAGAATTGATATTGGAACTAGTACAAACTTTGTTATTTGAGTAACACGGCATCCTTTCACATAGAAACAAGAGGTTATTTGTACAATTGATGAGGTCAATGTGAAACAGATAATCCATGAGAATGAGAAGTTGGAGATTTCACAAGAAAAACTTGGTGAGAATCCTCTGCAGAAAGAAAAGGAATTTGAGAATGATGTAATGGAGCTAAAAGAAGAGGTCAGGGTCCTATCTGGTTCATACATTTCTATTTTAGCTGCACTTTACTAGCCCTTAATTGTAGCTTCATGTTTTTTAACAGGTCAAAGAAATGAATTCGGAAGCAACGGCTTCTGTTGAAGCAACAGTATCTGAATTATTGACAGACAAAGAAGAACACAGTAGTGGTCTCGATTCTGCAGAAGCATCTGAAGACTTAACACTGTCAAAAGAAACCAGTGAAAGTCATATTAGTGTTTCCATCCCAAAATCCGACAGCAAAGAACTCTCAGGGAAAGTACAACCTGAAGCTCATGAGTGCAGCTGTGAGTCTGTGAGAGAATTAACAGAAGAAAGGAGCCCCACAGGACCGGAACTTCCAACTTCTGATATGAAGGAACCAATTATAACAGACACAAAAGAAACTACACTGATGGGTGGGGACATTGAGGTCAAGCCAGAAAATTTCTCCCACTTGGTTGAGAAAAATGACTCACCAATTTTGGTAGTTACGAGTGAAACTGAACAAGAGTCAAGACATGAAGTATCAAATGACGCTACACTGGCAGGGAGAGAGACTGAGAAGGAGTTGGTCGCAGCTGAAACACCTTCATGCAGCACATTAGATGCAAAAGAATCTGAGAAAAGTGAAGCAATTGAGAGAATAGACGAGAACCTAGAAATTGATCAAAACGCACATGATAATGCAATAAATCCCTTGGTTCCACAATCAACAGCTTCTACGCGGGATGAAGATAAGACCGTAAATGCACAAGAGGTAGCTACATTGGGGTCTTTGGATACCGGAATTGAGAGAACAGAAAAGGTCCAGTATTACCAGTCTGAGAATGTGCAAGAGCATCATGACTTACAAGCTGAAGCGCACACCTTGAAGCAAGAAGAAACAGAACTAACAAATGTGGAAGAAACAAGGGACCTAGTAATTGAGGGAGAAAGTGGGAAATCAAAAACATTGGATTATGTGGAATCATCTTTACCAGTTGCTTCCTTGGAATCTAGCGAACCAACTAGTGCGGATAGGAAAGTAACCAACCTGGAAGAAGAGAATCCTTTGAACATATCTGAAGTGACCTTACAAGAAGGTGCTGCACCAGAGACAGGAGATAGAGAAATTGAAAAAGGAAACCAGAAACAGGAAGTTGAGGCTGCTGATCCCATAAAATGTCATGGCCACACAGAAGAGGTATGAACTATATACTTTCCTTTCAATAATACAAGAAAATGAATTAGAATAAAGGCCAAACCCGCTCACTGATGTGATTGGGGATTGCTTTATCAAAAGTAGATGCCAAAAAGGTACAATTATGCCAGTAATTTTGGCAGGTCTCTTGAAACTAAATAGCAGTAAAAACTTAAAAATGATGAATCAAAACTTAGGTGCAGTTAGAAACTGGAAAAGTGGAAATAGGCACTATTGTGGCATCTCCCACCCCGCTAATTATAAACTACGGTTCATTTTCCTTGACCGGCTCTGCTCATATCCTATCTCAGACGGTAAAGCTTTTTAACTATCGGATTCTGATATATCTCGAACTAACAAATATCACTCTGATTTGAATAAAGTATCAACATTTCTTTATTATTTTTACAGAATCTTGGATCTGTTGAATACGGTGAGAAGCTTGAAAGTGTCGGTGAAAGGGATAAATCAGATCAAAGCAATATATCAACCTATGAAGTCAAACCCAATACCATTGAGGAAATCAATAGTGAAAATAAAAGCCAGTGTTTGGATTCCATTGAAAAGAGATTCCAAGAATCTCAAACAGATAAACAGGGCACAGAAGAGATGGCAGAACCAGAACTGGAAGTTGAAGTTAGTTCTAGAGAATTGCAGAATACAGATGAGACAACAAAGGCCGTCATTTCAGTGGAACAGGTCAGACTAACTATCAAGCATAAAAAAACTCCACCAATCATCTTCTTGGCTCAATTCTTTGACAGTCAATATTATTATCAGGTGAAGGAAGATGTTGAGGAAACTGATGGTGATGAAACCCTTAAGCATACCTTAGTAGAATCTAACAACAAAAAGGAACTTCAAAGTGAATCTGCCGTGGATGACACAATTGATGAGGTAAGCTTGAAATTCTCATTGTGATAAAAATAATTTCTTAAGTGAATAATGGATTTCAATCATCATAACTTAGCAGGTGAAAGAATCCAGCCGGGCATTGGCTGAAGATCCTGTAGCCAAAGATCCAACTGAGCAGACAGAAATCATGAATCTAAATTCTCAAGTACAGCCACCCCCAAGACAAGAAAAATCAGCTATAAAAGGAAAGGAAGAAGAAAATGCAGAAAATGAAGTTAGCAAGAAGCCTATAGGTAGTGTGACCGTTGTGGCAGAAGAACCAGAGGAGCTGATAAAGGAGAAGATAGTAGATGAAGGAAATAGATGTTCCAAAGAGATTAATGTGGCAGACGCAGCAGAGGTAAAGCCAGCAAGTGGCTCTGAGGTAGCTCAAATAGATGACAAGATAGTACACATATCCAATATTACCTCCGATGAGATCAAAGCAGACACATTTGAATCCGAGAGAAGTCAACAAAATATAATTGACACGAGGATACTTGAAGACAGCTCTTCTCACTTGGATTCTCAAATTTCAGCTGACGATCCTGAGAGTCTTACGAATGGTAATGTTGTCCCAAAACATGCTGATGGAAACAAAAATCTATTTGATACAGTAAATGAATTGAAAGGTACTGATAAGAAAGGTCTGCTCACAGGTGATATTGAAGAAGAAATCAAAGAATTGTCTGAAACAGTGCCTACATCTCAAGACATTGAAGAAATTGCCACAAAAGAAGTCCTTGCTGATGAGAATCTCCAAGAACAAATATCATATCACCAGACAGCTTCTTCAACACTTCCTTCCCAAGAGGAGGGGCCTGGAACTGAAGCCACAGTTGCGAATGTAGAAGAAAGAACAATTCAGGTGGTAAAAATGAATGATGAAGATCCTAATGAGATGCATGAGGAGGTCGTTGAAACTTCAGATGAAATTGGAGAAAAGAAAGAACCATGTCAATCTTCAGAAGACATCAAAATCATTAAACATGATTTAACTGCTTCGCCTGAGACCATGCGTGTCAAAAAATCAGAAGAGCAGTATCAAACAACATCCGCTGCACTGCTTCCTGAGGACATGGAATACAAAAGATCAGAAACAACTGCTAGCTCAGGAGAGGAAAATAACGTGAAAGTGTTAGAAAGTAAGCCAAGAACATCTGAAAATCCAAGAATATTTGAAGAGCCCAAGGAGGATGACACTCCCCAATTAGATGTCCAACTCGGCAAAGACGAACAAGAAGAAAATGCAATTGAGTCACGACAGGAAGGAAGTAGTGATCCAGATTCGCATAAAATTGAAGAAATAAATGAACAAGCTTCTAAACTGGCAGCAGACTCTAATTCTAAATACTTGGAAGTAGTAGCAGATGATATAGTTACTTCGAGTGAGACTCCTGCAGTAGAGAATTTTGAAGAGAAAAATGAAGCTCCACCGTCTGTATTGCATTTGAAGGATACAGATCATGGAACTTTAGTTGCAACAGAGAAGATAGAGGAGGTCGAAGTACTAAAAGATGGATTAGCAATGGCTGAGGACCCATCCCTGCAGAAAGAAGAGCTCAGAGAGGCTGAAGTCTTGCCGATGGAGCTTCCGTTTCAGAAAGATATACAGAAGGAGTTAATTGAAGAACCTGAGGAACGAGGCAGGGAAGCTAATGAAGTTCATCATTTTGAAGAAATCAAAGAAGATCAAATCATTATCCCAACACAGAAATCTGAAGAGCTAAGCCAAACACAAACTGATTCATTGCTTCCTAAGGAACAGGATATGACAACGGATGCAGTTCAAAACACCAAAGAGCAACAAGTGAAGATAGCAACTCGTGAGGTAACAGAAGAGCCTCGCTTGCAGAAGGAAAAGACAGAGGACCTCCAGGTGTCCGGGTTAGAGTTTCAACATAAGAAAGACGACAAAAAGGAAAATATGTATCAACCCCAAGAGGATGAGATCAGAACTGCAGAAATGCTGGAATTATGTCCTAAAGACCTTGAAAGCAAGACAAAAGATTCAGATTGCACAACGGAAATCGAGAAAATTACAGAAATGATGGGGCCAATAGAAGCAACTTCAGAACACATGACAAAAGCAACTAACGAGGATTTGCAATATATGTCTGAAGCCCCAAGTCATGAGCCTGCTGATCAATCAGAGGAAACTGTATCTAGGGACAAGCATCAAGAGGAAGCATTAGCTGATGAAACTGAAATCATAAACAATGAAGCCAAAGAGGAAGAAATAGCTGATGCAACTGAAATCATACATGATAAAGCCAAAGAGGAAGCATTAGCTGACGCAACTGAAATCACACATGATGAAGCCAAAGAGCAAGCATTAGCTGATGCAACTGAAATCATACATGATGAAGCCATAGAGAAAGAGGTTAGAGAAAACTAGGAAGAATTTATCATTTCTCGCACATTCTCTTCCTCTTCTGCTTCGCTTTTTCTTTTTAATTTCTTTGCGACTCTTATATTATTGAGAAGTCCTAATCAAGAGGTTTGCGACAGATCCTGGAGAAAAAGGAACCTGCATCTACTTCTCCCTCAGTAATTCTTGGTGAAGCGATAGCTGAAAGGAGCAACCAAGAACACAGAGTGAACGCTGAAGAAAAACAGATGCAAAGTGGAGAGGTCAGAATATATAATCCAAACTGCATTTTGTATCAACTGTGTTCATTAACTGTTCATTGATATAAAGTTGAAGTTTATCTATGAAAAAACAGGTAAACAAGGAAATACAAGAAGGTGATACAAGCAAGAAAAGCGAAGAACAAATCAGTTCTGATCATAGTTCTTGTCAGAAATTTCACCGTGAAGAAATAAATGAACAAGCTTCTGAACTGGCAGCAGAGTCTAATTCTAAATACTTTGAAATAGTAGCAGATGATGTAGTTACTTCCAGTCAGACTTCTGCAGTGGATGATTTTGAAGAGAAAAATGAAGCTCCACCCTCTGTATTGCATTTGAAGGATGCAGATCATGGATTAGTTGCAACAGAAAAGATAGAGGAGGTCGAAGTACTAAAAGATGGATTAGCAACAGTTGAGGACCGATCCCTGCAGAAAGAACAGCTCGGAGAGGCTGAAGTCTTGACGATGGAGCTTCCACTTAAGAGAGATATACAGGAGGAGTTAATTGAAGAACGTGACGAACAAGGCAGGGAAGCTAATGAAGTTCATCGTTTTGAAGAAATCAAAGAAGATAATATCGTTATCCCCACACAGAAATCTGAAGAGCTAAGACAAACAAAAACTGCTTCACTGCTTCCCAAGGAACAGGACAGTGCAATGGAGGCAGTTCAAAACACTGAAGAGCAACAAGTGAAGATAGCAACTCGTGATGTAACAGAAGAGCCTTGTTCGCAGAAGGAAAAGACAGAGGACCTCCAGGTGTCCGGGTTAGAGTTTCAACACAAGAAAGACGAAGACAATGAACATATGTATCAAGCTCAAGAGTATGAGATCAGAACTGCAGAAATGCTGGAATTATGTCCTAAAGACCTTGAAAGCGAGACAAAAGATTCAGAATGCACAACAGAAATCGTGCAAATTCCAGAAATGACAGGGCCAATGGAAGCAACTTCAGAACACAGGACAAAAGCAACTAACGAGGTTTTGCAATCAGTGTCTGAAGCCCCAAGTCACGAACCTGCCGCTCAATCAGAGGAAACTGCATCTAGGGACAAGCATCCAGAGGAAGCATTAGCTGATGCAACTGAAATCATAAATGATGAAGCCAAAGAGGAAGCATTAGCTATTGCAACTGAAATCATACATGATGAAGCCAAAGAAGAAGCATTAGCTGACGCAACTGAAATCATACACGATGAAGCCAAAGAGGAAGCAGTGGCTGATGCAACTGAAATCATACATGATGAAGCCAAAAAGGAAGCATTAGCTGATGCAACTGAGATCATACATACTGAAGCCAAAGAGCAAGCATTAGCTGACGCAACTAAAATCACACATGATGAAGCCAAAAAGCAAGCATTAGCTGATGCAGCTGAAATCAAACATGATGAAGACATAGAGAAAGAGGTTAGAGATAAAGCTAGGAAGAATATATCATTTTACACACATTCTCTTCTTCTGCTTCGCTTTTTCTTTTTAATTTCTTTGCGACTCTTACATTATTGAGAAGTCCTAATCAAGAGGTTCGTGACAGATCCTGGTGAAAAAGGAAACTGCATCTACTTCTCCCTCAGTAATTCTAGGTGAAGTGATAGCTGAAGGGAGCAACCAAGAACACAGAGTGAACACGGAAGAAAAACAGATGCAAAGTGGAGAGGTCAGAATATATAATCCAAACTGCATTTTGTATCAACTGTGTTTATTAACCGTCCATTGATATAAAGTTGAAGTTTCTCTATGAAAAACAGATAAACAAGGAAATACAAGAAGGTGATACAAGCAAGAAAAGCGAAGAACAAATCAGTTCTGATCATAGTTCTTGTCAGAAATTTCACCACGAAGTTGTTCAGGAGATGTGCAAAACTGAACCCGTATTATTGGTTTCAGAAGTGGTAAGACTACACTTTGGACCTGAATTCCTTTTATTTCAGAACTCCAAGTTCCATAGTGTTTAACAGATTTGCGCAGAGCAGAACTCCTTGACATTGTAAGGTGTCCGCAAGCAATTTACGTCATATACAGTTGAACATACTGTCATCATAATATGTTAGATAGGACAATCTGTTTTTCAAGTTATGAATTTGGTGACTTTACTACTCAATTGGAGATTTTGATAGTAGCTTAAAAATCGGACCCAGAACTTTGGCATTGAACATCTTCATTTGATATTTTATCAGGAACGTGGCATAGAGATAGCGCAAAACGAAGGTTCCTTGGACCTTGCAAAAGCCAATGAAACAATTCCAGATATCGATCATGGGAAGAAAATTTCTGATGCAACTTCTCAAGAACAGTTTTCAACTGGCAAGGTGGGCGTACCCCAAGTGCAGCAGGGATTGATTGTTGAAACAATACAAAATGTTGAAGTGGGAAATTTGCAACCTGAAAATGTTAGAATGGTCGATGCTGTAATTAAAGGACCTGAAGAGGGAAAAATGGATGACAAAACTGAAAAATCAATTGCTGAGACTGTGGCAGAGGACTCAAGTAAGGTGTCATTATTTGACATCATAGCAAGATCCAAAAGAGAGGGGCAAATAGCTGAAAACTTGACAACAGGCAATGAAGAAGTAAAAGCTGAAACAGAAAAACCCAAATCAGAGGATGAAGAAGAGGAAGGACGGGAACAAGAAAAGGCTGATTCAGGCCCAGCTGCTCCGGTGATGGTAGAAGCCACAAAAGGCATGGAAGTGAAGGTTGAACATAAAAAATCTCACAACATACTAGCAGGTGTTGGATCAAAAGTTAAGCATTCAATTTCCAAGGTGAAGAAAGCCATTATTGGCAAGTCTTCACATCCAAAGCAGCACTCCCCAACCAAAACTAAGTGAAGACAAAAGATGAGCTGAGATGATAATGTATTTGTACTTTTGTAATTAAAGTGTAGGCGTGGTGTGCATATGAGCCTCTTTCTCTTTTTTCTTTTTATTTCTTTTAGCAGATTGTATTGTATTGAGTTCAGACTGATAATAGTAAGACTTGATATATATGCAAATTGTGGAACTACATACATTACTTAATTTCTGTAATCAATTAGCTGCAAGTTCGTATAGTGTAAACTGTTTTCAGAAAAAGAAGCAAAGGTTGACAGTTTTAAATAATTAAATCATCCTCAGTGGACAGCATCTCTTCCACTGTACTAAATGACTTGTGCTCATTTAGATAAATGTGAGTTGATAGTCACTGTGGGCATAAAGACAAATTAATGCATATCTCACATAAATATACAGATTTGAGCAAAAATCTTCACTTTACAGAATCATAGGATGAGAACTACTATCTCACTTTACAGAATCAAACAGGAAACACAATTAAAGGGTCTGATATATACCTCAATAGCTTCATCCAGTCCTAACTTTTTACGGGACATAGTACTTCCGTCATCTTTTCAGCGTCCTCAGCAATCTGTTGAATATCAGTGAGAGATTCCTTCTTCTTTCTTGGGTGAGGTTTTCTTAGTTTTCGTTGAGACTGATGGATGGAGCTCCATTTTCAACTCTTCATGATACTGCTTCTCCAGGGTCTCCATCTGTAACCAGCAAAAAGCAGCAAAATCAACAAGTGACAAGATTCAGTAATTTTTGAGGATCATCCAAATCTTCCTTTCCCACACCTGGCATTGGAAGGACTTTATTCCTAGCAGCAGGTTGCAAACGTTTGATGGTCTCTGCATAATCAGGAACATAACCTTCTCTCTCATTATCGAAAAAGGGTGAAAGATGTGGAGGAGGAATCCTGTCATCAATACAAACAAATTGATTCTAAAAACTGTAAACTACGAGTCCAAGTGTTCAGGATATAAGAAATAAAGCAAAATAAGTTCCAGAGTCATAAAAAAGAAAAATGATCCCAGAATCTGGTTTTCACAGGTTTACCGTCCCACAAAAGAGTCCTCAGCTGGTAATATGATCCTTGCATTTACACAATCATAAATCCATTGTGGCTGCATGTTCCGTGAAGAAATTAAGAAGACAATCAAAACACTATCACATCTAGTTAATAAAGACACGTGTTAGCATTAGTATGGTTCTGTTGTAATCAAACCATTTCCTTGCTTTAGCATATCTATTGTGCATGTAATGTCGGAAGAAAACAAACTAAAACAATATTTTAGCATCTCCGTCTTGTACCTCTCTACTTTCAGTCCCTGCTGATCATCTTCTTCTACCTCTCTATATTTTCTATTAACATCTAGTATCAGAACAGATTCTGCGGCCTAAACCATAACAAACAATAAATTTCATCTTTGCAACCTCATCATGGTTGAAAACACTAGAATTCAGGATGTTAGGAAAATGGAAGAGGAGGCGTTGCGAACCAACTTAAGGAAATGCACAAACATTAGAAGCACAGCTTCAACTGCAAGATACGCAGGCTCGACAAAGGCAAGAAATGGGAGAGCTGAGAGAAATGTTCCAGGAATATATAACGCTAACTAAACCTCAGACCTTCCACTTTAACCAACCGAAACAGGGAGGACCGTCGACGGAGTAGAGTTCAGTGAAACCACAGTACGTAGCTCCCTCAAGAGCTTATCGAATGAAATTTCCTCTATTCGATGGAACCTAGCACAACAGTTGAGTTTTCCACGCGGAACAATTCTTTATCATAGATCATGCACCAGTAGAAATGAAGGTTTGCCTTGCAGGAGGCCGTATGGCCGGAGGAGCGGCGGAATGGCATCAACTCTTCGTCCGTCACCACTTGACCTTACAGGAACCTACTTGGAATGAATATTTGATAGATATCACACAAAGATTTGGCGAGGATGTGTTTGAAGATCCGTTGGTGATTTTAAGAAGCTGCGCCAATCTAGAAGTGTCCGTGATTATAGACTTTTTTTTTTATATAAGGGAAACTAAAACTCAAAATCAGACTCTGGAATACATCACGCCGGCGGCATCACGGCGGAGAAGCTCTTGCACGCCATCTGGTGGCCCCGGAAGAGGGTAGAGGCCTGGGCGAAGAATAGCCGCAAGAGTGGCCAATTTATCCAGACATGCTGTAAACAAACCTCCCAAGGACGACGGAAAAGCTCCTAAATACTTGCCACCAAAAAAGAAACTTCAGTTAGCACAGAAGTAGGGTCAGAAAGGATATTAATGACTTTCAAGAAATCGACTTTGGTAATGACCCGGCGGTATCCCTACTCCCAGGCCAAGGTAAGGCCTAAATACACGCCCTAAAGTTCCGCTTCTAAGGGCAAACTCCTACTAAGGTTTTGTTGAAACCCCCGCACCAGGTCCCAGTACTATCCCAAATCAAAATGCCAGCGTAGATCTTGGAATAACCGTAACGAGCAGCACCATCCGTATTGACCTTAACCCAACCCTCGGAGGTTTGGACTGGCCGACAAGGGAGCCCAAAAGAACCCCCTAGTCAGGGAAAACATAGTTTGTCATAGCGCGAGCTCTAGCGATCCAATCCACATACTCGAGAATGGGATGGGAGCCATTCTCCGACCAAGTAAACCACGGCTCAAAGAGACTACTGTTCCGCCACTTCCAAAGAAACCAATAAGCGACGCCAAAAATAATAGCCCACGCTTCCTGGTGCACCATAAAGTGCTGAGTGAGGTTAGACTGGAACCACGTCTCCTCGTCTTGTTGGAAGAAGCGTGTGTCAATCACTGTCCTAGGAAACTGTCGCCAGAGGGCGACCACTCTCGGACAGTCCCTAGTCACATGAAGGGCAGACTCGACCTGGCCACAGAAATGGCAGCGGTCGTCCGTGGCCATATGACGCACCACGCGTTGCTGGTTCGTTAGGAGTTTACGTTTGGCAGTAAGCCAAAGGAACGACCTAATCCGCTGAGGGATAGGCCACTTCCAAATAACCTCCCAGAGCCTAGGGAAGGAGCCCCTGGAGCGCCCGACAATCAGATCATAAGCAGAAGCCACAGTGAATCTCCCATGGGTGATCGGGGCCCACACCGCCCTGTCATCCCCAAGGTTGGCCGTGCCAGGGCAGTAATGGGCCAGCTCCATGCAGATAGCGGATGGAAGATAACGTTGAAATTCTTGCCAACGCCTGCCAACGCCACCCGCCACTGGCGTCCATGAAAGTCGCGACTGTAGCTACCTTAAGGCAATCTGGAACAGGAGAGAGGGCTACAAGGATAAGAGGACCCAGTCCGCCAACCAATTATCCAGCCAAAAAAGTATTTGACGCCCATTGCCCAATTCCCATTTGAGGTCCTCTCGAACAATGTGCAGATCCCTCTCCAGATGATTGACGCCCCTGAACGGGAAGTCGTCTGGGGAAGTGGAGAGTCGACAAACCTATATTTGGTACGAAGGATTTGGACCCACCACGCATTGGGCTTCGTGATAAGGGCCCAACCAAGTTTGGCCAGGAAAGCATCGTTAGTAGGTCGAATACACCTAAGCCCCAAACCGCCAGACGACTTGGGTTGACACACAGAATCCCAACTAACCAGATGAGGTTTACGATGGTCTGGGGCAGACACCCAAACGAAGTCCCGCATAAGTTTCTCCAGGTCGTCGCACAGCTGCTGGGGGAGGCGAACAGTCTGCATCGTGAAGTTAGGCAACGAAGCAAGGACCGTTTAGGTTAAAGTAACCTGGCCCGCAAGAGACAACAGTTTGGCGTGCCAACCGGCCAGTTTTTGGTGGACCTTATCGAGAACATGTTGGTACGTATGCCTGGTCGTCCGCTCGTGGATCAAAGAAACCCCTAAATACCGGTCCAAATTATTCGTACAGGGCACCCAAAGGTCATGATTGAGCCGCCGCGCAAGCTCCCGGGGGACATTCTTAGAAAAGAAAAGACGAGTCTTAGCGTGACTAATTTGCTACCCTGAAGCCTGACAGAAGATCTCCAGCGTCCTCGCGATGACCCGTGTTTGCGAAGCGTCTGCTTCGGCAAAGAGCATCAGGTCATCCACAAAGAAAAGGTGGGAAATAGGGGGCCCCCGGCGACTCAGCTTAATCGGTTTCCACGCCCCACTACCCACCTCGTGATTGATGAGGTGACCGAGGCGCTCCAAACAGAGGACGAACAGGTAGGGAGAAAGGGGGTCTCTTTGTCGTAAGCCCCGCGAAGGCCGGAAAGGCTCCGAGACCGTACCTTGCCATGTAACCTGCGAGGAAGTAGTCGTGACACACTACATAATAACCCAGATAACATTCTTAGGGAGCCCAATCTCAACCAGGGTGTCCTGAAGGAATTGCCAGCTCAGCCGGTCATAGGCTTTCTCTAGGTCCACCTTCAAGGCCAGAAAGTCAGTTTTACCCGACTTCTTCCACATAGAGTGAATAATCTCCTGTGCTATAACAATATTGTCGGTGATATGCCGACCCGGAATGAAGCTACATTGGTTTGCCGCCGTCAAGTGGTCCATAAGCGCTTTCAACCGATTCACCATAACCTTAGAAAGGACCTTGTAAAGGACATTACACAGGCTAATCGGTCGGAATTCCGATATCTGGACCGGGGAAGGAATTTTAGGGATGAGGACCAGAAGGGTTCGGTTAAGATCATGGTCCCACCGCTCCATCCGGAACATAGACTGGAGGAAGGACACGATATGCTGCCCAACCTTCCCCCACTGGGCCTGAAAAAAAACCGCATTATACCCATCAGTGCCAGGGGCTTTGTGAGGATTCATGGCAAAGGCCGCACTCCGAATTTCTGCCTCCTGGACAAGAAGGGACAAGGTCTGGAGCTACTCCCCAGACAGGGACAGGAAGGCACCGGTGGAGGGGAATTGACAAGGAGGAACAGCTTTTGGGGCATAGAGCTGAACAAAATACTGTTGGACCAGGCTACACAGTTGGTCTCGGTAACAACGTTTCCAGCAGAGTCGGTAAGCCGCTCAATTCGAAGCCTCTTTCGCTTGGACATGGTGAGGGTATGGTAGTATTTGGTGTTACGGTCACCTTTAGAGAGCCAATCGCACTTGTCTTTTTGGTGCCAAAAGAGTTCTTCCTCACACAGGACTGTAGACAACTAGCCGCACAGTTTGTCTTCCAAAGCCAAAAGCGAATCCCGCGGGTTGACTGTCATGGCCCGTTGGATCCCTGCCAGCCGAGCAAGCAGCTTTTTTTCGAAAGAAAATATTCCCGAAAGTGAGTTTGTTCCAGGAAGAAAGGTGAGAAGCGAACTGGGCTAACTGACTACTCAGGTCCCCCCCTGTTGGGGCTCAATGTTGATCGACCACGGCAAGAAAGTCAGAATGAGTGAGCCAGGCATTCAGGAACCGAAAGGGCGGGACTCCAGTAACCCGCGGCTGGGGCAGTCAAACTGGAGAAGCAGGGGACGGTGATCGGACCCGAGAAAAGGGAGGTGGTGGATCGTAATGTGAGGGAAGGTTTGCATCCACACCGACGAACCAAAAACCCTATCAAGGCGAGCTTGGACCACGCCACGACACCAAATGAACCTCGAGCCGATGAAACCTAGATCGTGAAGCCCACACCGAGTCACCCATTCCTAAAACCTACGATTCACGACTTGGGTCGAAGGAGAGCCACCTCGTTTATCGGAAATTTCCAGCTTGGCATTGAAGTCGCCACCCACTGCCCAAGGCCGAGTAGTAGAGTCACCGATCTAGGACAACACCGGCCAGAGCAGGGATTGCAAGGGAATCTGCAGACTAGCATAAACAGTGGTCAGAGCGAAAGAGTGAGCCCCATACTTAACAGAAGTGTGCAAGAGTTGCCGATGGGCCATGATCACCGAGACATCAAAAGCCTCCTTCCAGAGTAGCCAAATACCACCTGAGAATCCCTCGGTTTCAACTTGAAAAGAGATATCAAAACCTAAGGAAAGAATAACTTTCTGGGCCCGAGAACCACTAATACGAGGTTCTAGGAGAGCCAAAATACCCAACTTGTAGAGCCGAAGGTAATTGCGCAAGACGGTTTGAAACACCGACCCCTCCGCCCCTTGGCAATTCCAAATTAAAATCGTCATAAAAACAACGGGAAACGAAAAACCTACATCGAAGCATCCGAAATGCTCCCAACTTCCTCCTTCCTAGGCTCCTCTACGAGAGCCTCGGGTAACACTTCTGCAAGCTGTCCCGGGTTGAGGGTGTCATCGGCTCCGGACGAAGGCATAACGATATCGATATCCGGAGGGTCAGGGGGTCGGGTCTTTGGCCGGGCAACCTGTAGACCAGGTTCCTCGACCCCCTCCATAAGATTAGGCTGCTCATCCGTGCCCAATCCCAAGTCCGCCAAAAGCCGACAATCATAGACCAGCTCAGAGTGAGACTATAAGTCTACCGCCAGATTCCTATTGGCATCCATAGGTTTTAAAGGGAAGGAGGGGAGCGAGCCCAGGGTCGGGGCCGGGCTCCCGCTAGCCTAGCCACGTTCGGCCAGAGCCGGATGGGAGAGGACGACGCTCTTGCCTTTAGCACCCGGCAATGGCCGACGAGATTTACCATTAGGGCGCGATGGGCTTGCCAAACTCTGGGCAGGTCCAGTTCCAAAGAGACCAGATAAGTTGAACTTGTGGCCAACCCCAACTAAATTCTCATTAGGAGGGGCAGTAGGTGAACTAAAGATTATATCAGCTCCAGTATCATGTTGATGTAACACCTCAAACCTAGAGCCTCCCACAGCTCCACTTGACCGTTGCTCACCAGACTGCGCTTGTCCCTTCGCAGTCGACCGTTGGCGACGGCGTTGGACGTTTGTCCATGGCCCGTAGCCGGTGCCGGACGGGGCCTCTAGTCGCTGCGCTGCCTTCTCCTCTGGACGTCGGGGTGCCGTCTCCCCAACGCCCGTCGTGGTCGGCGGGGTCTGCTCAACGTTGGCTTCGGCCTGCTTCGCTTGGAGGGTGACAGATCATCCCACACGTGTAGCACACCGGTGGCAGCCCCTCGTACGTGATGAGCAGCAATTCTCCGTCGTGCTCGACACGGGATGGCAGAGGGATGCTCAAATCGATTTCCACCGCTAGGCGCGCAAAGCGTCCTCTCTGCGCATGCAAAGAAGCTTCGTCGATCTTCACTAAGGTGCCAACCAAGTTCCCTAACGCCAACAGGATCTGCGGGTGGTAACGCGCGATGGGCAGGTTGGGTGTAACGCCCCAAATTAGGGGTTAGCATATTAAGCAAATTTAGTCCGATTTATGTTCTGTCTCTTTGAAATTTTGG
>JANIHZ010000008.1:12713745-12726410 GCA_027478365.1 Erythroxylum rufum
TGTGTCACTTCCTCTTCTCCTCTATGCGTCGCCCGCCTCTTCTCTTCTCACTGTCGCGTCTAACCGCGGCTACCGTCACGTCGCCGTCTCTGCTCTGGCCCTCGCCTCCTTCACTCATCCTCCTTTGGCATCGGTTGAAGAAGATGCTTCCTTCACAGGGACACGAAGATGCCACCGCCTTCTCCGCCCGAAGCCACCACACTGCAGCATCGCTACACCGCACCGAAGCCACCGAAGACGCGTCCAGACTCTAACCCGTGACAAAATCCGAAGACCCGCCAAAA
This sequence comes from Erythroxylum rufum, assembly GCA_027478365.1. Taxonomy (NCBI): domain Eukaryota; kingdom Viridiplantae; phylum Streptophyta; class Magnoliopsida; order Malpighiales; family Erythroxylaceae; genus Erythroxylum; species Erythroxylum rufum. The sequence continues at coordinate 12,714,030 of JANIHZ010000008.1, forward strand.
CTCCGAAGTTGATTTTTTGATTTTTTCTGATTTCGATAATTTCATGCTTAATTAAAATTTTTGTTGTGTTGGATACTTAGATTGGATCATTAGAATGTTGGATTTAGGATGATAGTTTTGGTGGATGATGCACGGTGTTGGAGTTGGTTGGAGTGTTGGATAGTGTTTTTGAAATTAGTTGGGTTGGGTTTGTGTTTGTGTATGAAATGAATTGGTTGGAGTTGGAATGTGATCTGAAATTCTGAATATTGAATTGGTTGTGTTTGTAACTTTGTATATACATTATATTAATGGACTATTTTATAAATTTTAAAAATTTTAGGAACTATTTAATAAATTTAAAAAATTATTTGAAAAATTTCTGATATTGACCGGCACCAATATAATATCATTTAGAACTCAATTCAATACTAAACTTAATACGATATTCATGACATTAAAATAATATATGCAACCTTCACATCACTTCTCACTGGCCAGTAATAAGCAACTGACATGAATTCAACCTAAAACTACAGAAACACCTAACCCCACGATCCATCAATCAGGCGTAAACCCCAAACCCCCCTTTCTTCCACGTATGTGTATTCCCATAAAAATGAGATAGAGAGGGAATCGCCCGAAGAGAGGGTGCTTAACTTGAAACTGCTTCATAGCTTGCTTGACTCCTATTCATGTACCTAGCTAGATTGCCTTCCTTCTTCGTACCCTATAAGAATTGAATGATAAAAAAGGAATACCAACAAAAAGTTGAGAAAAACTTCGAAGAACCAAAGAACAGATGATCCTTTTATTTAATCTTTTATTTTTTAAAGTTAATGTTCATCCACTATAATTTTATTCATTATATCTTCTAAGATATTCTCATCTCTATCCGTTAATAATGAATCATCCAAATTAATAGCACACTAGTCTATTTAATACTTTCACATGCCAACTTCATTAGTCACGGTCCATCCACTTGAGCACATACTAAATTTTTAGTCCTTCAAAAAATTAGCCTTAGTCAAATCAACTCGTACAAAGTCTAAGACTCTATCAAAACTTGTACTATGCTTAATCTAACTTGCTAAATCACCTTAAAACTCTAACATATTTCCGTCATACTTGCAATCCAACTAACTTTCCATCTAATGTTCATTTCAAGTTTTCATTTAGTCTCACATCTAAATCTTACATCTCATTAAAGATTTTTGCTAATGTATACCAATGCATACCAACACTTGAAATTATCTTTTTTCCTTCATGCCTCCTTGTAAGTCTTTACCTTATTTCGTTGTTCTACAAGACTCACCTATATCCACACAATTCCACTATTTAAGACTTTGGTATCTAATAGTTGCAAAGAACTTAGCGCGAGAAATTAAGAGAGAAGGGGAGTGAGAGGGGCTTTAGAGAAACGAAATTTACGGGTTAAGCAAAATTCAAAACTTAAAGCGGTGTTAAATTGTCTGGATCGGGTCGACTTGGTTAAGGGAATCTAGATTTTGTTTACACTAATGATAATTTGATAAATGATTCACGAGGTCCACGGTTTGAATCGGACGGGCCGGTTTCTGAAACAAAATGATTTTTTGGGCTGGACCAGACGCTCAACATTTGACAATTATCGTCGTCGTTTGGACCTTCGCGCCACCCCTCCCCCAACTGAAAGTCTTTTAGTATGAAACTCACCACCGCCAGAGAGAAAATTTGAGTTACTATTTTCCCGCGCGACAAGAGCTTGCCGGTGGCGCCAAATTCATCCCTCCAGCCATAAACAAACCTCATTTCGGCATTTCGCTCTCTTATTCTTCTCTCTCTCTCTCTCTCTCTCTCTAGCTCCCCCATTCACATGTTATCCTCCAAATCTCTATCCTTCTTTCATGACATCTCCTCCAGAGAGCTCAACAGTTTTGGAGCTCATGTCAAACGGCGCTGCATAGAGGAACTCGTGCCGGATTATTCCAAATCCGGCTCGGTGGCTGTGGAGCACGAGGGTGAGGAGTCGCCGCCCCTGGCGGTTTCTTATTGCAAGGTGAAACCACGAGTTCCCTTGATTTTGAATTTTTGTCTTTCTTCAAATGTGACTCTGTTTAGCTAGGTTTACGTTGGTCAAAAGGTTTTAGCTTTTATTTGTTCTAATTTGCTCGTTTCATAATTTGGTTTTTGTTAGAAAAGTAAGAATTGTCATGTTCTCGCCGTGTCCGACGAGGGTGGTTACATAAGCTTGTTCGATACACGGAGGGAGTTTCCTTCGTATGCTTCTTGTCAAGAAAACGCAGGTACATTCAGTTTTATTTTTGTTCTCGTGTCCATCGGTGAATACTTAGCAAATGAAAATTGATGTTATGTTTTAATTGGCAACTAACAGGAAAAGCTCGAATTTGTGAATGGTTGGCTCACCAGAATGCCATATTTGATGTGTGCTGGATCAGGGTAACTCACCTTTTCAACTTATGATTTGTTCACTATAATCTAAGTATATGCTTCTTTTTAGCATCATAGAGGTCACTGCCAATGTGTTTCCCTGGGATTTGAGAGCTCACTTGTGATGGGATTCGTGCTCGAGTATATTGAAATGTGCGTGAATGCTGTACTTCAGCTTTTGAAGAGTGGCAACTTGAACGAAATTTGATGGTAGTTCGTCTTCTTGATGCTAATGCAAGGTCCATTTTGAAATTTGTTTCAGGATGATACGAATCTACTCACAGCTTCCGGTGACCAAACTGTAAGTTATTTATGTTAAGTGGTTTCTTTAGAAATGTTAAACTGTTTGACTTCTTGAACAAAGGAAGACAAAATATATGCAAGAAACATGGAAAATATGATCAAGAAACAATTACAAGGGATTGAAATAAAATGAAATGATTCGGATATTTTCACATCTTAAGAATATCAGAAAGGTCACTATATTCCAAGGGCCATACACGATATGCAGTTCATATTATCGCATACATGGGGTTCTGTGCTTCACTAGGTTTTGATTAAATTGATCAATTTGCAGATAAAGTTGTGGGATGTCCAGGAGAAGAAATGCATTGGTGTTTTAACTGGCCACACAGGAAGTGTCAAGTCTTTGTATTCCCACCCAACAAATTCTGGTGGGTGTCCTAAAATCTTTCATCTTTGTGGATAATTCGAACTTTTTAAAGCAGTAAAGTACTGTTTTTTTTTTTTCTTATTATTTTTATCAGATCTTCTTGTCTCCGGTTCAAGAGATGAATCGTTCGCCATATGGGACTTGAGATGCAAGACTTCCTTCAATAGTAGATCTGGCAGAGCTTGCATAAGGTAGGCCAAAGTATATTTTAGGCCTAAATGGTTAAAATACTATTTATGGTGATTAAAATACTGTTTATGGCGCATATGTACTGTGGGTTCTCAATGTTATATCCTATAATATTCAGTTCAACTGTCATGGTAAAGGGAGCTCATCTTTCACCTCAAGCTAAGCGGGTTAAGAGGCGCAAGGTCTGTACAGTCGTAACGTTTCCTGTAAAATCAGAAATCAAACATCTTCGTGTTTTGATAGCGACTCTTTTCTTTCAGGGCGGTTCCATGAGCATTACGTCAATTATTTATCTTAGGGATGAAGTCTCCATTGCCACTGGTGGAGCGGTTGATAGGTCCTTGAAAATACTATACTGAGATTGCTATTCGGTTCCCTCGATAGAAGTGACGTCAAACTAATTTTGTGTCTTACATCGGCTCTATTTCAGCATTGTGAAGATTTGGGACTCGAGACACCTAAAGACCCCGATTACTCAGACATGTCCTCATCTCAAGTCATCGTATGAAAAGGTTCGTTGGCAGTTAAACAATTGAAACCTTCATTTTCAAATTGATTAAATTCCCTTGAATCTTTGTCGGATATTAATTATGATTCTTTGCTTGTGTATTTTTCAATCTCACATTTAGTTGTCTTAATACAGGGAAGAAATTTGCATGGTATAACAAGCTTGTCTCAGGATTTGAGCGGGATGTTCCTTGCAGCTTCATGCATGGATCATAGGTATTGTAGCTTTTTTTAATGAAAACCTTAAAAGAAGAAAAACAAGTATTAATTTATTTCATTTCTTTTGGCTTTAGAATATACTTGTACAATGTACTTCAGCTCGAAAAGGGCCCAATAGAGACCTTCACCGGGTGCCAAATAGACTCATTCTTTGTAAAGGTAACCCATTTTCTTACAAGAACTACACGAAACTTTTCCACTTTTGTGCCAAGGACAAATTGTTCCGTTGTTAAATGAGCAAATATTGCTCTGTTGAACTAATTACGTGAATCATGCAATTACAGTCAGCAATTAGTCCCGATGCTGCTCATATACTCAGCGGCTCAAGTGATGGAAAAGCCTACTTGTGGCAGGTTCAATTTCTTAAACATGAGGTTCTTTGGTTTCAGTTCTGTAATGCTCTGCTTCTAATCACCATGCCATTATTAGGTGAAAAAACCCAGTATGGATCCAATCATCTTGACAAATCATGACGGAGAAGTTACAGCAGTAGATTGGTATACTCCTAAACCCCATTCTGCATTTCCATAATTCGCACATTCGCTGCTAATATTCTGCCAACATTTTTTACAGGAGCGTATCAGAGGTAGGGAAGATAGCATCGTCTTCAGATGATTTCACGGTAAGATAGTATCCCAATAAAGTTTGCGTTCTCACTTGGGGAAATTTCGAATCTAACTGCACCGTCTGAAGCTCGTCATAACGTGTTTCTGTATTACATTATAGGTTTGCATTTGGAACATTCAGAACAAATATAATTCACGGCCAAGAGCGCCATCTTCAATTCGGAGAAACGTGATGGCACCTCCAAGTAATGAACGCAGAGATCTTGTGATGAATGAAAAAATGAATCTGCCAAAGGATTCAGACAACCTTTCAGACGAACTGCTCCAGATTCAGTCTCACAGTCCCATCACGATACCTGAAATCGGCACTCCTGAAGCCAACAAGATAAAAAGTTCATCGTGTTCCGACTCGAATGGGATTTTTGATACACCCGAAGCCATTAAGAGCCCATCTTCTGTGTTGAACCCGCCATCTTCTTTGAAAAGAAAAACAATCAGAGATTATTTTGTAGCAGCTTAATATTAACGGAGACCTATTACACGGTAAAGAAAGGGTAACAGACCTATTTCGGGAGCAGCTAGCGGCTTCAAGATATTCTAGTGTAACTTTGGTTAGTCGGTCTACTTGTCCTTTTTTGAAAGTCAGTGGCATAACTTCGTTGGAGCCTAATGGCTTGGTTCTCCGTTATGCAGGTTTCATTTAAGACCCAGGGAAAGTTACCGGTGAAGGGCCAAGGAGGCTATTTTGGGTATCTGTTTATCCCTGGCACTATATATTTTAGCTGCTTTTAGGATCAACCCCAATTTTGTGTACATTTGTAGCTTACAATTGTCTAGCATTTCACAAATCAATACGCCAATTGTTTGTCTTTCACTGATACTCTTCAATAACCAATATCCACAGGCATCAATTTCAAAAGTCTCTTTCTTTGACTTATACCTTTGATAAGAGATGGTTAAATATTATGCTTTTTTTTTTTTTTGTGACCCTTACATCAAAGCCCACGAAACCTGCCTTTGCAAACTCTTCGTCGCTAATCAGTCTGGGGATGCAATTCTGGTAATAATATTGCACATCTCCTCATAATAAACATCTGCATATGCAAAAGGTGCTAGTCACTACATAAAAGCTAGCCACTGGAAGGCAAACAAGAGCGGAATATACTCTACCTAAGGTGGTTCCCAATGTTCATCTACTGGATGATGTAGAGCTCTTGTTGGGCTATGAAGTAACGGCCGATGTCATTCCCAGGTTCTATGATGAATTGCTCTTTAAAAGTTCCCATCCGTTTGCTAGATATATCGATTGAAAGATCTTTAAAATGAGGCATTCCCTCTACTTGTACACCATCCCCACATATGAGGAACTGATTTCCAATTATGATGGACCCCGAAACACGAATTGCAACTCCATCCAGACCATGAGCACGGCACTGTAACTTTTCAACAACGTGAACAAGTTTCTCAGGAGGCCATTCACCTGCTAAAGTGCTTCGGATGTTTGACAAGGCTGTGAAGATGTCTTCTGGACCAACCGATTGTGTACCACGGAAACTATAGAATGAAAAACAACTCATCTTAGCATATAAGGAGCAAGAATTTAATGCAAAGTTTGAAGCTTAAAACTCTACATGGTTATGTACCAAAAAGTTGATCCATCATTGTATAAGGTCTTGGCGTGTTGCCAAAGTTCATCCAGTCCATCAAAAAGCAAGTAGTAGTGTATAGTTAGCATCTGGCACCAACACCCAATAAGAATTAGCACAAGCAATGAGTGATTCCGTAAGCTTCCAGTTACAAATCCTAACGAAAGCTATTCTCTTGATATACCTTGCATATTTTACACAAGTCTCACAACACAGCAAACTAAATCATCTAGCAGTTATATAAGGAAATTGGAAAGATTATTTGCTCTTTGTTGCTTTGGAATTCATAAAATTGGAAAGACTGATGAGTGTCACTAAAACAGATTTTAATTTACAAAGAAAGCTTTCAGCATGTAACAGTGGAATCTCATCACCTGAGATGACACATTAAAATACTTGAGTAGGCCTGTCAAGCATCAGGTTCTAATACATTATAGTCAACAAAATTCCAAATTTTGGGTGTCTAACTTGGAAGCAAATTGCTCTTATCCACACGTTTGCTATACCTCAGCTGGAATTAGATTCCAAAGTTTTCCATCAAATTTTGCACAACATTCTCAGAACACCAGGACAATAGATATTAGATGCATCTATACAGAGGTATAAGGATGCAAAAGAGAATGGGTATCACTATGAAGAGAATTGATGCACGGAGATTCATGAAGAGAGTCCCATGCTTACATCTGCCAAATCCTTCATCCTTTGCGTTGGATCAAAAACACTACGGACAAATGCTGCTAGGTCTACATTTGTTTGTGCATACTTTGTAATAAAAGGGTGTGAAAGAAGCTGAAAACAGGGAAAAAAAGTCAAAGTCAGTGAATTACTTTTGATTCATGTAGAAAATAATAAATGAGGTTCTTTAAATTAAATTCATTTATAAGAACATATTATCCGATATTGTTTACAAATGATGTCAAATATGAGTAGAAATATATTTGGCAGCTCTAAATCCATGGCAATAGGAAACATTGCCTTCCTAAAGCTATTGACTGTTGAAAGTCTTGAAATTTACATTCTTTAACAGCCCCACTCTTAGTAGTTTATGAATGCTAAAAATCAAAATGCACATGGCTTACAAAAACAAATCACGAAATAAGCTGAAAAACTTTTGAGTTTATCCTATTGACTTGGAAGAACTATATTTCATCAGAGTAGCATAGTCATTTGGCTATGCAGATAGTAAAATATTAATGCACAAACTAAGAACACACACGAACCATTCATTTTATATCTATACGTAACATCTCAAAACACTGATGATAGATAACAAACTTAGTTAATTTCAACAATCCTGTTCAACTGTATTTTCACCTGTTCTGCTGTTGGCCTAGCATCTGGATCCTTCTGTAGGCAAGAATCAACAAATGCGCAGAACTCAGGTGAGAACTTTTGTTTGGAAGGGGATGGTGATGGATCCTCCAATATCTTCCACAGAGAACCACTAATTTTAGGCAATTAATTACATGAGAAGAAATGAATGCACAGTTTGGACAAAATATTGCACGTCATTAACCTGCAACATAAGGTTGACTGGTCCTTCGGTAGCTGTGTATGGGAATTCCCCTGTGCCACACTCTAGGAGAGCAAGACCAAGGCTCCAAATATCAGCTGGATATGAATAGCTCTCATTTCTAATTCGCTCAGGTGACATGTAGGTGACAGTTCCAACAAAGGTTGCACACTGGACATTTTACATTGAGGACCAAATAAGCAAGAAGTCTTACACATTCATTATTGATATCTATGTCCTCCAAGTACAGGTCAATGACTATGAGCATTTTTACGTCAATATAGAATAAAGAAAACAGCCAGACAAAAAAAATGAACGAAAGTGCAGATTGGTGGCATATTCCTAACCATTGCCACTGAATTCTCCAGGCCAGCACTGATGCCAAAATCTGTTATTTTTGGTTCCCCTTTGAGATTCACAAGTAGATTTGCTGGTTTAATGTCTCTGTGAACTAAATATCTAACTCCATGCAAGTATTTCAGCCCCTAAAAATAGAAACCAAAATTATGGATAGGAAAATAAACAAATAGTACACAAATAACCAGCCAAGTATTAGCTGAAAGTCAATGAGGCAACAACTAGTACTTAAAGCCAAACAACGGTAAAAAGCTAACTGAATAGGTTAACAGTTCCTTACATGAAGAAGCTTTTGAAACATATATGAAAGCACTGGTTCTGGTATATTTTTCCGCACTTGTAAAATATCAGCCAGAGAACCTCCATCCATGTACTCCAAAGCTATGCTTATTTGCCCAGAATCAGGAATGTAAAATGCTCCATGGAATTCCACAAGACCCTCAGAACAAGGTGCCTCACATAATGTTCGAATCTCAGTAAGAAGCTGTTGTCTCTTCTCCTAATAATTGAAGAAAAGTTACAAGAATAAGTCAATACAGAAACTAAATGGGTACCTTTTATTTTTGGTACTTCAACCTTGAAATACCTATCTTCAACTGAATTATCAGAATTGCATACCAGTCAAGAACAAGTCAAAGGCATACAGACTAAGTTACTAAATTAGGATAAATAGTGCCCTGAATTTTCGTTATGTCAATAATCAGAACAAATCAAGCTACCAAATCCCCTTTTTAACATCCAGAATGGTACTTCTTCTTACTATACCATGGTGTGACTAAGGAAAGAACCTGCCAAAAGAAAGAAGGCAACAACTATAGAAAAGAGACAAACTGCTTGTAACAAAACTGCATTATTCATCAAGATGACAAAGATCACAGTAAGGAAATCAGCATAATGCCTGCGGCAGATCACAATATTTCTCCCAAGTTAAATATTTAAGAGAAATACTAGAAAATATAAACTATTAGAACTGGGCAATCTACTCTTCACACAAGAAAAAATTGGAGCATGCAAATGAAGGACTCCTTGCAACAAGTTAATAGAAAGAAAGAAAGTGATGGTAAGAGATCCTGACCTTTTCAAAAATATTAATTTTCTTCAAAGCGAGAATCCTATGAGTAGGGATGTGGATGGCTCGCTGAACAACACTGCTTGCTCCACTACCTATGGCTCCAAAAACCCTCATCTCATAGGAGGCACATCGATAAGTCTTCTCACTGCGGTCTGTTGCATCTGGGGGTGAATAAGGGCACTTTTGTAATCCCAGTTCATTTATGTTATACACTCCAAATGATCTGCTTAACAAGTTAACAGTTCCACCATCCGATAGCTTCACATTTCCAATAACATTTCAGTTTCAATATCAACGAGTACCGTGCTAAATTCTCTCTATAAGTAAAACACTTACCATACAAGAATCATTAGGGTCGATGCTAGACCCAGGAAATCCCTTCTCAGCATCGAACAATGGTACAAGCTTCTTTTTTAGCTCTTCCAACCCAGCCATGACAAGTTATTGATTCACTTCAGTTGTGAGAGAAACATGGACAACTTCCAATTAGCCTAGCAAGTATATCTGTGAACCAAGAAAATCGATTACTCCCACAACTTGAAGTGATTAAGTCATCATAAGAAACCAGCAATGGAGAATCAGTTCAGCTTTAATTCGTCAAGTGTACTTTCTCATTTCCCCAAACCTCAAACTGCAATCTTCATGCATGAATCGCGTTCTCCAACAATGTGAAACCAGAATATAGAAATTAAAAGCACGTGCACTCTTGTCTTTGAATGTCGTAGATAAACAAATCGGTTCATGATTCTACCACCTAACACTATAGAAGCTGTATTGGGAAGAAGTAACCCAGACCCAGAAATTTTCAATAGAATCCCAAGAATCAAACAATCAAAATTCAAAACCCAGAAAGAAGTGAAGTCAACTACCCAAGAAAAGACTTAAACCAAGGGGGAAAACGAAGGAAGAACAACCAGAAGATGTATTTCCCAAATTACAATTAGAAAAACCAAAAGTATATTTAGCATAAAAGTTTAGTAATTCACAAAAACCAACTTACAATTACATGTTGATTCCCTTACAACTTGGTTCTGTTCCTCGGAAACAACTGTAACAGAAACTACTTTCCTTTTAGTTCGTTACTTGAGATACCAGCCAACTTTGGTCGGATTCGACTTGTTACGGTTAGGATCTATACTGTTCATGCTTGTTTCCCATTCACGCAATGTCACGTAGCAGAAATTGGGTTTCAAAGAAGCCCAGATATGCTTCGGCCATTTGTGGTTGTCAATGGACGACCTTTCCAAGAATTGGCTTGGTCTAATAAGTATTCTTGCTGTCTACTACACAATAGAGGACCTTAACCTTGCGTTTGGTTACGGTATGTTTGGATGTGGGTGAAAGGATGGAAGGGAATGAAATGGAATAGCTCAAATGACTCAAGTCATTATTTGAGAGTCTATTTTGAAACATGATGGAATAACAATTAATGGCTTTGGAAGCCATCCTTTGCCATCCAAAATCTAATATTTTGTGACCTCCTAAATTGGGGGGTCAGGGATGGAATGACATAGCTTACATTCAAAAACCTAATTTAATGACAAAAATATCCTTAAAAAATTAATGAAATTACAACCTCAGTCCAGCAAATACCTACGCGGTTACATGTTACTACGTCCATTATGCTTCTCCTTCAATTGGCTTCTTCCATTGACGAACGTTTTCTTCCACAGCTACTAGGGTCATCTGTCTTCGTTCCATCAGGTAAGCATCGACTATTCTTCTGTGTTCATCTTCTTGACACTTTTTATATGTGAAGAAATCAGAAATTTTTATTGATGCTGATGTCGTCTTCTTTGTTTATAGATGGACATGTGCTTATTATGTGTTATGTGTTTCATGGCAACTATGCATATTTTATTACAAGGGTAATTTTGGTAAAAAATATTACAAGTCATTCCATTCTATTCATTTTTAGTATCACTTCTAAACAATGGTCAAAGGAGTCCTTCTCTTATTTTATTTAAACTTCCAAACTATAGAGTGGCCTATTTCATTTCATTTCATTCCACTCCATTCCACTCCGTTCTATTAATTGCCAATCCATTCCATTCCATCCTAAACTCCCAAAAGTTTAGTCCAATCAGGGGTGAGGACAGTGGACAAGGACGCAAAAGTTTTGTCCTTCGTCTTGTTTGCTTGCTGTCCTTACCTATTTTTGTTCCGTTTTTAGAGGATAAGGATAGAAATTTTGGTTCCTTCCAAAACAGAGGTACAGAAATTCTTGTCCGACTGACAAGATTAAGAAAAGTCGAAAATAGCCTCGTCTAACGTCTGAAACCTAAAACAAAAACAAAACTCCATTGAACAACCACAGCTGTCCTCCTTCGTTCGGCTTTGTCTCCATTGATAGGCGCAGTAAGTTACTTCTTTTCTTGCAGAATCTTCTCTTCGGTTCCCCCTCAATGTACGCATATGGGTGTACATTTTCTCCTTCTCTCTCTAGTCTCCATAAGTTGCTCATTGTTTGTGTCTCTGCTGCCAGATTTGTTTTTGTTCCATCTCCAACGAACCTCGGTCTTCACCAACCCAGCCTGCTACCATCTTTCCTCTCTTCTGGGTAAGACATTCATCCCACCGTTGTTGTTTTTCTAAGATTGCTATGGGTGATGGGATCTGTTAAGATATATTTGATATATCTTTTATTTAGTTTTGGCATTCTAATTGGACATATAAAATCTTCATTGTGGTGGGATTTAAAAATTGTGGTTTGAATTAAAGTGGTAGTTACTTAGTTGAAGTTGGATTCTTGAATGTGATTACGTGGCAATAGGGCCTAAAGTGGGCGTTAACAAAGCAAGGGGTATTAAGTGTGCAGTGGGTTTACATATACAAAATGAGCTCAATTTTGTTTTGGGTGTTCTAGTCTTCATATATCTACCGTGGATGTTACAATAATTGAGGTGAGTGGAATTAATTGTTAAATGCAAGTGTGAGTGACGTGATTGTGTGGCATTAAGAAAGCTAAAGGCATTTAGTCTTTCAATTTTTATGGACGGTGTGTGTGCGGCAATTGATGACGTGGGTGTATATGTGAAAAAGTTTGGAAAAGGTTTAGGGTTTTTTTAACAGAGTGATTGCAGCCACAAAAAGTTGGTTTTGCGGCGCACATGAGCAGATCAATTGAATAAAGTATTTGTGTGTGAGGAGTGGCAGAGGTTGTAGGGTTTCTTGTGTGGTGCTGCGTAGACTCTCTGTAGAGTTGTGAAAACGATAGAGTGTGCTGGTTA
>JANIHZ010000008.1:12738736-12757913 GCA_027478365.1 Erythroxylum rufum
TTAACATTTTATTTTATTATGTAATAATATTAATCAATAAGATGATTAATTTTATTAATTTATAATTTATTTTATATAGTAAATTAATTTTGTTGATTTTACTTTTAGTAAATAAAATTAAAATTTCATGTTAATTATTTACTATATTTATATATTATTACTAGACATGAAAAATAAACTTAACTCTAATCTCATTTAAAGTCAAAGGGCAAACTCAATGACATTTAGGACGATTATTTTTCCATTTCTTATATTCATTTATTTATTTTATGACTTTCTCTTATGATATTATATGTTGAAATTAAGATTTATATACTTAATGTTACATCGACTAAATATAATGGTAGGATAGTCAAGATAGTGGACTATAAGAGATTAAGCTAGACTGTTACTTATTGAGACATAGTTTAGCATTAAGATCAAGTCTAACATGATTAAGAAAATTCAATAACTTGTGTAATTTGATGGGTTATCAGATGAGAATCTAAATGTACACGTTGTAAATGTTTTGCATATATGTGATACATTTAAGCTTAATGGAGTTTTAGAGGATACCATTTATTTGAGATTAATCCCCTCTACATTAAGGGAAAAAGCAAACTAATAGATAAAGTTTCTATCTCCTGGATTTATTATCACATAGAATGAACTTATTGAGAAATTTTTAACCATGTATTTCCCTGTAGTACAAAAAACAAGACTTATTAAGAACAACATCTTTTCCTTTCAACAATTAGAGTGTAAGATATTGTAGAGACGCGAGATAGATGCGAGGATCTATTAACAAAGTTTTTACACCATGGACTTGATTTATGATTGCAGGTGTAAACATTTTATAGTGGATTGAGCTATCCTACTAAGTAGTTGATTCATGCATCTTTAAGTGGGACTATAAACTTTAAAACTCTTGAGGAACTATAAGGGCTCTTTGAAGATATTGCCATGAATAATTACTAATGAGAGAATCAAAGGTTGAAGACAAAATTATGTGATGCTTATAATGTTAATATGGTGACAATGTTAGAGGTGAAATTGGAAACTTTGAGCAAGAAAATTAATGGTATGAGTTTGATAGCTCAACTAGCACAAGTGATGTATTATGATATTTATAGTGGGAGACACCCTAATCATGAACCTTAAGTGCTTAACAATATGGGGCAATTGACTTAATTAGTAAATTTTATGAGAATCGATCTTAATAGAACCCTTATAGTAGTACTTACAATCCAGGGTGAAGGAATCATCTAAACTTTTTATCATCTAATCAGGTCCCAATTAAATTTTAGCAACAGTAGCGTGAAATGAAACCAAGTTTCAAGGAGCTCATGACGAAGTTTATTATTGCATCTGACACTCACTTCTAAAGTATTTAAACATCCCTTCAAAATCAAGAAGTCTCCGTCCATTGCTTGGAGATTCAGATTAAACAACTTTTCAAACTTGTCTTTGAAAGGTAGCTAGGAAAATTACCCAATAACACATAGCCAAACTCGAGAGAGCATGTGAATGTAGTAACTTTGAGGTATGGAAAGGAGATGAAAGTTGAAGAGAAGGAGAAAAAGGATATTGCAAAAGAAAAGAAGAATGAGGAGGAAGAGAAAGAGAAAGAGGAGGAGCCAAAGAAGGAAGTTGTCAAAGAGTACCAACTAAGAATTTCACACTCGAGCATGATTAAAATAAATAGAATGGAAGACAAATTTGGTAAGTTTTTAGAGTTTTTTTAAATAATTACATATTAACATACCTTTTACTGAAACTTTTCGTAAGTATGTTAAATGCTTAAAAGGATATCCTTTTTTGGCAAGTAAAGGCTCCATGAATTATCTATGGTTACTTTGACTAAGGAGTGTTTCGTTGTCTTAAAAAACTATTTACCCAAAAAATTAAAGACCTAGAGAGTTTTAATATCCCTTATAATATAGGTAGTTTTTTAATTGAAAAGGCATTGACAGATTTGGGTGCTAACATTAGCTTGATGCCTTATAACGTGTTTTAAGAGTTAGGGTTAAGTGCACCCAAGCTAACTAAGATGAGTATAAAAATTAACAAATATGTTAGTTAAGTATTCTAGGGGCATGAGCATAAAAATGACCAATATGTTAGTTAAGTATCTCAGGCCCATTATAGAAGATATTTCAGTTAAGGTTAATAAATTCATCTTTCTTGTTGCTTTTGTGGTTTTGTATATAGAGGATGATGTAAATGTTTCCCCGATCTTAGGGCAACCTTTCCTAGCTACTATTAAAGCTATAATAGAGTTGCAAAATGGAAAGTTAATCCTAAGGGTAAGGGACAAAGAAGTTATTTTTAAGATATCCAAAAGTATGACATGTCCAATTAACTAAGATGATACATATTTCTCTATAGATATGATTGATATTAAAGTTTCTTATGTTATATAGGAAATAATCATGAAAGATTCATTGAAGGATTATATCATACAATGAGAAGAAGAGGAGATGGATAAGCTTATATTAATAGAGCATATAACATATTTAGAATCTAATGAGCCTATAAGTAGGAGGAAGAATTTCTAGGAAAGTAAGAGATTGAAGAAGAAGAGAATCAAGCCTTCATTTAAGGAGTAGCAAGGTGAAGCTCTTGAGGGAGGAGTTCCGTTAAAAGACTCATAAAGAAGCACTTATTAGTAGGTAGCCAAATGATTTAGGTTTTGTTTTTCAATTTAATAATTTTTTGATTGTTAGCATTAAATTTTAATATGTTTTTACATTATTGGATTTTTATTGCATATGTTTTAAGTTTAAAGTAGTTTAAAGTCATGGATTCAAGTGTGCTTTAATGTTCTTTCATTATTAGATCGTGATACCCACCATTCACTCGTATGTCTCAAATAGAGTCATTTATTATTAAGAGAATATCATCTATCTTAGTTTCCATTTTCTCTTAAATTCTTATTTTTTATTACTCTTATATATCATTTACAATAGGGACAATATACAAATCAAGTGTGAGAGAGGGGGTTAATTACTAATTCTTATCAATTTTATTATAATTAACTTTATAAGGAATAGTTCTATCAAAAAATTGAATTTTAAAAGACTATTGATTGAGATAATTCATTATAATTATAATTTTTATTTCTTGTTAAATTTGTTTAGGTAATAGTCGTAAGCATTAATAATTAATTTTGATTTGCTTCATTAATTTTGAAAATGGATACTTGATTTGCACTATGATATTGTTTATATAATTTCAACATATAATTGAATTAGAAGTAAATTCTTTTTTAACAATTTTAATATACCAAAAAAAGTGAAAAATATTTTTTTTAAAGTAAGTGAGCTTTATCAAATTTGCTCTACTAACTTCAAACCAAGTAAAAAGGTTGGAGTTAAAAAGTGTTGCTAATATTCATTCCAAATGGTGTCCAAATTGAGTAACTGGAATTATTCATCACAAGGTATTTAGTCTTGCATAAAAAGGTTAGATGACTTTTCAAATAAACCTCTAAATGCTCCTGTGTTGATGTAAATTTAGTATTTTACTTTTCTTTTAATAAAGGTTATGAAAATATTTGAAATTTAAGCATCTCTCTCATGTATGTTAACTTTATACTTTAATGTTCAATTATTTGGGTTGAGTTAAAGTTTTAAGGATTATTAAGTTAAATTTAATGAATAATGGGGAGTCTTGATGAATGCGATTGATATGTTAAACTAAGAGTAATAAAACTGATTTGTTTGAGCATAAACAAATGATTAAGTGTGAGGAATTTGATAAGTATTAAGTAGATTGTGTTTTTAGCATGATTTTGAGTGCATTTCACTAATAATTAAACGAATTTGATATGATTTAGTACTCATATTTTGTTTGTATGCCTTGTTTTAGTTTCCCAGTAGAGAAGGAGTGAATTAAGGCAAGTTTGAGCCAAGTTGAAGATGTTTAGATGAACATAGATTGAACATGGATCTATGTTCTTCCCTGTGTAGGTTATTAGTCTACCTAGATTTTTCAATTAGGGTTTTGTACAGATAAAAAGAGCTTTTAGGAAATTAAAGAGGGAAGCCATCAAATAAGACTAAAGACAGTCATAAGAGGTCGAATTAGAGAATTGTGATGCAACAACGAAGCAATCTTGGAGACAAAGCTCAAGATTCCATCACGATTCAATTAAATAAAACCAAGATTTTAAGATCCATGAGAATGATTTCTTTTATCTTGTTTTCTTTATTGAATATTTTTGGTTTCTTTTATTTTAGTATGAACTAAATTGAGATAGATATAGATGAAACGAAACTTAGACCTATTGTTTTGTATTGATTTCTTAATTTTAATTAAAGTATCAGGTTTTATTATGAATTATTTAACGTTATATCTTATTTTGAATTGAAATATACTAACATTTGGATTCAATAGATCTCATATATAAGGATTGAGAAACCATATGTATGAATAGATCGTGGCAAGAATAATAAGAGTTGCATATAATCATAAAGATAGCACTATATAAATATGTCGAGTTAGAGTTAGATCTATTATGAAACTTCATAGAACTAGTCAATGCATTCTTAAGGGTTTTGATTAGAAAGAGATTTCAATCAATCAACTTAAGGATATAGGTTGTACGTCTTGAGAAAGAATACGATTGTAATTTTGGAATTTCTACTCATCTAATAAACTAAGCTTAATCATTAAATCAAGATAAATTTAAACATAGAAAGATTTTTGGGAGATTTTTACCTTGATCTTATTTATCTATTAGTTGCTTTAATCTTATTTCATTGCTTTGGTTTGGTTTTTCATATTAGTTTAGTTAATTATTCCTTTTAACTCAATCATTCTTTTTGTTAGATCAAATAATTAAAAGATAGTTAGTACTAATACTTGTAGTCCTCGTGTTTTCGATATTCATATTCACTTAAATGATAAGTGCATTTACCTAATAATCTTTATTATAGTTTTGATGAGATACTCACGTATCACAATTAAAGTGTTCCTAAGGAAAGACATTATGAGCAAGTATGAAGTTCCATTAATAATAAGCATGGACAATAAGACCCAATTTGATAGTAGGGCTTTTGAAGAGTTTTATTAAAAAAAAACATATCAAGGATGCTAAAGGAAGTTGGGATAAAGAGATTTAAATATATTATGGGCTTATCGAATGACATTGGTTTTGGAGAACCACCCTCTAGTCTTGCCTTTAGAGTTGACGTTTTGATTCTTATAAAGCTTAAATTAGCAAGTCTAAAGCTACAAGCAAACAACCTTTAAGACAATGATTATTAATTTTGCTTTGAACTTGACTTAGTTGAGGAATCTATGGTGTCACAAGCATAAATATTTTTTTAAACTTACCTGTAGGAAAATCCCAATGCGTGCATCATATACACGCGGTGCGGAATTTTTTTTTGTTCCGGGACTTTCCCGAAGTCCAAGATCTATGCACCTATACAAGGAAATACCATTAAATCTAGCTGTAAACTCTCAATTCTCACACACACACACACACACACACACACACACACACACACACACACACACACACACACACACATATGAATTAATGACATTTACACAAATCAATCATTCATATAATAACCATGTACCTTGTGTGTAGTCTTCTTCTGATGTGAGCAGAAGTAAGGATCACCATGAAGATGGCATGTGTGACGGGGGCGAGCTTGTCATTCCAGTTAGACCTATGTCCATAGCTAGGACTAAGAGACTCAAGGAGACTCTCTATGTGCATGTGGGCCAATTTGTGGAGAGGATGGAGTGCACCAAGCCTATTGGAGGAGAGCTATTAAAGTGGTCCAGTCACACTGGGGTCAATCCTATTGGGTTCTGGGAGTAGAAAAACACCGAAGACCTATTTTAGCAATATCGATGTTGCGATCTCATCGGGACATATCCCAATCTCATCAGGATCTATTTAGTTATATTTCTTTCTATATAATGACTCTCTATCCAAAACTATTTTATGAATCCTCCGAGTCACTCTTATGCGTGAGACCCATTAGGTTCTCGGTTATGTTGGCCACTTAGATTAATACTTAATTCAAGCAAGTCATGAACGGCGTCTAGCAATACATCATGACCCCCAATTGACTAGGAAGTAAGTGGTTTGATGAATGAACCCGTGCTCGTCACAAACCATCCTACGAACCCTCCCATAGATAATTGCTGTGCAATTCATCTTTTCACCATACTATACTCCACTTGGTTATGAGTATGGAAAAAGTGTCAACTCTCACTAGACTGACTACGTCAAATCTAGCCTAAATGATATTAGTTCTCATCCTAGGACTCATTACTCTATATGTCAATGAAGACATTCTTCATGACAGATGTACTTCAGCCAGAGATTTCCAAGTAATGACCCTGACAAGAGGCCGTGGGTATCATCTTCTGCTATCACAGAAGTGGCG
The DNA here is from genome assembly GCA_027478365.1 of Erythroxylum rufum. Lineage (NCBI taxonomy): Eukaryota > Viridiplantae > Streptophyta > Magnoliopsida > Malpighiales > Erythroxylaceae > Erythroxylum > Erythroxylum rufum. The sequence continues at coordinate 12,745,129 of JANIHZ010000008.1, forward strand.
AATCCTCTATTGGCTACCCAATTACCTTCGAATACCTCAAGCTGTACCCAATCACCACCATATGAGCGACCTTTGCAAGGCAATAAGGAATGGAGTCAAAGCACATAATCAATATCCAAGATATCCTTGAGTACCTCAAGCCTAAGGATACTTGCACCATTACTATGATGAAATTATCACTGACATTAGAATATGACATTCATGTGATGATCTCATGGTAGGTCATCCAATGTACTTACTACCTCTAGTAAGCATCCACGTCTCAACTCTAAACATCTCGTATTTACAGTTTTTGAGATCCACTGCTTGATCAAATCAAGGAGTTTGACATGTGCTAGTCTATCCGGATTAACGATGTCCAGTTTCATTAATCCTATGACTAGGGATAATTTAGATACTGACATAATTGCACATGATAGGAATCTCAGTAGTATGATCATATCATAATTTCCTTCATGCTATGTCATATATCATGGAATTCATTAATTTTCTTATAGATCAATATCAATTCATAAATAATGAACACCAAATTAATGAAATATGTCTTTCTTTCTTTATTCATAAAGTTTGTACACAACTTTGTACAAAACGTGCTAAAGGCGATTGCCTTTAGGGCATGACTCTAACATGAAGAATATAACACAAAATTTTAAATGATTTTTTATGAAAATAATGGCATAATACATGAATATAATGTCCCTTATACACCCAACAAAAAATCGAATGCTTAAGGCAATGATGAATGTTATGTTGTTGAGTTCTGGTATGTCTAACAATATGTGAGGGGAAGTGGTAATTTCTGCATGCTATATTCTAAATAGAATTCCTCATAAAAAGTTAGTTAAAACTCCTTATGAATTATGGAAAAGGTTTGTTTATAACCTTAATTACTTGAAAGTATGGGGGTGTCCGGCCAAAGTTAGCTTACTTAACTTTAGAAAAACAACCTTTGGGCCTAAGACCTTAGATTATGTGTTTATTGGTTATGCACAAAATAATGTCGTATATAGATTCATTTCTTTAAGTAATAATTCTATTTGTGAATCTAGAGATGCAAAATTTTTCGAACATATCTTTCCATTGAAGAAAAATGATATATGTTGCTAGTCTTTCTAATGCTATTCATGTGCCTTTGACTTTGCCTGCTTCTACTTCTATTTCAAATTAGTATGCAAATGAACCTAAGAAGAGTAAGAGGTGAAAAATTGAAAGAAGTTTTAGACCATATTTTGTTACTTCCTTATTAATTGAAAATTATGATCTTGATAGAAAAAAATGAAGATATTATTTTTGTCTTTTTAATTGAGGAAGATCCTAAGACATATGAAGAGGGTGTCACTTCCATTGATTCTAGCATTTAGAAAGAAGCCATTAAAAGTAAGCTTGATTCAATAATGACAAACCATATTTAGAACTTAGTTAATTTGCCTTAAGGTTGTAAACCAATTAGATGTAAATGATTCTTTGGAATTAAAATGAGACCTGATAGAACTATAGAAAAATTTAAAGCTAGATTGATGGTCATAGGTTATAATTAAAAGTAAGGCATCGAAGGTTATAATTAAAAGTAAGGCATCGACTATTGGGAGACCTACTCTCTTGTGACCAAAATTGCTGCTATTAGAACTTTAGTTTCCTTTACTGCCATTTATGGCCTAGTATTACATCAAATGGATGTAAAAACTTCATTTCATAACGATGACTTAGAGGAAGAAATATATATGGAACAACCTAATGTTCATATGGTTCTTATTCAAGAGAACAACGTGTGTAAGCTTAAAAACTTCCTCTATAGTCTTAAAAAAGATCCTAAAATATAGTATGAGAAGTTTGATCAAACTTTAGTAAGCAATGGTTATTTTATGAATGCATTTGATTCTTGTGTATGCTAAAAACATTATTGGATCAAATAGTGTGATTATGTCTTTATGTTTATGTATGCTAATTTTTTGTGCTAATATGGATGTGGTCAATGAGACCAAAATATTTTTATCTTCTTAATTTGATATGAAAGATTTAGGAGAAGCTGATGTAATTCTTGGTATTAAAATAAGAGAAAAAGAAAATGGCTTTTCTTTATGTTAATCCCATTATATTGAGAAGATGTTTATAATGTTTGGTTTCTTTAATGTTGTAGCTGTGAGAACTCCCTATGATTCTAGTATATCTCTAAAGAAGAACAAAGGTTCTAGTATTTCACAAGCCAAGTATGCTAAAATTATAGGAAGTGTTATGTTCATCATGAATTATACTAGACTTAACATAGTTTATGTTGTTAATAGATTGACTTGTTATACTTATAACTCGAGTAGTGAGCACTGAAATGCACTTTATCACTTGTTAAGATATATTTAAGGAACTATGAACTGTTGTTTATATTTTAGCAAATTTTCTACAATGTTAAAGGATTTTGTTATGCAAATTGGGTGTTTGACAATGACAAAGTTAGTTCTATTAGTGGTTTTGTCTTTACTTTAGGTTGAGGCGCTATATAATATACATTTGCAAACAAATATGTATAGCACGTTCCAATATGGAATCTGAATTCATTGCTCTTGAGTTGACAGGTCAAAAAGCTGAATGATTGAGGAACTTGCTGGCAGATATGCCATTTTAGGGCAACCAAACGTACCAATTTCGCTATATTGTGATTCACAAGCAATCATTAGGATAGAAAAAAATATATGTACAATGGCAAGAGAAGACATATTTATATTATACATAGTGCGATAAATAACTCATAACTCATAAAAATGAAATAATTTCCTTATAATATGTGAGATCCAATAAGAACTTGGCAGACCCTATCATTAAAGAATGAACAAGGAAAGTAGTTCTTGAATTGTCGAGGGAGATAAGGTTTAAGGCCATGGATTGAGGGAGTATGATGGATACCATATTATGGTTAAACGAAGCTATATGTCAATATGCACAACATTCCTATCCCTATGGCGTATAGTTGCGTTTAATGTGAGCTTAAGCCTCAAGCTCATAATGAATCTATAACCCTATTATTTGGGTGGCCCTAGAGAGACGGACTTGTTGGATTCCAAACTTGATTTGAGTTGTCTTTGTAGAGCACTTATGAGAACTGAAGGTATATCATGGCCATAAAAAGTGCTTGTTATGATTGATCTTCTTTATATTGTGAGATTCATAGAAATTAATATGTGTCACGAGGTCTCATCCTAAGTCTATAAAGTTGAAGAGAAATTCACTTTATTAACTAAGTTGTTGTCACACATTACTATGTATCAATTCAATTGAAAGAATTGAGTTGTCTTTTAGGGCACTTATGAGAAACCAAGGTATGCGCATGGCCATGAAAAGTATTTGTTGTGATTTATTTTCTTTTTATCGCAAAATGTGTAGAAATTAATGTGTTATGAGGGTCTCATCCTAAGTCTATAAAGTTTAAAAGAAATTAACTTTATTAACTAAGTTATTGTCACACATTACTATGCATCAATTCAATTGAAAGATATTGATGCTTAAATATATGACCTTTCATTTGCATAGAAAATTCAAGTTTAGCAAGCCATTTGGTGGAAAATTGTTGGATAAATGATCCCCTCTTTTACTTGTTTTACCAAATGTGCTTTATTCTTGTCTCACATTGGTGGGTGTTAATTTTTTGTCTTTATATTGAAAGGAGTGTTTGCCAAGGCTTGAGTAACTTGTCTCTTAGTACTTTAGTACGAGGTAGACGTGGGCTAACTTCGCACGTAGATTCTGCCTGTCCTCCTAGTCTAGTTCGGCTTGGCACATTGCTGGTACGGGTCATTGATTTAGGTTGAGTTTTTTGATATTTTTTTGCTGAATTTATTTATTTTTCCATTGGAGAGTTACTATTTAATGGAGTCTTTGCATGTTTCTATCTCTTTCGGTTTTTGAACAAATGCTTTCTAGAAACATTATAAATTAATGTTTTCTGAAATTGTCCTCAGGATTTTTGCCTCGCCCCGCAGATTCTTCGCCAAAGTTTGATTTGATTATGCATATTGAGTTGTTCTAGTCGTTTGTTTTAGATATAGAGATTTTTTGCTAACCTGATGGAGACTTTTTGCATCTGCGAGTTTCAAGTCTTCAACCTCAAGTGCACGAGTTTGTGGACTAAGTGTCAACCTTGGATAGCAAACGATATCGTTGATTGCCCTGGCCAAATTTTACTTTCAAGGCAGTGACACAACTATTCGACTGTATCTTTTAATTTCCGTACAAAAAGGCCGGTGACACAACTATTGCTATACCTCTGATTACATCCGATGGATCTCAATAGTTGTTTTCTGTTTAGCCTTGATCTTATTGTTTGAAATTTTCTTCTAAAACTTCCGTCTCAGCATCTAAGAACTATTTTGTCTGGAGTAGCGGGTTAGTATTTCTGACCCATGTGCACAACTTATACATGGGTTGCATGAAAATTAGAACCTTTTGGATGAACGTGGATAGGTAGTACTAGTAACTCATGTTTAGGATCCCCTGAAGAGGATCTAGTAATGCTATAAACTAAACACTAAACAACAGGAAAAAACAAGACGATCCTCTCTCCCATGAATGCATACGCCCATATTTACACATAGGGCTGGTAGCTTGATGCCCAATAAGAGTGACGGAGTCCAACTCTTTTTGTCCTGTCTCTGGGTAACTTAAAGTAAGTAGTTACAAATATACTAAAAAAGTAAGTTACAAATAATCAATCCAAACCAGCAACTGTTGCTGCCTTTGCCTCCCATGTTACATTCTTCTACCTGAATCCTAGGAGGATCAAACCAAGTTTCTCCCCTCTTCACTTGCTCGTATTTGTTTGCAGACATCAAAGATGACATTAACAGTTTGTTATTCAATTGTATTAATTTAATTTGTTTTATTATGAGAGGTAAAAAAAAACAAATAAAAATCCAAAATTATACCAATTTTTTTTAAAAAAATTAGTTTCTTTCTATTTTTATAATTAATAAAAATAAAAAATTTTAATTGTGATTTTTTAATAACATAATTTTGCTATTAACTCAATATATGACATTTGGGCCCTTCCCAAACTAAGACAGCGCGCAAACCTCAAACATTATTTTATTTTACAATAAAGCCACTAGATGTCGTAATCCTTATGGCCCGCCTTTTCAAATTCATCTATAGCTGCCCCTCTCCACCTCTACCTCTCTCCGTCCAGCCAAGAGTATTTGGTTCCAATCCAGCCTTCCTTAAATAGAAGGTAACTCCTTGATCAGACTTTATGTTCTCCACTGCTTTCTTTGTTAATCGTCACACTCTATAGGGTCCGTCCTTCCTTTCAAATATTGTTGCTCTTCCTTCACTGAATGATGGGTCGATCGGTAATGGTTTGTGCTGTATCTTCTCTCTAAGTTTCGCTCCGAAACTGGTGACTTCTCTTGTTCAAGTGGGAAAAGTCTTTTAGCTGGAGTTTAGAAATTGGGAAGTACTGGTTTTTGTCTGGAGAAGTCCTTGGTTTTGGTCCTGAAAAGATTGGTAACAATATGTACTTAGCTTTCCGCCACTTTCCGGTCAAATTTACTATATATTGAAAGACCAGCCCTGCTTGGTCTAGTCTCTCGCAGTCTCACTTTTCAGCCATTTTTGTTCAATTTTACTAAGCAAATCAGAACTTGTTGGGAGTTTTTTTGTACTACTGCCTCTTTGTACTTTTAACTGCATCATCAAATTTTCGTTGGCACATAAGCTCAAGGAGCTATAATTTTCTCTGGAATGGCTCCATCTAACACTAGTACCAGAAGAAAAGCACAAACAAAGCCGAAGAAACCAAGAACTATACGAAGCAACAAGCAGCCTTTAAAGCCCAAGAATGGTGCAGAACCATCAATAATGGAGGATTTGTCTTCTATCTCTTCCACTGTCACAAGCTCCAGCAGTTGTTCAAAAATAGATACTTTAGAGTCTGAGGGCGCTATTAGTATCCCCACAAGTGCATGCTCCACACCCAAAGCTCAAAGGTTTCGAATTCCAGAGATTGCAACTTGCCCACCAGCACCAAAGAAGCAAAGATTTGTATCGAGCTGTTTGCGGAGAAGACCAATCGCTTTCTTTGCTCCTCCAGATTTAGAAGCTTTTTTCTTCTTCGCACTTCGAGATATCTCGGTGTGAAGTCATTGTTCATAGTATGTGATCACGATGGTATTTTCAACATCAGCAGAGGTTATTTGAGTTAAAGTACAGTGTGATAGTTTAAGAGTTTGTGAGTGATGTTCTCAGGACTAGGAGGCTGCCATTAGCTTTACCTCATTTTTCGTCAAACTTGAGTCGAAAGTTCTCAACTTGTAGGGGAACACTAATTGCTAAACTTAGCTGGGGTTTTGTCCGCTAAATTTAGCCTCATGCCTATTAATGCTCCTTTTAGTATGTATTTCTGCTTTAGTTGAATGCCCGACTTGGATTTTGTGAGATTGATTTGAGGTTTGTGAGTGTGCAATAGTCAGCTTCTGGTGGCTTTGTCAACTTGAGAAAGTAAAAGCGTGAATGCTTTGTTTATGTGGAAGGTGCATTTTCTCCTCCTACTTCTACTTGAAGACTTGTTATTTCCTTTCTGGGTAACTTGTGCTGATAAGAAGAACTTCCATTTCTTCAAGTTCTTGTGCAAATTACAATGATAATCAATTGTCTCCCCGCTCCTAATTTAATCAAGTGTACTTAAGCTTCCTTTGTTTACGTTTTGTCCCATGTCCCGGCACCCCACCAAACATCATTTATCACAACCAAATTTACTAATTAATCCGACTTAACTAATGGTTATAGTAGCAGTACTGTAGAAAAGGGCCTACTAAGCACTTGATGCCACCTCCCACTTTGATCTGAAACCGTGTTATCTGCAGTGAACCCATTTCGGGTCTAAAGGAGACTTCCACAAAAGGTGTTCTCACGCCAATACGTACCATGGCCTACAGTTCGAAACCAGAGCAAGAACATGGCCTTTTAACAGCTAAAATTCTTTTCTGCAAGACAATAACCTTTCTGAATGGAAGTGGCAAAAGCATGGGTGGAAGTTTTAAGGATGGTAGTCAAGCTTTTGTCATGTTACAGAATGGGAACACAAAAGTGAATGAAGAGTGTGTGTATGCTGTTGTACTTTATTTTCTATTTCTAAGTTGTCAGATTGTGGGTGTGTTGGTGTTTCGGCTCAGCCCAGCATCCGTAAGAGAATCCAATGAATTAGATTCGTGCGGCTAGTGATCATTGTCACAGTTGAGAATCTCAAGAAACTTTCTTGTGGATGTTTATCTACTTATGCAAGTGAAATATATATTGTTCAGGAAACCCTTCAAAGTGAAATGTATCCACATATCCGAGTCATTACCTTCTAAGTTAAGAGAATAATTCCAAACTTCTGAGTTACAGTAGGGGACGGCAATGGCTGTCCATCCCACGAGCCACCAGTATCCAGGAAATTTTATCAGATCTTATGCATATTCATATTGTAATGAGTGCAAGTATACAAATTTTGGTTCACACTTTAATCTGAATTTATATATTATATACGTATATTACTCAAAAAGTTGTTTGAACTTAAAGGTATTGTTTCTTTTAATTAAAAAATAGTATGTTCATTTTTAATCTTTTAATTATACTGTTTCTCTTTTATGTCTCACTTAATTATTGTTTCTTGTCCAACCTCCAAAATTTTTAAGTATGTTTACACCCTCCAAGCCTTTGTTATATTCAAAATTATATTTATCTTAAGATCTTGTTATGTCCTACACTTGTTTCTTGCAAGAAGCTGCAAGTGTTCTTTTTCTTTTCATTCCCGCAGGTCAAATCATTTCGTAAATCTGTTAGTCTAAAGTTGCAACCTTTAACATGTTCTTCTTCACATTTCATGGGCTAAATTAACTAAGAATTCTATCTTTGCTGGTAAACTGCAGTGTTTTACGAGAATTACAGTAGGAAACATTGATATTATGTTCCTTTTCAGGTTATCGATATATATGTCGGTGTGAAAGTGATGACCAAAATTTACCTTTACTTACAAAGTAACATCACTTCATCTTCTCACTAGTGAATCCACCCCCTCAGGGATTATATTGGGAAGGTAGGTTGGGTAGGGTGGTAGGGTAGGTATTACTGCCTTAGAACATGATGAGATGACCTAAAAGAGATGGTCGCATCTAAAGCTTTGGCTTAGATCATATATCTCATGTGTTGAAGCCTTTTGGAGACCAATAATTGAAGAAGGAATATGTATAGAGGAAGAATGGTTGATGTCCATATTAGGATGTATCCTCTTCTTTAAACGATAAGGTCACTTTATTTCATGGAAAACTTTTGCCCTCTACCGTGGTCCCTTCTTTGTTGGACATGATGATGATGGCTACGTGCTCATTAACGAGTTAAGCTGATATGCCCATAATTAATTTCCTTGAATCATGAACAGTTGGATTGTTGTGCCAACTCAAGATCAAGTTGTTACATTTTATCACCATCTATCTAGCTCAACATGAAGGACAGCAACAGAGGAGCAACTAGCAGTTCCTGGGATCCCACGTGAGCTCGATCTGATCATAATATCTCCATATGCTTACATGCAAGTGGCATGGTTTTACAAAAGAGGAGAAAACTGAAAACCTACTGCTCTAGACTAGTTCACAAAATGGTGAAAGTTTACATTTCTTGCATAATTTTTTTAAAAGAAAATCTTCTGAATCAGTTTAAAGCTTGGCCAAGATTCTCAGTTGTGCAAGAGTGAATCAAAAACAAACAAAAGTTGTACACTTCAAAAATAAACTAGCAAAACTCCAAACTAGCTTGTTCAAACATGTGTCTTACATTTTGTTCATGTCATACTATAGTTAGCTGCAAGCCTCCACCCTCGCGTAGGCACAGAGAAAGAAAAGAGAATACCTGGAGAAAAACATATATTATATTATACTACATGTGAGTTAACAGTGGTTTTTAATAATGTAGTACGTGTGTTTGCATATAAAAGATCGCAAAAGGAGAATAATTAAACGCTTTGGAACGTGGAAGGGTAAGTTTTGGTTAAAATAATAGGTCCTTCGGCTAGTTTCTTAAGAACTTGAATTTGGATTTATGGTATCTAGCTCCTATAATCAATAGCTTCCCCATTCAATAATCATCCTCATCTTCTATACTCCCTCTGATTCATAATAAGAGTAGTTTTAGAAGAATTTTAATTATTCAAAATAAGTGTCGTTTGTGACTTTTTATGCATATTTATAATTTTACTTCCAAAATTACCCTTTAATTTCTCTCACATCTTAATTACATAGATTACACAGATTATATTTTCAATGCACTTTAACATATAATTAATAAGGGTATATCAGATATTTCATTAACTTTTTTAATAAGTGTGTATTTTTCTAAAACGACTCTTATTATGAATCGGAGGGAGTAGTTTTTAACCTTGGTCCTAACATTCTTACTAGTGTTTTATCGAATTAAATTGGATGACTGCTATTTGTATTAATGCTTCCATGAAAAGATGTCCTAACATTCTTACTGGTGTTTTATCGAATTAAATTGGATGACTATTATTTGTATTAATGCTTCCATGAAAAGATGGCCTAGAACATAATAGTTGATGAATTTCACAAATTTATAGAACAGTATACAATGACACTTTGAGCACCTACTGCTCTAAAATGTGCCTTTATGTTTTGTACACATCAGAATGCATAGCATTACAAAGTTGTGGATTCTCTTATCTTAATTAGAAGGAAAATTATAATTAACTTGCAACAAAACATTAATGGTGATCATTATTACAATTGAATTCATTAATCTGTCTGGAAAGGAACGCCAAATAATACCACCTGCCACGTTTCCAAATATACGTTTCAAATTAGTTGTTATAATCTACTTCGTCTTTTTTTCTTGCTATAAATAAAAAGTGATAATTAGAACTGGGTTCACTTTTTATTGAATAGCAACAATATTTACTAATTTAAATCAAATAATATTATTTAAATTGATAGGAGCACCGCATGTACTTGATGTGGTGCACTCTCCTGTCTAAAAGTCTCTCCCTAAATCCTTTTTCATAGGACTGGGAGTTTGATCGGTAATTAGCACACCATCCATGACCAGAAAGAAGGTTAAGCTTGTTTGGATAGGGAATGATGCAGCACGAAGAGCCAGTCTCAAGAAAAGGAGGGCTGGTCTATTGAAAAAAGTTAGCGAGCTTACCATATTATGTGGTGTTCAGGCCTTTGTCGTTATCTACGGTCCGGATGACCCCGAACCCACCATCTGGCCGTCGCGTGCGGAGTTGAAACAGTTGATGCTGAAGTTTCAGGGCATGCCGGACATAGATCGTTGCAAGAAAATGATGAACCAAGAAACTTACCTCAGGGAAAGGGTAGGAAAAGTGCAGGACCAATGCAGGAAACATCAGAGAAAGAACAAAGAGATGGAAATGGCCTACCTTATGCATCAAATTCAACAGGGCAAAGGGTACGATGGTTTTGGTTTGAACGAATTGCATGGTTTGCTCTGGTTGGTGCAAGAGAAGATGAAGGAAATCAGAAGAAGGGTCGAATTTTTTCAACAAGTTACTCCACTTCCAGGCAAGCTTCATCATCATCAACAAGGTCCCAATGACGGTGCAGATGCCCCTGGACCCACAGATCCTCTGCTGTGCGATCAATACTGGGTTAATAGCACCTATGAAAATCACTTTTTCGGTGGTTGTGGTGGCGGTAAGAATGAAAATATGGGATACAACATTGGGAGTAGCTCAAATAGCAATGGCGGATTTGAGATGAATTTCCTCCATGGAAATATAGGAAGCAGCAACAATGTTGTTGGCCCTGGACTAGCTCATCATCACCATGATTACCTTAGAGATAGCAATTTCGATCCTGGCCTGCCTGTTGGAAATTATGTTGGCGGAAGTGCTACGGGGATCTTGCCAATTCCTCGTAACAACTACGGAGGCAATTCTGGTCGGGGTAACTCGGGGTTCGCTGGAGTCTTTGGAGGTGGAACTCCTGGAGACACCACACGGACACCATTTTACTAAAGCATGACCAAACACATACTCAAGCTATAGCTGGATTTTGATTGTACGTCTGCTACATTATTAATATCTTTGTTTATGTTTCATGCTACATTACTCATGTTTGACTTGACTGGGATGCCCATGTTTGCTTTTTTTTTTTGGTTCCAATTTTACTTCTGGTGATGTATATGCACGATAAATAAACAAATCTTTGAATTGGAGGAATTTGCTGTTATCATTTGTTTTGGTTCCCGTTTGCCATCTACTCTTTGTGTTTCCATTTCAAAATTTAAGACTTAAAAATATTAACACAATCAGGCAATCATTTTTTCTTCTTATCTTTGTGGTCTCGCTTAAAAATGGAAGACCAAAACTTGCTGTCACAACCGCTTGGTCGAGTTTCCCTTGCTAATTAGTCAAGACCCATAACAATAACATTTCTTCCCATCAAATGGTAATCTAGTCTTTGTCTAACCATGAGCTTTTAGTTCACTTAAATTTTGTGTCTTGAATATATCCCTACTATTAGAAATGCTAAGATGAGAACGTGCAATGTGACTGCTAATTCTAATGTCATTAGATTGGTTGATTTGGTCAATCAATGCCGGCTGCAAGTGCTGCAAGTTTCCGGACATGAAATAAGCATAATTAATTCATAGAAGATGACGGTGAAAATGGAAAATCCTAATATCTGAGTTGGTTTTTGTTGGTTTATCCTCACCAGCAAATCAGTTATTTATAGTTTAATGACATAATTATTTAAGTGCAATAAAAATGATATTATGACGATATCATAATTATAAGGTTCGCATTACATTTATGTATTATCTATAAATTATTTCTAATTATTGTTATATTAAGATTAGACGTTAATATAACATAAAAAGCTAGCGTACATTATGTTTTTCTTTATAAAAGAAGTAGCTAATTTTATAGACTATAATTTAGAGATAGTTAAACAAATATGTAGGTGCTTGTTAGAAAACAAGTTCATTTAATATGACCCATATGAGCTTTCTATTTGGAACATTAATTGTTTATCGACGGAAATTATCATTGTGATGATTGTATAAGTGATCATTTGAGTTAAGATTACTAAAGTATCTCATATAGAGATTACTATGTTTTGATATTACTTTATGACTTATTCTAGTCAAGGTAATTCAGTCGGTAGTCATTGGATATAACATGAACTATATGGAGATAATTAAGTGATCAATATAAGATTTATAAGCTTGAAGTGATTAGGGAAAATACTCCTTTGTTTTCAATTAGCATTGATTTGAGAAATTCTTGGTAAAGGAATAATGAAATTTTAAAAATAGTTTTCAAATTTCATTAATTGAATCAATTACTAATGGTAAAGAACTAATATGATTAGGCTCAAATGGAGTAAGCATTATTTCCATATCCTATGTCCAACCAAAATATTGTACAATTAAAGGATTAAATTATACAAAAAATAAAGCATGAAAAGATTAGTCAAAACTACTATGACATTCCTAAATATTTATGTGGTTATGATACATTACTTATCATGATCTATGGACATAAATTATTTAATTAGAGAACTAATGATAAACTAAAGGAGTTTAATTTATCTATTTCTGAATTTGATTTAAAGTTATAATTTACATTCATTGCCAATATATTTAAGAACCTAATAAGTCACACACAAAAAAGGGTTAAAGAGGAAAAATGTGTTTTAATCAAGTTTGACTTAATTGTAAAGTTTGAGAAACTTTATCAAATATGATATATTTAATAGTAAGGATCAATATAAGATGCTGAATCT
>JANIHZ010000008.1:12829243-12840716 GCA_027478365.1 Erythroxylum rufum
TATAAACCTTTCATATGTTATGCACCTTTCTATTCCTCCCAAACAATAATTTTCTAATATTACATTCATTTACGTTCCGTTCTATTATAAACAATTTCATTTCATTCTATTAAAAACTTTATTTCCAACCACACGAAACCTAAATAAATAATATAGCATTCAGAAAATAGATCTCTTAAAGAAAGGTATATAAATGATATGTGTCTGTGTATCCAGAGATGATTCTCGATTTCACTGTTACAATGTCACAAGTGAATTGAATGCAAAAGGGATCGGCTAAAACTGCTCTCAAGTCTTCAATTTCTTATACACATTTGATTCTGTTTATATTCGATTATGAAATGCTAATCTTTTCCATATCTAACAAGGTCTTCTTTGAATAAAGATGTCTGTTACATAGCTAGCATCGTATCCCCATAGCTTCAACAGCTGCTTATGTTGGTTGAATCTTACTGCTCATGAGAAAACATCGTGTTAATTTATCAGTTCCTTTTCTACTTCTGTCCATGTTAGATTCAGGTTGACATTTCCTCTTAATTTGTTATAGAACCTAAGTGTGAACAAGTGAAAATGGTCATGCCTTTTTTCGAACTTTTTTCTACGACAACCTCAAAGCTCGCAGTGACTTGACTAGATTCAACAATACTGTCTTTCGATAGACGTAAAGAACTAATTAACACTGCAGCTTTGTGGACTTTCAGTAACAACTCCAATTTCCTTTAACCCTATGGGCTGATAAATTCTTGTGAATTCTGAAGGGCTCTCCAATTATAAAGCGCCACTGTCATTTTCTATAACAGTGAAGATGTACAGGCACCTAGAGTTGTAGGAAACAAGAGGAATTGTTTTCCCATGTGAGGGTACTTGTACCTACAGAAACAAAATGGCATGGAGTATCTTACTTGGATTTTTTCACTATATCCAATATCCATGGCCATAAGTTTCTCATCCTCCTGGATCTATCCCATCTCTTCTTCACCAGAGGTTGCAGTTATTAATAACTCCCTCCAGGGCCGTGTCACGTGCTATGTAACTAGCTTGTCAAAATCCTCCTTAAAACTAGCTAAGCCGTTAAATCAAAGCTGCAAATTCAAGTATGTGACTACGGCAGTCATTAATAGAATTTATTCAAAACGCATTTATATATAATCACAAGGAAAAAGAGACGAATTGCGAGTATCATTACACATATGAGATGTGTAAGTGAGTAAAGTTATTAACTTTCATTCAACTAAATAGAAAAGATGAGTTGCATTGATGACAAGAAAGATTGGTAAAGATGTGTCTGAGTGAGATGGGCATGCACAAACAAAGCACGCGCACGAGCGGATACAGAGGAATAAAGGGTGCGGAGTTAACAGATCATAATCTGGCGGGGGTGGGGGGACCTGGTCTATATAGTCTAGTGAAGTGTTTCTATTCCATAAGTCTTCATGATTGGGTCACATCGTCATGTCTATTTGCCCGAACAGGTTTCTTTTCATGAACAACAAGGTGATCATTCAATCCAATGTAATTGCCTAATGAATGTGAGGCTAGCCTTGAAAGGCACCCAAAAAAAAAAAAGAGAAAGAGGAAAGGAAATAATTGGTAATGAGAAAAGGAGAAGGGGCATCAGTAGCAGCTTGGTATCTTCTTGAGTTGAATTTAGGGGCACCCTCATCCCCAACCGCCCAAAAATTAACCGACCCACCAAACAAAAGTCCCAACCACGACCAATGACAACTCTGTTCCAATACGATACAATACAAAGGTTGCAGCAATCTTTTTAATTTTGATTGATTTGATTTGATTGATTGGAAGATGTTCTCTGCTCAAAGGCCCACTGGACCTACCTTACCACATGCCCCCCTTTCCTCTACTTTTATCTTACGCACTTGTGTGATGCCGCCTCTTGAGTCCTGTCCCTCTCGCTTACCCACCTACATGCCTGCTAACTACCCCTAACCCTAGTTTCTATTTTTAATTTTTTATACAACACAAAATTCATATTTTTATAATGTAAAGAATATTTCCTTTTCTTTTTTTTATTTAAAATAATTGGATCGCAGTATATTCATGTATTGTAAGATACATTTATTCAAAATATTAATTCACCTTTTTTTCTTGTTTAAACAATAGTAAATTATAATATTAGTACGTATTCACTTTTTTCTCTTCCAACTCTAATTGAATTTTAATTAGTACGTATTTTAATCTTTTATTAAAATACTAGTCGAATTCAATAATCAATTAATTGAGATTTTTAATCAAGTTGATGTTGGTGATTATAAGGTCCAGAGTGCGGGTTAGTGGGCTCATAACACAATGTTACTCAACCTTGATCCATAATCCCACACCACAAGGGTAGTTGCCCACACAGGAGAAGATGAAGCTTTCAGGATATTAAAAACTGAAGTGGCATACGCTCCACTTACAGGCTTTGAATTGGGCTATGAGCATCTGGAAAGCTTTCAGGGGATCCATTAGTGCTATGCCCAAGTTGTAGAATGCTGTCGTTAGTGCATCTTTAAACTAAATATCGCTCAGTTGTCGAGAAATCAAACGAACGTAAAAGAAGTATTAAGCATCCCTGTACAATAAGACCTCCTAAATTGGATCTTATGTGCTTCATTGCAATAATATTGCAGCTTCCTGTTAGAAGGTTCAGTTGGATGATTAACTTGTCGAACCCTTACAAGAGGGAAGGGGAAAAAAACTATACAAAATGCTCGTAATATGCCATTTAAACCGACTCACCAACTGAAACCAAAGGAACAAGACTACAAATTGTTCAGACCTGAAAATGGCGATGCGTCAACATTGATACCCTCCTCAGAAGCCACCTCTTTTTTTTTTTCAAAATCTGTTAGCAAAATTTTCAGCTTCTGCTCCTAAAAGACACTGGAACTTGTTTCTCATGCAAAGCCTTAGCTCACCATCTCAACACTTACGTGTCAGCATGTTGCATGCACCACCTCTTCTTTAAAGCTCCACCACCACACCTCTCTCTTACACCTCCTCTGTGCTCAGTGTTCTCCCATCTTTCTCTTTTTTATCTGAATTCTACAAGCTTTGAAGTTGTATCACCAACAATGGCTGATCGTTCACAAACACATCAAGTGCAAGTTCACACACAACACCAATATGAAGGTGGCATCAAGGGTGGTCCTCAAGGTCCTCAACAGCAGAGAGGCCCATCAGCTTCAAAAGTTCTGGCTGTGATAACCATTCTTCCGGTTGGCGGTGGTCTTCTAGCACTGGCAGGTATAACACTCGTCGGAACTCTCATCGGACTTGCAATCACTACCCCAGTTTTCTTGTTGTTTAGTCCCGTTCTTGTTCCTGCCGCTCTTGTCTTAGCCTTTGCTGTGACTTCATTCTTGGCGTCCGGTGCGTTCGGACTCACCGGACTTTCATCGTTGTCATGGTTCGTGAACTATTTCCGGCAGGCCAGTCAGGCCGTGCCTGAGCAGTTGGACCAGGCTAAGAGGCGAATGCAGGATATGACCGGTTATGTTGGACAGAAGACCAAGGAAGTTGGCCAGGAAGTTCATAGGAAATCACAACACGAAGGGAAATGAAGGGATGCGGTAAAAGTTGGCCTTTCGGGGTTTATACTTTTGAGGGTTGGGTTTCTACTTTCTTGTGAGTCCTTTCTTAATTGAATGTAGTTGTAAAAGAGTCCCCAGGAAGTTTGTAAGTTTACAGGTTTTTGAGCTCCTTATGTAGCACGAAGGCATTTGATGTTTAGTCTTTTGGCATCAATTGTTGAATTTCAATATGCTACCTTTAATGTTTTCTTCATCTTTCTCTCTCTCCCCATGTGGATTCCTTTCTAGGATCCGAGTTCTCCTTTGAAGCAAAGACTAATTAATTTTCATACCGCACTTTCTACAAATGCAACGATGCACATTGTTGTTTTCTGAAATCTGTTTTCTCTGAATCCTTAGTTATATATCAAAAGGCTAGACCAATAATCACAAATGCTTGCAGGAAAGAAAGAATACACTTGCAAAAACATTTGAAGACATAAGATTATAAGGATTAGATACAAGTTAACTTCGGCCAAGTCCCGCATGCATAAACTTTGTCATCAAACTTGAAAAACTGCAGATGATAGAACTTATAAGCAAGAAGTAGAAGACCCTTCTTTCCCAATGGCAGAAAGGAAATTGCTATCCATCATTGAGCATGATCTGGTTGAACTGTAGCCTCTGTGTCTATGGAGTGTGATTTAGAATTGTCGGGTATCCAGAAAGTGAGCACGGTAGATGCAGCAACAAACATGGCTCGGCGAGGAGCCCACTTCAAACATGATGTAATTCCTATGTGGCTATTCCAATACGCCACCTGCCAACCATCAAATTTTATTTGCATTGCGATGGCTAATGTTAAAGGTAATCGCAGCCTGTATATGCTTTTCAGTCTAGTACAACTTAGTCTTAACTGAATTATCCAAGCACCTAACCGCAGAACTACGTAAAAGGCTAAATGCAAAAGCACGATCCTCTGCTTGCTACTTTGTAGCCTTCAACGAGGATTCTCAAGAAGCAACAGATATAATGTCTTAGCAGCAACATACAAACAATTGTTCTACATGGGTAGAAGTGGTACGAGGCATGGTTTATATCCTCTCAATTCTTCTCTTTATCACAAGGTAACAAGAAGTGTACAACCACTTTTTTTTCCCCCCTATAATCCGTGGTTATGTCACATACGTTAATACAGTTCTTGTAGTGAAAGCAGTAAAAAAGCTTATAAATACCTCATTCCTAGTGTTGATGCTCCAGGCATGCAGTGTACCGTCTCCCGAGCCTATAGCGCAAAAGTGTTAGCACAGTTTTTCATAATTTGCCAACAAATGCATCATAAAATTGAGTTCAAATTGGTATTCAGGTGTATTCGTATTAACCACAATGTAGAAAGAAGTAAATCGTTTCACTAGTGAATTTGTTCACCATCGAGTATGAGGACTTCTCAAAGGCTCAAACTTTAAAATCATTAGTATGCATGTGTTGGAAGGAACGTATTCACCTGTACCGAAAACTGCTGCGCCTCCTGTTCCCCTTTACATCCAATCCATTTATTTTTTCTTTCTCCCAGTTAATAAATGGGTTGGATGCTAAAAGAAACAGGGGGCACATCAATTTTCGGTACAGGTGAATACTAATCTGTGTTGGATGTTCTCAAGAGCTAAGCAATTCAAGACTCCTATATCCATCAGTTACTGACAGAAACTAGTAAACATAGATGTGATGGTTGAAAGCTGTCCAGTTCAACTCAAAAGACAGATTAGTAATAGAACGATAGGTTGCAGGAATAAAAGTGATACCAAGAAGGAAACCTGAATTACATTCATATTAGGAATCTTATTTCATAGTATTAATCGGATCAATCATAGATGTCAACTTCCTTGTACGCTTAGATTAATGCCAGGACTGTATAGGATAAAAACTGCATTTCAGCCGTTTGAGGGCATAAAATAGGAAATCACTAAAAGTTTTTATCAGGTAACTATCCATTTGTTTCAGGTTACAAAAGTTAGACACCTGACACGACATACTGGCCATCTGGGGTAAATGTTGCCTCTATAGTTGTATTTGGAGATGGCTCCATACTGAAACCACATCGCTGCACAGGGAACAAATGGTATGCATTTTAAAACTCGTCAAAGGGCTTTACCCAGCCTTCAGAGGATAAGTTAACACTCCTAAATCTCTAGTTAGTCAACCAAGGAAACTAACCTTCTCTCCTACATACGCATCAAGAACATAAATACTATTACTTGTTGTCGTCAAAAGCATTGATTTGCCATCGTTGCTGAATTTTATATCACAGACCTCCGCCGTATCTCCACCAACTAAAAAGGTATCAAATGGACCCTACCATTAAGAAAAAGAGTCAAATCAGTTAGTCAACAATGCAGAATTCAGGTAATGCAACTTGGATAAGAACCTTCTTGTTGGAATTGCTTTGAGAGTACACACCTTGTCATATGAACGTGAATCAAACAATTTAATAGCACCCCCTTCCATTGCCACAGCAAAAACAAGACCTTGTTGATCATATGCAACAGTAGGTCTACCACGAAGACGCAAAATTCCCTGTAAACTAACGCAGTAAGCCTAAATCACAATGGTGTACAGGAAGAAGTCCCAGATACTGATGAAGATTGCAAGTTATCTTAACAGCTTTTAAAGCTTGATGGAAACCATGCATTAAATTCCAATTAATATGGGAACAAACCTGACATGCATTTACACGAAGATCCCATATTCTGACACTGTGATCAAGAGAACCAGACATGAAACTGTCATTGATTGGGGACATGCAGAGGGAAACAACCCTGTGAAGATAAGACTGGGTCATCAGCATCATGATTTAGCATGCTTCAAGCGTTTTAAGATAGTAAGACAGAAGGTTTGATATAGTGAGGAAGCAAATGAAGGTAAGCTATGCCTGGAGCACATACAACTAAAAGAAATGCATAAGCTTGTTTTAGATAGATTTGCAAGCTGCCAAACTATCAGGGAGTGTAATATAGAATCTTCTACCAAAAACGCTCCTATATCCTTGAAAACAACCAAGAATGTATAAAACTTCTGTAGGAAAACCACTTAGACCAGTACAATTTTGACAGTAATGTGCACATTAAACCCATTAGTTCATGTACACAATTGATTTTTGGATTGCACCTGATACAAATGATTTTGACCCTTGATAAGAGAGTTCCTATAAGTCAGTAAAAGGATACCTTTCTTTATGCCCTTTGAAGTAGCGAAGGCATCTATTATCATACAAGGATAGATAGCGCAACGATTCTGTAAACAGGGAAAAGAAAGAAACTTAACTGTCTGCTGTCACTCCCTCAGCTACAAGTAACATGAGCATAAATTCCATAGAATCGAAAACTTAAAACCCAGATGCCAATTCACTACCCGCCAACGCAACTAATACCAACAAAAACCCACCTCCGGAGGTATCCAAATTATATCTTGAGGAACAAATAACCGAACTTGGGTGGTGAGTAAAGCAAATACGATCGGTCCCATGTTTCTTATGAAAAGTTGTCTTCAGCAACCTGAAAAGTTTCACACATAAACGTAAGTCCACACTTCTTCTACCACGCTCACAATCACTATTCACAAGAATTCTCAAGCAATACGATCCAAACAGTAAAAAAGTCGCAAAACTCACTTGGCACTTGCAATGTCGAAGAGGCGAACCGAATCATCCTCGCTGGTGGTGACCAGTAAATCGTCTTTTCGGTGGAAATCAACCGAGTTAACCTTCCCACCCTTTCAAAGAACAAGAACCAATATAATAGCCAAATGGTATTGGGATAATTAAGGAACCAAACAGTGTTTTCAATCTTACGAAGTCCGAGAAAACGGCCCCAATGGACATACTGCGCACTGTATCGTCGTCCAGCTCCGTCAGCGACACCGTCGCCATTGGTGGACTCTGATTCACAGTGAGAGCTTCACTGTATAGACCTTTATAAGTCTGATCCTTGTGCATATGTCCACTACATCGGGTCCATGTTACGACGTCGTAACAAGTGGAAGGGTTTTGTCGCTGTCATTCTTTTTATGCTTGCTTATCCATCCAAGTACTAAATGCAATTATTTCTTATCTCCGATAAACTTTTTCTGCGAACAAGTAAAAATCTTTTTAAGGGTACAAAATCAATCATAAATAGTTTATTAAAATTGGAGTAATTATAAAGTATCAATCTCATAAACAACAATTTATTAAATTTATTAATCTTTAATTAAATAATAAAATTAATTAATTAATTTAAGAGTATAATAAATAAAGTAAAGAAAACAAAGCAAATAAAGTAACAAAGAAAAATAAGTAAACGAATATTAATGCTTTATGATTCAATTATATGGACTTTTAATTATCAAACAAGCTTGATTATCTAGGTTAAGATAACAATTAATCTAAATTGCATATGCCCTCTTGAGGTACACAAGTGTATTTAGGTAGCTACCATTTATAAATACGTAATTTAACATAATCAAATTCATTAAGTATAGTTAATCTATATGATCATCATTGAAGTCTAGGATATTGTTGTTCTCTAACGCTAAAGTATTTATTCTTTTAGTGAATTGATTCTACTTCACCTATGAATATTTTATATAATCCCGAAGATTAAATCTACAATGACCAATCACAAATTTAATATTAAGAAAAAAATGTATTTGACTAATAAAATAATTTGAGCATGTATAAATAATTGAAGAATCTTTGTAAGTTACATCTTTAACCCTAACTAAGGTTCCTAACCAATAAACATAATCAAAATAAAATGTAGATGTAGAAAACATGTCATGAACTTTTCTAATTCTTAATCCAAATCTTCCCCTAATGTTAGGAATAGAGATGTCAAAAAAGACCTGGCCCGGCCCGATTTTGCCCCTGGTCAGCTCGGCCAGGTCACAGGCCAAGGTCAGGTGGGCCACAGGCCCCGTTACTTCCAAAACGACGTTGTTTTGGAAGTTTTTCTTTGAAAAAAATGGTGGGCCAGGTTGGCCCAGCCCGCCCATGGCCCATTGGGCTACAGGTCGAGCCATCTTGGCCCCCTCGGCTACAAGCCGAGTCACTGGCCACCATGGCCAAGGGCGGGGCCAGAGGCAGCCCGGGCTAAACCCGACCTATTGACATCTCTAGTTAGGAAAGAAAAAAAATGAAAACTAAGCAAAGGGGCTCTTAAAAGTTTACTAAAAGTCCCCCTAGGCTAATTATAATACGAATATTCATAGATAAAGTTACAAAAATATAGTTATAAAGGGTTTAAACATGAAGGCGCCTGACATCAAGTTATAATCAATGTCAATTTTGTACTATTTCTCTATGTAATTTTAAAAAAACTAGCGCTAGTTTAAGAACAATTATGGCATCTGTCTTATTCTACTTCTTAACTTCTCGGACCTTAGTATAAGACAAATATATGTTCTTTATACAAGTTTGGCGCATGCCCTTAAAAGATGTCACTCATTCAGACAAGTGCATAGAATTTGGGTGAGGTACTCTCATCATCTTCTATTGACAATGAACTTATCGTAAGCTTGACAATCTCCATTATAAAAAATAGATATATATAAGCAAAAATTAAAAAAAGACTTTGATAGGGTTATAATGGAGCCAAAGGGTTAAAGAAGCTAATAAAGGAAGCGGAATAAGGAAAACAAAAAAATATGGCCAAATGCATAATTTAAACCCTAATGTTTACAACAAAATATAAGTTGAACCCTAACGTTTCGGAGTGTTAAATTTGAACTTCAACATTTACAATGCTCAAAATAGACCTTATGAAGGTGGAATATCTAACGGGGGTTACCCTTTGTCAGTTAAATGCCACCTCATATACCATGTGACTTTTTAAAAACATTTTCACATTAGTGGGACCCAATTCTTGCTGATGTGGCATTATCATTTTTTTTAAAAAGGGTCCCACAACTATAAAACTTACCATTTTACTTTAAGCTAATTCTTCAATCCTCACCATTTTACATCATATATAAATTCTCTTCAATCTTTAATACTCACCGCTTTATCACAAAATCAAATCCCTAATTCTTTTTCTTCTCTTTAGACGATTGTAGAAGCATCCTTAAATCCCTAATTCTTTTTCTTCAAATGATTGCAGAAGTATTCCTAAATCTTAATGTAGCACCCCCTTACTGCAGGGTATGCACCGAGACGCCCGTAGGTTATTTTGGCGAGAGAAGTTATGACTCACAGGTCGGTCAGCTGGGACTTTTGGGATAACCTAGATAGAGCTGACATTTTTTCCTCTTTTAGTAGCATATTGTACTAGGTTTTGAAGTGCTGTACAGACAGTGAAAATCTAACAGTTGTATAAATTTCTGATTTTGATGAAATGAAATGAGGAAAAATTAGAGTTTCAAAAAGTCGTGATTTTATACTGATGTTTTATTATTATGATGCCATGTGAAGTATAGTAGTGATTGTTCGTAGCGTACTCTTATCATAGGAAATGTATCGAAATGACCTACGGGCGTCTCGGTGCATACCCTGCGGTAACGTGGCGCTACATTTAGGTAGTATCAGAGCATGGTTGGCATCTGTTGGGACTAGTAGACTGTTTAGGCATGAATTATTTTGAGAAATGCGGAAAATGATCGAAATTATTGTTTGTTATAGGTCATCCACCCTAGGTGATCAAGATGATCAACCAGCTGACCAAGGATCAGTCGGAGTTAGTAGGGAGTCCTTGGTACCTCGATCTGAGGGGTTGCCTCCTAGAGTTCCTGAGAGACGGGAGATGAGGTATGATAGGCTGCGCAAGCAGGGAGCTGTGGACTTTTATGGCAGCACAGACCCTGCTGAGGTTGAGGGATGGCTTGAGAGGACTGAGAGAGTCTTCGATCAGATGGACTGCGAGCCTGATGACAGGTTTGATTATGCGGTATCTCTCCTGCAAGGCCCAGCTTATCAGTGGTGGAAGACTGTTCCGGGCAGTACCACCAAGCCTTGCCTACTAAAGTAGGAGGATTTTCTGAGGGCTTTCAAGGATAATTACATGCCCAAGATTTATCTTGATATGAAGATGCAGGAATTTCTGGAATCAAAATAGGACAGGATGTCAGTGGCTGAGTATGAGGTGAGATTCAATGAGCTCATGGGTTATGCTACTATTTTGATTCCTACTGAGGCAGATAAGTGCCGGAGGTTCGAAACTGGCCTAAATATGGAGATCCATACCAGGTTGGCCCGATCTGAAATGGGCACCTTTATTGAGCTGAGAGCTACTGCAGTGAGAATTGAATAGCTTATGAGGGAGAGTCAGGCTGAGACTAGACAGGGATCCAGAGAAAAGAGACCAGGTGACAGTCAGGGCAGTTCTGGCAGGAGTTTCAGTAAGCGCCAAAACAGAGCCTTTAGATCAGCAGGTGGATCTAGGCAGTCTAGATTTGGGCAGAGATGTTGGATCCCGTTTCCGGAGCCCAACATCGGACACGGAAGCATGACGCTTAGGCTTGGAGGGAAGACTTAGAACTTTTAAAATTTAGAAGAAAAGTCCTTCGAAAGCAAAGGTGGGCGTCGCCGCGACGAGAAGGATCACGTCGTGGCGAACGATTTAACTTCTGCCGCGGTGTACCTGCAAGGATCACGTCGCGGCGAACGATTTATCTTTCGCCGCGGTGTACCTGCAATGGATTTGTCGCCACGATGAACAAATGATTTTCGCCACGACGAACACACCCGACCCTAAAATATGCAAACTTAAACTCTTCAACTACTCAACCCCAACTTTAACTCTACTAAATGCAACCATGATTTTTCCCACAACCATCATCAATTTAAACTCAAAACAAAAAGAACTTATGCATAAACACATGGAATTCCAAAATCCAAATACATATTTCATTAATAACTAAAGTAAGAGTTTTACAAAGCTTTAATGGCATTTCAAGCCATAATACATCAGTTGAGTTCAAGATCCAAAAATACA
>JANIHZ010000008.1:12849553-12860868 GCA_027478365.1 Erythroxylum rufum
TAAACACATTTATAGACACATATGCCGGGAAATGTCATGAATGCATGTACAGTCATGTGCATATACAAAAATTACAACTTATGTGTTTATGGAGGCCATATCATGTATGAACATGCCGAGACAAATTTACATACTCCTAATCCGTCCCAAATGACCAATTGACCCTTCTCATCAGTGATGGGATGTTACAAGTTAAGAGTAAATCATCTACATAAATAGAAACTATAACTACATGGCCTCCTTCAACTCTTACATAGAGTGTAGGTTCACTGCTGCTCCTCTGAAAACTGATTTGCAACAAAAAATTATCCATCTTCGAATACCAGCATCTTGGTGCTTGCTTTAACCCGTATAAAGCTTTATTCAACTTGTATATTTTTCTTCTTCTCCCTTGATGACGAATCCTTCTGGCTGTTCCATAAAGATCTCTTCATGTAACTCTCCATTCAAGAAAGTGGATTTAACATCCATTTGATACACCTCCCTCTCCTTTTCTGCAGCTAAAGCCAAAATCAATCTTATTGTTTCTAATCTTGCCACAGGTGCAAAAGTCTCACTGAAGTCTACTCCTTCAATTTATTTATATCCCTTCATAACTAGACGTGCTTTATATCTGCTGATAGAGCCATCTGGATTCATCTTGAGCTTGAACACCCACCTAAGACCAATTACTTTCCTTTTGGTTGGTCTATCAATAAGTGTCCAAGTCTTGTTTTTATTGATCATTTCCATCTCCTCCTGCTTTGCACATTTCCACTTCTTATCAGTCAAAGCCTCTTGCAGATGGGAGGGTTTATATACTACCGTATTACTTTTCTCACAAATGTCTGCTAAGCTTCTTGTTCCTCTCACAGAAACATGATCATCATCTTCTTCTTAATTCTCATCATCAGCTTCATCTTCAGAAGTTTCATCATCAAACATAGAAGGATCAGTGAAATTCATACCTGTATAGTATTTGACAGGTTGCTCACCATCTTCTGTTATTGATTCTTGTTCTGACCTCTGCCAATTCCATTGTTTATCTTCAAGGAAATGAACATCCCTGCTCACCTTAAATTTGTTCAAATAAGGGAAATAGAGTTTGTACCCTTTTGTAACATCTGAATATCCCACAAAGATAGCAAGTTCACTCTTGTTGTCCAATTTTCCTCTTCCGACTTGTGGTACATGAGAATAGCATAGGCTTCCGAAGATCTTGAGATTCTTGAGCTTAGGCTTCAGCCCACACCACATCTCATATGGTGTCTTTCCATCAAGAACTTTGGTGAATAGCCTATTCAGCAGAAAACAGGCTATGCGTGCAGCTTCGGCCCAAAATCTCTTGGGAAGACCCTTCTCCTCTAGCATACATCTCACCATCTCCATAACTGTTCTATTTTTTCTCTCCACCACCCCATTTTTTCTGAGGGGTGTAAGATGTTGTCATTTGATACTTGATCCCAGCTTCTTTGCACAATAGCTCAAATTTTTCTGAAGTGAACTCTCCTCTATTGTCAGTTCTTATTGACTTGATTTTTTTTGCTACACTGATTTTCTACTAGATTCTTAAATTCCTTAAAGATGTCAGCAACTTTCTCCCTTGCTTTTAAAACAATAAAGCCAATAGTATCTAGAATAATCATCAATCATTAACAAAAAATACCTGCTGCCACTCAAGGATTCTTCAGGAATTGGTCCACACACATCCATATGAATCAATTGCAGTGTTTCAGTAGCTCTCCATGATGATCTAGAAAATGGGAGTCGAGCTTGTTTCCCTTTAAAGCATATTATACATTGAGATCCATCACCAAGCTTTGCAGGAAGGTCATCAACCATCTTTTTTCTGGCCATTTCTTCAAGACCTCTCATATGAAAATGTCCCAACCTTTTATGCCAAAGATCAGTCACCTGAACATTACTAACTATGGCAATCTGTTGAACATCTTCCATTCTTAGAGAAAAGCATTTATTTTTCACTTTAATTCTAAGAATCTCCTTTCTAGTTGGATCAACAATTCTACACTCATCATTTTCAAAGAACATCTTAAACCCCTTTTCAATGAGTTGTGCTATATTGAGGAGATTATGCTGAATCTTAGGCACAAAGAGAACATCTGAAATTGTGCTAAGACCCTCCTTGGTACAAATCTCAACTACCCCTTTTCCTTCCACTGAAATGCATTGCCCATCTCCAAGCTTGACATTTGCATGAAAGGATCTATGCAGCTATGTAAACATACCAAGATTAGAAGACATGTGACTTGTACAGCCACTATTTATAATCCACTCTGTCGATGGTGACTCCACCATATCACAAGTAACAACAAAGAACTATTCTTCTTCGTCGATGACTTGAGCTTTAGTAGAGGAGTGTCCACACTGATTCTTACAAATTGCCTCCATATCTAATTGCATTTTCTACAAATTAAATTAGGTCTTTTCCAACATCTGTAAGCCAAATGATTTGACTTACCACAATAAGGGCACGGGTTGTACTTTGCATTTTTATCACCAGATTGCGTCTTGGATTGACCCTTTTGTTGATTCTGATTTTTCTGTGCCTTGGAACCTCCCTTTGACCACTTCTTCTTGGACTTCTCTTGATCAGCATTTTTTTTGGATGCCTTATAAGCACCCTCTGAAATATCACCCTTCCTCATCAAATGTCTCTGCTCCTGTGCTTGCAAAGCACTTACAACTTCGACTAGCTTAATACTGGACATATCTTTCGAATTCTCCAGAGAAGCAATAGTTGCTTCATACTTCTTTGGAACTAAGATCAGCAACTTCTGGACAATTCTTTCATCTTTAAATTCAACATCAAGAAGTCTGATCTAATCAACTAGCTGGCACAATTTTTCCACATAAACCTTGACAGACTCACCATCTTTCATCTGGAGTCTACCAAACTCTCTCATAAGGTTGAGCACTTTCATGTGCTTAACTCTTTCATCTCCATGGTATTCTTCCTTCAAGAAATCCCAGATTTTCTTTACTCCATGGTATTCTTCCTTCAAGAAATCCCAGATTTTCTTTACTGAATCCATCTTGATAATCCTTGTAAAGATGGAGGGAGCTAACGCCTGATACAAGCAAGACTGGGCTCGAGCTTTCGTGGTGATCCTCTCCCTTAACCACCTCAGTTGAGGTATTGTCGCATCCTCCGCAGGCACCTCTACGGTGTAATCATCTTCAACAGGTTCCCACAGATCCTGTTCTTGCATGTACACTTCCATTTTGTTTGCCCAGACTGCGTATCCTTCACCATTAAACACTGGAGGCTGCAGGCCTTGAGATAAGTTCTCGGCCATCTCCGATAAACTTCTCTAAATCACAGGACTCCAAGAATAATCACCAATGTCGAATCTTCAAAAAAGCTCCTTACACAATCATACACTCATAGGTCCCTCAAGAAAAGAAAGCTCTAATACCAAATTGTAGTTGTTATCTATTTATCATACACAAAACTAAAGATTGTACTACTGGATTTTTTTAGAAGATGAAGTTTAGAGAAAGAGAGTATAGTAAAACAGGGGTGAACAAAGTATGCTTTTTTAAGGACTTAACAACACGTTGAGATTTCTTCTGATCTTATTTAATATCGAAAACAATGTGTAATACAACTTTTGTGAATTCACAGTATTTATAACATCTCAATTTTTCTTAACTGCCATCTAACAACCAAATCAACTAACTCTTCTTGAATTCTTTAAAAACGATTCTTTACATTGTTGCATGGCTTGCATTTATGCTGAAGACAACTTCTTTATGTCTGAATTTCTGAGACATTCCTTCTACAATGTAATCCCACAAAGATTATACGACCATTAAAGCAAACAGCATGAACTTTAAATCAAAGCAAATTTTAGTTGATAATAGTAGCTATATCGATATTATAATCTACAAGGCCTTCAAAGCAATGGAACTTTAAGACTGGTAGTTCTTACTAATTTCTTTCCCTTTGACTGAGATTAAAGGAGACAAGGTCTTTCTTGAAGAAAAAAATATATTCTTCTATTACAATTGAAAAGTACCCCAAATAAGCTACAAAGATGATAGGAATTCCATGTCATTAATAGACCTACTGCATATAATATCACTCTTAGTACACCTTTATTAAACGAAATAAGAGCCGCCATATAAATTACTTATAAAATTTCCCATAAAGAGAGGTAGACATGAAGTTTCAAGGAATCACCAAAACCAAAGACAATGTTATATGACATCACTTGAGAAGAAAAGCCCACCTTAATAGATGAATATCGAGAAATGGATCCTAAAGGCAATGAGAATGAAACTAAGGCTAAAGTAGTCAAAAGGATTCAAGAAGTTCAAGTTAGAGATATAAACTGTAGCAAATTGCCATGAACATGGGTGAATATGAATCTAAAGCAGTATGGAAATCTTTGAAAGAATAATAAGAGATTTATATGATCACCTTAAGAAATGAAATAGATTGAACTATATGTAATAATTCACAAGTTGATTCTAAGACTTGATTGCAAGTTTATGAAATGGAAAAAGAGATTTTTCACATAAGAGTGATAACAGATAGTGCATAAAAAATGGATAAGCTTTTAAGTGTAGGCCTCATTAAGGAGGTGGTGTACCGAGACTGACTTGTCAATATGGTGATGGTAAGAAAGCTTAATGGTAAGTGATGTATGTGCATTTTAAAAAAGTTTGCCCAAATGACAACTACCTAGTCCGAAAGATACACCTACTCATAGTTGTCATAACTAGCCACCGATGGTTGAGTTTCATGGATGCATACTTAGGCTATAACCATATCTTTATATAGGAGTGTAATAAGGAGAAAATGACAATATCATAACTAGTGGAACTTACTATTATAAGATGATGTATTTTGGACTAAAGAATACAAAGGTTGTTTAATTCCATATTCCATGATTATGTAATCAAAAATATGAAGACCTATATAGATGATATGATAATTAAGGAAAGAGCAAGAGTAGATCACTTTATAGACTTATAAGAGTTCTTTGAGACCCTAAAAAGTATGGAATGAAGCTCAATTATAAAAAGTATGTTTTCACAACTTTTAGAAGGAAGTTACTATCTAGGCTTCATGGCTAGTCAAAAAGGCATTAAAGCATAATATGTAGAAGATCTTAATAGTAAGTTCAAAGCCTTATAAGTAAAGTAATAAGATTTTCTTGTTTCTTATTCAATTCCACTACTGGTACTTCCTTTTCCATAAAATACTGAGACAAAATTGAATATTCAAATGGAATAGTGAGTGCCAACAAGTGTTCAAAGACTTAAATAACTATTTATAGAGCCTAAATCTACCCACTACAACTTGAATTGGCAAAGATTTGTACCTATATAATTATATTTCCTTATAGACTCTATGAATAGTTCTAGTATTATAATATGAACAGTAGAGACCAATTTATTACATGAGTCAAATTTTCTAATGCTTAAAGGTTAGTCATACGTGAATGAAGA
The DNA here is from genome assembly GCA_027478365.1 of Erythroxylum rufum. Lineage (NCBI taxonomy): Eukaryota > Viridiplantae > Streptophyta > Magnoliopsida > Malpighiales > Erythroxylaceae > Erythroxylum > Erythroxylum rufum. The sequence goes on from JANIHZ010000008.1 coordinate 12,855,011, forward strand.
AAGTAGTATTGACTGTCATCATATTAGCATGGAAACTAATGCCTTACTTCTGGGCTCACAATGTTGTTATTGCCATAGATCTATTATTATAATAGCGCTTACGAAAATTGAAAACATTAGGGAGAATGGTTAGATGGTTGGTGGAGATTAGTGAATTTGATATCATGTTCATAATGTGGACATAAGTTAAAATCTTAATTATTGGATGCTTTTGTTTTCAAATGAACCATTCCTATTAATAGCTTATACTCAAGCGAGCTAGTTACAAAACCTTCACTGATTTAAACCAAGTATATTAATGACACATTATGTGAAGAAAAGAGTAGGGATAGCATAGTTATCTATGGATCATATCAATTTAACATCAAATATTGTCAAAAATATAAACTGCTTCAAAAAATAGGGAAAAATATGAGGCCATTGTATATCAAATAAAAATAGTCATTCACTTATATATACAAGGGGCAAATAAGTTTGATTCATTACTTATTGTTCATCAACTAAATGAGTCTTTTACAAATAAGGAGGAAATTATATGCAAATACTTTACCTTCTTTTGAGCTCTAATAGAAGAGATGTTGGTCTAGGTGGAATATGTTCCCAGGGAGCAAAACATTTAGCAGATCAGTTGTCAAAATTTGGAGCCAAAGGAATTAACCTTGGAGGTGCATTCTTAGAAGTTAAGTAAAGGCTTACATATTAATATAAAGTTTATGCACATATAGATGAAACTATCATAGATTGGAGACTTTGGTTTTAAAAAACATAGAAAATGGAGATTTACCTATAGACCAACTTGTGGTGAGAAAGCTTATCTACGAATTCACAAAATTCACTATTATCAATAGAAAATTATACAGAAACTCTTACATATAATATTTTAATTTCTTATCCTATAAAAACATAATTATAAAAGAGTATTACATGAGTTTATATGGATCAATATAAGACAAGATACAATAGAACATGTCAAGACAAATGATAGGTGTCAAAGAATTTTTTTTTTCATCACCAGCTTGTGGCATAGGATTCACTTATTTCTTTCATGATACAATTTATACAATGGGGCATGGACATCCTAGACTCATTCTTATTGGTGATCAAATAACATAGATTCATTTTGGTAATAGTAAATCTATTCACTCGATATGTAAAGGCAAAGCCTTACTTGATTGTTATAAGTGAGAAATTAAAGAAATTTTTAATGAATTACACATGAGCAAATATGGGATCCTTTTAACTATTGCAACAAATAATGGAAACAAATTACATTTGTTACATACCCTTAGACTGATGACTTAACAAAAGTCACCAACGTGACCATAATATAGAACCTAAATCAGTAAAAAGGGTTTTTTTAAATGTATTTTAGAATATCCTCTAAAGCTATTGAACAACTCTAAGAACTGCCACAAAAAACCCTTTTTAGATCGATTTATAATGCACAGGCATTGATCTCAATTAAGTTGAGTATCCTTATATCTCATGTCAAGAGCTTCAAACCTAATGATAATACATAACTGATAAGGGAAAAACTGGACCTTACAAAAAATGAAGACACAAAGCAAATTTAAAGAACCTTATGTATCAATAATAGGTTAAAATTTTTAAACTAAAGAAGAGTAAGATGATAAGCTATTGAGAAAGGGCATTTTGTGTTATTAAAGGTTGAGATAACCAATACACTTAAAGCTAAGGGAAAGCTTACCCTAAATTAGGTAGACCCATATCATATGAAGGATATAAGAAACAAAGTTTGCGCTTGAATTAAAGTGATAGGGTTATAAAGAGCAAAGTTAGGCACCTCTCCTTTTAACTGAGCTTAGATGGAATCAAGATCCCAAAGACCTAAAATGGCCAACATCTCTTGCCTTGCTTTGTTAATTATGTTCTAGTTCAATAGTATCATCTTCTAAATCAATATGTGGATCCTTAAATTTTATATACTAGCTCATTTCAAAATAGCTCAAAATGATATACTAAATGCTTAGAAAATGGTAGTTAAACAACTTAAGAATCATCAAGTCAAATGCCTAGCAAAATTAAAGGCTAAATGCCTAACAGGATAATAAGCTAAATGCCTCATAAAATGTTAGACCAAACACTTGGTAAAATGTTTCATAAAATGTCAAAATATGGATTTCCTCAACAATGCCCATCTTTTTTGGGCTATCGTAACCCTTGTATTTTAGTTGGTCGGGAGAAGTTAGCGATTATATGAGAGCTCTGCTGCCTCCTCTAGCTTTTGGAAAAGCTTCGAGTTTGCTTCCTTATCTCATGCTTGCTTGCGCAAAGGCATAATTGTGAGAATTGAATAAAGGAAATGTCTGGAAAATGAATTTATCAAAAAATAAAAGTCTAGAAAAATGATAGACCTAAAAGTCTAGCAAATAACATACTCTTAACAACAAGCTAAAACTCTACCAAAACAATAGACTTAAAATAACACGCTAAATGTCTAGAAAAACAATATAATAAACATTTTACAAAATAATATAACAAAACATCATAAAAAATTATGGAAAAATCATAAAGGTGATGAATATATAAAATTAACAAACATAGGAGCAACCTAATTAAGAACACCCTATGAAATCCTTATAGGCCTAGAACACCTTATAAAGGAGTGGAGTTGCATTATCATAGAACACCTTATAAAGGATTGGAGTTGCATTATCATAGTTCTATACCTCAAAAATCTTACTTTTGATGAAAGTACGACAAATATCTAGCTTGGATTTATTTTTTATGTAGTAAGTCTCCTATTATTGTGAGATTTGCAGTGTTGAAAATAGGGGAAAGTAAAATAGACATCCCCATTTGATCTCATCGAAGTACTGCTTATCCTTGTCCTTCAAATTGAAGATTTCATCAACTTTTTCCTTGGAAAAGAATAATGTAGTATGAACAAGTGTTTTTATACTTGATCCATATAGGGCTCTGAGGAAGAAATTAAATCTGAATTGAGAAAAAAAAAGAGAATAAAGTAGTCCAAACAATTGTATTCTAGACTTGAGCCATTTAGTGCTCTGAGGTACAATTAACTATATCTTTGTTAGTATCATTAAGGTGCTCCTCATCATTAAGAGGTACAACCACGCCTAAAACTTATGGTGACATACGATTGGACTAAAAAATAGAATATCTAGGATAATAGAAACCATCAAACATGTGAGCTTTTTCTTTGTCACATTAAGACTTCGTAGGCATAAGTTGCAAAGATTTTATAAAGGCTCCAATAACAAATCTTCGATGATGTTCCCCTTAAAAAAAGGCTAACTTTTATTCAACTAAGGCCTTTGCTTATGTTGATAACAGGCTACAAAATATTTATTCGTATCATAAAATTAGAGGTTAGGATCTCTCAGCCCAAGTTTGAATCCTCATTCACTTTCAAAGACTGGAATAACTTCTTCCTTTTTCAACTTTTATGTTTCCTTGGGATGCTTCCTACTTTGATTCTCATGCCATGCATTTAGATAGTACCACCCCAGATATTTCTCTACAAACCTCAGTTGATGCATTAATATAAATAAGTCAATGCTAACTACTACATTTCCTTGATGCTAGACTATTAGGAAGCCTAACATCAAACACCAAGAATGATGGTGAAACTGTCATAAGCTTAAATTTTGTCTCCCTTAATCAAGGTTTTGAAATTTAGACCGGATGTCGAATCGGAAGTTTTACTGATCACCAATTTAACCGGTTCGACCACCGGTCGAATCAGTATGACGTCATAATTACGCAATAATTATATTTAATTACATATAATATTAGTAATATTAAAAAAAAAATAGAAAATATACCAAATAATATAAATTTCTATACTTCTGTTAGATTTATGGAGAAATGGTGGGTTTTACTTTTGAAAGAATAAAAAAACGCATCAGCGTTTTAGAAATAAAAAAGCAAAATAAAAAATAACAAAAATCATTGAACTAGTAGCCAACCAGTTCGACCAGTTCTAATTTAACCGGTCAATTGATCGGTTCTCACCGATTCGCACTGGTTCAATTAGGGACTGATTTTTAGGGATCACCCGAATCGAATAACCTACCGATTACCCGTCAAACTGACCGATCCGATCTGAGTTTCAAAACCATGCCCTTAACCATTGGAAACAAATATCGTAAGTAGCCACCTCAAGTCATACCTATAATTATTATGACAATATTGACTATCTCCATAGGTTTATAAAAAAACATGCACCCTCGTAATTTTGTGATTTTTTAATTCTTACAACATAGGAATGTTGAACTGTATTCCCTTGCCGTCTACATCTATCTTAAACCTAAACTCGTACTTTTCAACCTGGAAGTCTTTTATGATGCGAGGATAGACTCAAGAGTAACTGGTCATTCCGTACTAATGACAAAATCCTTGTTATCTACAGCTATAAGCATGGGTCTTACTAACCTTTACTCAATACTAGATTCACTCGTAGACTTGATGCGTGACGAAATACTAGATTCACTCATAGACTTGATATTATAACTCTTTTCATTTGACGAACCCGTATGTGCATATATTATTTTAGAAGAAATAAAAATAGAAGCATATGCTTACACTGAACTACAATTGTTCGAAAAGATTTCTCAAAATCTCATATATGTATTAAAACACAAAAAACAAGTTAAGGGCACAGACTAAGAGACATTTTTGTAAAGCGGATACATAGCATATATTTCTCAGCAATATGGGACATATTGTACCAATTACACAAGACTTCATCTTCTATCAAAGGGCTCACAATCCAAGAAGATACTTCTTACATTATATATGAGTGGAATGATGCGATACACGTAGATTAATTGCCCACCTCCAAGACATTTATTTCAAATCCTTTGTTACAAGCCTAATGTGAAGATAAACCTTACCCTATGGACCATTTAAAATTTGGAAATTGCGACTCACAAATGCCCGTCAACTGCAAATCTTTTATCAAAGCCTGGTCTTCCTAATTTCGACTTGATAACCTGAGTCTGATATTTAATTTGCACAAAATAGAGTTTAGACCTCACCCTAGTGATAAGCTCACAATTTGTGAATAAAGAGGCAATAGATCAAGAGATTGTCTGACAGATTGAGAATAAGAACGAATGACAGATCTGACACAATTTGTGAATAACGAGGCAATAGATCAAGAGATTGTCTGACAGATTGAGAATAAGAACGAATGACAGATCTGACTCCAAATGATAGGGCATTTTGCATGCCCCAACATAAGTTATGGCTTATACGCATTCTCTCATACTGAGGTTTGAATTTGCGTTACAGATCGAAAGTTTCAACTTTAAAATAGGCGTGTGATTGAAACTCAAGGAGCCAATGACACATAAGAATAAAATCTGTGGACCAAATTCCAAAGAATGGCCCAATAAGCCAAGATTTCTTAACATTGTATAAGATAAAAACAAGTGACACCATCCTATGCACACACTATTTATTATAAAACAATCACTACTCCAAAAAACACTACAAGAAAACATCAATTCACCAATGGAAATTACCGTCGGTACATTACCGTGTTTTGTCGGTGAAATGAATTACCAACAGATTTTGGTTCCTGGAAAAATTCGTAGGTGATCTTCTCGTAGGTAACAATACCGACCGAACTATTCCGTCGCCATTTAACGATGGAAGTTGTTGTTGGTATTTATATAACGACGGAATGAGCCAGTAAGATTTCGTCGAAAAAATTTAGCTACGGACAATTGATCGGTTGGTGAGGCGAAGCTATCTCCAACCACTGTTTCCGACAGTATTTTGTACCGTCGATAAATGTAATTGTTACCGACGGACAATGTTCCGTCGGTAAGTGCATATAATAATTTTTTTATTTTACTGTTTTGTTG
>JANIHZ010000008.1:12999499-13011022 GCA_027478365.1 Erythroxylum rufum
AATTTTAAGCAAATTTTTTTGGTTAAGTCATTCAGTATTCGGCGTTACAGGAGCAACTGACTAGTCTGGATTTAAGTTGGGTAAGATCCATTTAGGCGGCAAAGTTCTCCCTCATGAGTTTTAAAGCGATTCCATTCTCAAGATTCAAACTCAAGACCTTGGTTAAGGATGAAAGAGCCTCAACCGCTCTACCACAACTATCGTAGATAATTTTAAGCAAAATTTAATTATATATAAAATGACATTGTTTTAAATAAAAAAAGATTAGAGCAAGTTAATTATATATAAAACGACGTTATTTTAAATAAAAGGGAGCTGACAAAGTATTTGGGACAGAGGATTTGACAACCGTTTGATTCCGTCATTAACTAGCGCGCTGTCTCTCTCTCTCTCTTCAAGTAAGTGCTCCTTTTCCTCTGCATGGTCGACGAATTCTGAACTTTTATTTTCCTTTATCTCGGTGTCCCTAATCAGCTACTTGAAGTTAAAGGGTTTTTCTCTTTATTCTTTGAATCCTTTTCAGGGACAAGTAACTGCATTGTTTTCCAGGGTTTGGTTTGAAGGTAATTCATGTTCTATTTGCTATTGTCTCTTTTTTATTTTGTTTTTTTTAATTTTTTGGGTTAAGTACTGTACTCTTTTGTTTTTTGGTTTGTTTTTATCCTTTTTTCTTAGTGGGTTAATTGAAATAACTCGTGATGACTGGAGAGTTTGTAGTTCCACTTCTGATTTTCTAAGCTCAATGCTCAGCGAGAAATTTTGTTTCTTCTATAAGTGTTACAGTACATGAATACAATTTGATGAAGAATTGGAATTTTGTTTGCCCAGTTGTTTGGAAAATTTCCCTTTATTTCCTCATTTCTGAAATGGAATTCTATTAGAAAAAAAAAGGTTTCTTTTTCAGCAAATCCACAATTAACGAAAAGTTGTCCCTTTAGTTCCGATAAAAGAAAGATGAGTGTAAGGAAACTTTCTTCTCAAAAATCCATGTTTGGGATTTTTTTCTGATTTGGGAGTAGGGATTAGACTTTTATGCATCTGTCTCCTGTTGTGTTGTTTTGGATGCCTTGATGCGTTTTGGGTGTGATGTCTCAAATGCAAAGGATGAACATGCTTGGGTAAAAATTTGGGTTTCTTTTGACACATAACGGCATTTGATCGAATGTGCTTAGCTCACTTGGGAGAATGGTAATAGGAATTATAATGAATATAGTGAGGAATGGAAATTGATATGACTTCCATTTCCTTCCATTCTTCACCATATTGGGGGGTATGGAGTATTGCCTCAAAAGGGGATATAAAAATACTGTTCATCCAATCATAATATATTACCAACCATCTTTTTTCATTCCTTATCTATTCCTTTCTTTTCATACCAACTAACCAAGCATCCCCTTTTGAGTCTCTAGCAGGCTACATAAGTTTACTGCCTAGTGCACATGTGAACTTTGCAGACAAATGCCTATGTTGCATCGGCAATATAGATGAATGGATATAAGTTGACAAATGGTATGAAATTTTGACAACTGTACGACAAGGAACGGTAATAGATATGGACACGATAATTTTGGTGCATGAAGTGTCCCAACAAGGGGAGGAGCAAGAAATTAGGTTCAGTGGGGTGAAAACCATATTATGCAGGGAGCTGGAGGGGCAGCACATTATGTAAAAAACAGCACAAAATGCAACAAAAGGGCTTTAAGCCCCCATGGCCCCTGTTTGGCTCTGGCCTTGGACCCTTGGTGCCAAACATGCTGTGCCTATGCCACATTCAATTATTTTTATGCACTTGAATGTTAACAAGAGATGTTAGAAATGTAATAAGATCTTTTAATAATGTATTATTGGCCTTCAGTTGTTTTGGTTGTTAACACTTTTAGTTCCTAAACATGTTATATATTCTTAATTGAGTGGTTTGAGTCCTTGAGTAACTTCTATATGTTTTCAAATGGTTTAAGTGGAAAATGCATGTTAGAAGTGACAATGCTGATAAAAGACTTGGAAGGCTTGAGAAATTTATCAAAATGATGATTCGTTCATAATAAGGAATTCAAACCACCTCCATCATTCATGAGTAGGGATTTTAAAAACAGTACTTTCGTTGTGTTAGTATATTATTACGCTGTACAATATGAAGTTTCTTTTAGCGGATGTCCATCTTTTCCCCCAAGTAGAAGTTTCAACTTAAACTTACACCTTATACATTATTTTCAAATGCCTTTTTCATGACATATCCTCAGATAACTACCTCCATTACAAATTGTAAGGTGTATTGTCCTACTTTCATTTTTGTTTATTCTTTTGGGTTTTGCTTTTGGTTTGTATTTATTGGTCTTATCTAATTTATTTCTTAGCAGCTTGGAAGACTTGTCAACAACAGCCTACAAAGTAAATGGTACTTTTCTTTTCCTGAATTTTGTTTTAAATTAATCCTTTGCAACTTTTTTCTAATCTTGTAATTCTGCCGTCCTTGCATAGTCTTGTAGTTGACTGTGTTTCTGAACAATGAAGAGAAGCTGAAGTATTCATCATTGTAAATACATGTGTTGCTGTTTATTCTAATGCATTTAATTTGCCCTTGCATGCATGTACTTATATGTGAATTTCCACAGGGTGTGGATTCTTTCGATGGAGAAGATGACACTTTTGATTGGAATAGCGAAGACGAGAGTTGTGCTGATTCCTCTTCTTCAAGTTTAACACTTCCTAATGGAGAAGCTAGAGCAAGCTCAGCGGAGGTGAATGATTGTTCATAGTCCCAAAATTTCTCTGCCAGTTCTTTTATTTTATTATTCCAATACTTTCTTGTCATAATAGCTTCATCCAGTTACATGCCTTGCTATCTTGTCGAAATCTCATTATTGCATTCATCTGTGCCAAAAACGTGTCTCCTATGTTGCATAACTGTGGTGCACTTATGGAAGGCTTATAAGTCAATAGGTGTGCCACTTTATTGTCAGATACCTTCTACCTTATTTCTGGTGTCTGCATTATGATGCATGCTACTGATTATCATTTTTCTTATCATAACGCTCCTTTACCTTTATTTATTAGTGGTGAACGCATGATCATGCATATGTTCATTCTTGTTTCTCTTATTCTGTTTAACTGCAAGATTTTATCTTGATAGTTGTAGTCTATTGTCTTGTTTAATATTTTATTTGGTCAACATTGTTCTGCACATTAGTATCATATATATTTTGGGTCACACAGAAGTACTGTGTGAAACTTGCCTAGGCATTCATGGTATGGTTGATTACCTGTCCCTTTTCTAGGCAAGCTCATCAGCAGGATCATCTGGCACCAAGTTAGTTGATCATTTTGTGGGAATGGGATTTTCTGAAAAGATGACGATGGAAGCAATCCAGGAAACTGGTAAAAAGATTTCAATCCTTTATCGGATGGTATAACCTACACAAGCACATTATTGTTTCAGTTCATGAAAACTTAATTATAGCACTGCCTTGTCTGTTCTGCAGGAGAGGAAAATGCAGATTTGATACTTGAAACACTTCTAAAATACTCGGTGATTTTTGTTTTCCAAGTCTAAGACTGATTATAATTGTCAAAGGTAAATTTTTCTAACGCTAATGCTCATATTACGTGTTGTGCCTCAAGGCAAGGCCATCTGCAAGCTCTTCGGGCACCAAATTGATTGACCATTTTGTTGGGATGGGCTTTTCGGAGGAAATGGTTGCCAAAGCAATTCATGAAAATGGTATATTTCTCTTTTTTCAAGGGTCTTTCCTCATTATATTCTGTTTACAACTTTATTTTCCCAAATTTTCAGGAGAAGGAAATACGGATTCAATTTTGGAAACTCTTCTCACGTATAGGGTAATGAAGATTTGCATCACTTTTATGCACTACTTAAATTCTTTTTGACCGCTCATACTCTCATTTAGAAAAACTTTTACATGTTTATTCATAAATAAAACAATGCTTCTTAATCTCACTAGAGAAAATAAAATTTGTATATTGATGTAAGTTTGTGTTTAGATAATGGTGATGTAGGACAAATAGAAGAAGTATTAATTAGGAGCTAAGACTCACAAAGTTAGGAAATATGACTAATATTAGGCTGCTAGAATATCAAGTTTCAGGTTTTGGATTTTTGCTTGAAATGCTGATATTTCAGGTTTGATATAGCTTGATTTTTAAGGTTTGTTTGCTGGAAATTTTAGGCTAGGATTTTAAGGTTTTGGTTACTGGAACTTTAGGCTAGAATTGCTAGAATTTAGTGAGGAACACAAACAATAGAGGGTAGGAAGCTAGGAATCGCGCCTAGGGTCTAAGAATCACGCCTAGGGTCTAAGAATCATTCTTAGAAGAAAGCATCATCCCTTTTAGTTGAAAATTCAAGTTTGTAGAAAAAAATTCTGGATCTTTTATTATTAAATGGTCGAGTACACATTTTATGAAGTTCTTAGAACCCTTATTCTAGTAGGAAATCCTAATAAATTTAAATCCTATTATAATAAAAATTATATAAGTTTTAAGTTCTAAACAACTAGGATAACATATCTAAAATTAGAATAACATAGTTGTCTTACTACTATTTTCTATCTAGTAAAGAATCCTAACATAATCTAAATTTTAGTCCTTGTTGTCTTTGCTGTCAACTCAATTCCTATCCTCCATCCCACCAAATTAAGACTTAAGGTTAACAAAATTTTCCTTTTATTTCTTTTATAGACTTTTAGTTCTTTTGCATCAATCAGTCATGCTACTAATTTTTGGTCATATCAGAAATATAGTATTGGTCTGTAGCAGGGTGGAGGGAGAGCTTTTTGGGTACCAAAAATACTGCTTCTCTTTGTAGATGGGGCAGAACTGAATTACTGTCTTTTTTATATGCAAAGCTTCAAAGAGTAGCCTGGCCGGTCCTGTCCCCTTATGATCCCCCAAATACAGCCCCTGCATGTTAGATGCATACATGTAGCTGCTAGAACTTGCTGTATTGCTAATTTTCCACTAAAGATAATACTTGCCAATTGAAGATGAAAACACCTTTTAATGTTGGTTGATCCCTCACTCATAACTATTCTCCAAGTTCTGTTTATGTTAACTGAATACTTTAAATATGCCAAAATGTCATTTATAACTCTTATTGTTGAAGTTGAGTGACATAATGTCATAAGCATCTTTGTTATAAATGTCGCAGAGCTTTGGTTTATATATGAGTTTGAGTCTCAAAAGGAAAAGAGAAATATGTAATGTAGCATTTCAGTGACTTCTGGCTCAGACTTTGCACCCAAAAGTCAACTGTGCCAGATGCTTCTATCTGTCACTTTCAAAGGGCAATTGGCATTAGAAACATTCCTCTTTGGACTATAATATTATAAACTTTGAAGATATGGTTGAAAGTATATGGAAAACATATTATAAACTGAATGGCTTTGTATTACATTGACTGTACTGTATACTCTTGTCTTTTGCTTGTAGGCCATTGATGAATCTCCTGAAGAGCAATGCCTAAAGGATTATGATCAATTATCTTCAGATTTTGAGGCGAGCTTTCTCGATGATTTTTCAGATATGGATAGTTCTGAAAATGAGGTAGCTAATTTTCTTGATTGGATTGGTAATTTAGATGGCTATTGCATGGATAAATAGTTAATTAGATTAATTTGATATAGCCTTCTCTAACTATATTCAATCATAAAAGTTTTCTTTAACATCTATATTGTATTAAAGGTGCGATACTCCATAAAATTATAGTTTTATTTCAGATACATGAATGCAATTTATTTATGAACAGATCATAGCTTATTATTAATTCATCTAATTGATTTATTTATATATCAGGAAATCATAAAAACTGAATCTGAGGGAGACAACCCGCTGTCCTTCTTGAAAAGGATGGGGTATGCATTGGAGGAGGCATCAATTGCCATAGAGAGATGTGGTGCGTAGTCTAACTGTGGGTAGTCTTGTGGTTAATTTACTTCGTTTCTTCTTATTTTCTGAAATTTGTCGTTTTGAAGAAATGGGAAAAGGATTTAGGTGAAGTAAAATTATGCAGCTATTTGATGTGATTTTCTTTTAAACAAGTTCCTAATATATTTTGATCATTTTCTTTTAAACAAGTTCCTGGTATAACATGTATTTGGTACAGGTTTGAGTTTCTCTGTCTCACTGGAAGACTTAATCTGTCGGTAGCTTTGTCTTCTATATTTGCTAGTCGCTCTTTTAGCTCATATTTTACATACTTTGACTTGTCAAGTTTTATGCCTTTGAGCCTTTGAGGAGGATTTTCAAATTTTTATGGAGTATCTAATGTCTTGTGTGGTTATTGCGATCAAAATTTCTTGCAACTTGATGCAACACATTAATGATCCAATAGTTGGGGGTGACATCTATGTTTGTTTGGTTTTGAAATCTTCTTGAGCTTCATGTTTATTGTGGTGTTTCAGTTTCTTCTTCGTTGTGAATGCTATTCTAGATTATGAAACCTTTTGCAGGACCAGATGCCAGTATTGCAGAACTGACTGACTTTCTTTGTGCTGCTCAACTGGCCAAGGCAGCAGATGTTTTATATCCAGAAGATAAGGTGATTTTTTTGACGTTTTGGAGAATTTAATGCGGAGGTTTCTGAAGTTTGCTCCTCATTTCATTTTTCCTTTCAGTTGAATATAACTGTCCACATTTGCATTTATTGTATACAGCCAAAGCCTTGGCATTCTGAGAATAATCATCTTAAACACAAGAAGAGGAGTGCTTTGCGTCATGATATGTGGAAAAGGAAAAAACAGAGGTTGGAGAATGGGCATGTGAATGGAGATGAAGAGCCACTTCGAATCCCCATTCCAATGATTGGCTTTGGAGTTCCCACTGAACCAGCTACTATAACTCGAAGAACGCTACCAGAAGCTGCATTTGGGCCTCCCTACTTTTACTATGAGAATGTAGCTCTGGCTCCCAAAGGTGTTTGGCAAACTATCTCAAGATTTCTTTATGACGTGGAGCCAGAATTTGTTGATTCAAAGCATTTTTGTGCTGCTGCAAGGAAAAGGGGTTATGTTCACAACCTTCCATTAAATAATAGATTTCCTCTTCTCCCATTTCCTGCTCGGACAATACAGGAAGCATTTCCTCTAACCAAGAAATGGTGGCCTTCTTGGGATGCAAGAACTAAGCTAAATTGCTTACAAACTTGTATTGGCAGTGCAAAACTCACGGAGAGAATTCGGAAAGCTGTTGAAGATTATGATGGGAATCCACCTCCAAGTGTCCAAAAGTATGTTCTTGATGAATGCCGCAAATGGAATCTTGTCTGGGTTGGAAGGAATAAGGTTGCCCCACTTGAACCTGATGAGATAGAAATGCTTTTAGGGTTTCCGAAGAACCACACTAGAGGAGGTGGAATAAGTAGGACAGACCGATACAAATCACTTGGCAACTCATTTCAGGTGAATAAACAATGCCTTCCATTTAGTAATGTTAGGAAACTTACTTGGCAACTCTTCTTGATTCCTTATAATTAGTGATCAAATGTTGCACCTGCAATCCACGTAATATGTTCTATATTATTCATCTATGACTATTTTATGTTTTCTAGTTCTGTTTTGTGGTTGCTGATTGTGTATTTTTTATTCTCTGTATCCCTGAAGTGTGCTTACCTAAAAATCAATGTCAGGTTGACACAGTTGCATACCATCTCTCTGTTCTAAGAGACATTTTCCCCGAAGGCTTAAATCTACTCTCTCTATTCTCTGGAATCGGTGGTGCAGAAGTTGCACTTCACAGACTTGGTATCAGAATGAAGAATGTTGTTTCAGTTGAGATTTCAGAGGTAAATAGAGGCATAATGAGGTGCTGGTGGGAGCAAACGAATCAAACAGGAAACTTGATTGACATGACTGATATACAGCAACTGAATGCTGACCGATTGGAGGAGTTTATGAGCATGTTTGGTGGATTCGATCTGGTAGTTGGTGGGAGCCCATGCAATAATCTTACAGGTAGCAATCGAGTTCACCGTGATGGACTTGAGGGTAAAGAATCTTCCCTCTTCTTTGATTATTGCCGTATTCTGGACTTGGTTAAGTGTATGATGACCAGAAATCACTGATCATGCAATGCAGTTTTTTTTTCGGCCAAGAAATTTATCCAACTCTCTTGTGATATAATGGAAAATAAATCTCCATTGTTAATTGGTACTTTAGATAGTGTGATGGGACTTTTTACTTTATGTTGGCGCTGAAACTGGAAGAATTTCAAAAGGTAATGACAATTGAACTTTCAGGCTGAAGATGCTCCTTTGGTTTCTGGGCTACTGACTAAAATTGGAACTGCCTTATTTATCTTACTAAGATATATATAATTCAAAGTCCATCGTATTTTCCTAGAATTACTACCCTGATGCCTGAAATGCTTAATCTTATGACAGTCATTGAAGAATCGGTGTTAATTTGATACCGATAATTAATTAAAGAATTTAAAAAAATTATCTGAGAATTGCAATTTAAGCTGAATCGCTTGGTCCTGAAGGTAAAGAATAACTATTTGAATATTGTATTTATAGTGTTGGTTGAGCAGCTCTTAAGAGGGTGGTCGCGTTGCTGGAGTAGGGGGCATAAGATCAAAAGGTCCTGTGTTCAAATCTTTCTATTTATATTTTTTCGATTGAGCATGTCGTATAGGATTTGTCTAGTACGAAATACCTGGTTGGCGTGATTTGTAAGTTATTTCGTCAATCTGGAGGTTTACTCAGTGGTATTCAAATGATAGTAATTGCGGATTCTTCTGTTTCAAAAAAAAAAAGTGGTGGTTGAGCTAATAGAAGGAACTTATAGTGGATGAAATGAGAGCAAGAAAAGTGGTGGTTGAGCTAATAGAAGGAACTTGTAGCAGATGAAATGCAAGCAAACTCAAGGCTGAATAAGTAACAGAGGAGAGAGCAGCACTAGAACCGATTAAACTAGTAAAGTGGAAAAGGGCGGAAACAGAATAGAAATGTAACTGTATGTTTTATGACAGGGAGAGAATTATGGTTAAAATGTTAATTACAAATTAATGCAGAGTCATTCAACTTAAAGGTTCAGTTACAAAAGAGGACTTTTAATCACATAGAACATGCATGAAATAAGCCTATGAGATGGAATGGAAGAGCAATAATACATTAATACTACTATTAAACTTAGTTGAGAAATTTGTATCACTTAAAAGATACATAAATACATTCATAGGATGTTAAATCTATCATTGGTTGAAGGAATCTATTATAGATAAAAGAAAAAGGTCCAAAACATGCTTTAAATATTTAATTGTAGTAAGTCCGGTTACTATTTCTCTATGGATAAGATTTTGACCAATCCTTTATGGTTCAATTAATATTAAGAAACTGCATTTAAATCAAGATTTATCAAAATAAAAAAGACTATGCATAATCTTATGATATGCATTGCATTGTTTTAATCCCCCATTCATGTCATCTAGAGGATCTATTAGATTTGGTACTGGATTTAGATACATTACATCAGCAAAATTGAGTTTCAATCTTACCCTCCAAACTTTTATTACATCAACTTCCTGACCTTTTGCAAGTGTTCGCTAGTCCATTACACTTCTCATGAACCCAATCAAAATGGCCCCACCAAATTCAGTTGTCCACTCCCACCTTGACCAAAGACCACATTCTTCGCGATGCCCATTTCATTTGATTATCATCATAGCTGGCTGTTATCACATCAAAC
The DNA here is from genome assembly GCA_027478365.1 of Erythroxylum rufum. Lineage (NCBI taxonomy): Eukaryota > Viridiplantae > Streptophyta > Magnoliopsida > Malpighiales > Erythroxylaceae > Erythroxylum > Erythroxylum rufum. Next base: position 13,009,198 of record JANIHZ010000008.1, read on the forward strand.
GGCTGTAAATTAATCTAGACAAAAATTCCCAACTACCAAAAAGCATACTAGGTTCAAAAGGGCCACATACGTCTGCCATGTGTCCATCTTACAGCGAATTTTCTTACAGCACAAGAACCTTATAACGAACCAATGATTAAAATGTTGTTTCTTTTTTCTCTTTTGCCATTAGAACTGCTTAAAAAGGGAAGCTTGGGGGTCATTAACAAGAAGCAATATCAGCCGTTGCTCAGTAATCTCATCAAGGGCTGTGATTTTGGCAGTTGTCGATTGCCCTTTTCTTAATTACATCCAATAATAAAAGCTCATAGGATTTAAACTCCATTACTGAGACATTAAACCACACTTCCTTTCTTGTTCTCTTACCTCTCTTGTCTCTATCTGTTATCTTCTCCCCCTTTCTCTTTCTCTTCCTCTCTGGTTTTGCTCTGTGTGTTGTGTTTGCATGGAGCTTGATGTGAAGTTCAGGGATGAATTTCCATACCTTTCAAGCCTTCTCATAGAATACCCCTTGAAACACGAACTAACAAATGGGCTTTCCCTTGAAGCTCCATCTTCAAAACAGGCCTTGTTTCACAATTTTCACCAACTTTCACACCTTGCCAACATTGACGATGGCTCATCAGCATCTTTCAATGCTCGCTTTCTTGATCGTTGTAACTCCATCGAAGGGTCATCAAAGAATATCTTTTCTGGGATATCTGAGACATGCATTGATCCCCTTCAGGCTCTTGTTAGTGAGTTCTCTTGTGACCTCAGTGCCTATCTTTCCGTCAGTTTTTCTCCAGACGTTGCAGAGAAGCTCTTGCATGACTTCCAGAACAAACCCTTTTGGGATTGTCCTGAGAAGCCTGAGGATAAATGCTTTGATGAAGACCAAATGCATCAGCCTCTAACGTTTGAAGATTTCAGGTTGATCAATTCCAGGGTACCAACAGACGATTCGTCATCTGTAACTGAAAAGAATGACCATCAGAAGCGAGTCGGTCAAAAGAATGACAGAAGATTGCAGGTTAAAAAGTATTCAAGGCCTTGTAAGAACGTCAACATAATCAAAGGGCAATGGACTCCTGAGGAAGACAGGTCAAACTCAATTAATTGTTACTGTCTTTTAGCTTCCAGGTCCTTGACGGAGATGTTTTCCTCTGTCTGTTCACTATCATAGAAAATAGTTTATGAATTTGTTTTTTTCTTCCTTCATTAATGTTCCTCATCTTGATCGGTATCATGATTTACAGGTTACTGGTGCAGTTGGTGGAATACCATGGAATGAAGAAATGGTCTCAAATTGCTAAAATGCTGGATGGTAGAGTAGGAAAGCAGTGTAGAGAGAGATGGCACAACCATTTGAGACCAGATATCAGGGTTTCTCATCCTTAATTCTTTCCCCATTAAATTCCTTTACCTCTTATTAGATAGTAGACATTAACTACATATGTGTTCATACATGACACCGTACCATGCATCCTGATTTGTTTATTTACACTTTCGGAGTATACATATACATACTCATTAGAACCTAGATATAACCTACGCATATCGTAAACAAAATGTTGATTTGTTATATTAGTTTGGTTTCTTCAACATGGCTTAGTTAAAAAGCTTGCTTAACTGAATAAAAACCACAAGAACATAATTCTTTAACATTTGATTTTAAAATTTTATGGAAGTGTAAAATAAAATTTTAAAAATGAAAACGATTATTTTAAAATTTGTGTAATTATTCCTTTTCTGACACGTTTTAACAAAGTAAATAAATGCATATTTTATTAATAATTTAAGCATGACATATGTATGAGATAACACACTAACATGCACAGTGACA
>JANIHZ010000008.1:13166719-13178302 GCA_027478365.1 Erythroxylum rufum
TCTGTTAAGTTTATTTCTTGTTCTCCCAACTGTTGTCGTTTTACTTTACTTTGTACTTAGACAGTAAAGTTATTTGTTTATATTGTAAAATATGACTGCTGTATACGGTACACAAGTGAATAAAGCTAGTCAGTTCTATTTACTTGTTTTTCCTATTCTCTCTCTTGTTCTGTAACTCCTTGTACCAGTCGGGTACACCAATGAGTTTAAAACAATTCTCCTTCAAATGCCCATTTTTCTTACAATAGTTACAAAACAAATCACTCTTGTCTCCATTTCTCCATTTTTTTTTGATTGTTTACCTCCTCCATCCGTAACCCTTTTACCACCATCAGTATTCACCAGCAATGCATTATGATCTATGCCCTCACTAAACACCATCTGCACCTCTCTTTGTTTTTCTACCCTCAACACCATAGAATAGGCCTTATTAATAGAGGGTAATGGTTCCATAACCAGTATTTGATTCCTAACATGATCAAAACTTTCATTCAAACTCATCAAAAATTGCATTAACTGATTCATGAAGGTTAAATCAGCCAAAGCCTTAGGTGCTCCACAGATACATTGTGTTGCCGCCCCACAATTGCATTGCGGGACAGGCATGAGGCACCAAAGCTCATCCCATAATTTCTTTAAACTAGTAAAGTATTTAGCCACAGTCATAGTTCCCTGCGATGCAGCACTAATCTGCCTCTGTAGGTGATATAATAAAGGCCCATTGCTTTCCCCGAACCTCTCTACCAAATTTGACCATAGCTCTTGGGCAGAATTTGTGTAGATAAAGGCCTCAACAATATCTTTCGATATTGAATTCAATATCTAAGAGCGAACCATATAATCAGTCCTAATCCATTTATCACAATCAACTGAGCCAGGACTAGGTTTCTGACAAGTGCCATCTATAAACCCTAATTTCATCTTAGCTCCTAGGGCAATCTTAATAGATCCACTCCAACTCAAAAAATTACTCCCATTCAGTACAGCTGTAACTAAGCTCATACCTGGATAATCCGAACCTTGGAGATAGACTTGATTTTCGTCATGCATACCTCTCAATCTGGGGTCAAGAGTTGAACCAGTAGGTGATTCCGCTGAGACACCTTCCATCGATGCAAATAACGCAAGCTGAAGTCGTGATCGTAAGTAGTGATTCAAAATCCCGAAACCCTAACCTTTCGATTCTTCAAATACAGCTACTGCCTTCACCACCGAAGTAATTACAGTTGCCGTTGACGACGAATACACTCACCTCGCAGTATCTGGCTTCAATCAACCACCAATAACGATCGACGCCGGGATCATTACTGCTCTGATACCATGTGACGAAGTTTCGAGAGAGAGAATAGAAAAAACAAGTAAATAGAACTGACTAGCTTTATTCACTTGTGTACCGTATACAGCAGTCAGATTTTACAATATATACAAATAACTTTACTGTCTAAGTACAAAGTAAAGTAAAACGACAACAGTTGGGAGAACAAGAAATAAACTTAACAGAACAGTAAATAAACTTATCTTAACACTCACCACCAAAGTTAATATAATCAATCAGAACGGAAAAGAAATAGTTTCACCAACAGAAAAACCAAAAAACAAAATCAACTACGAAAACGAGCATCCTTTTCCTTTCCCTTGTTCTTCTCTATTCTATTTCACTCCTTAATTATAACCATTATACTTGAATTTACACAAGGGTAATAACCTTGTTAACTTCTGAAGAAAACGAATTAGCAGTTTATAGAATATTGAGTAGAAAGGAATTAGAAAGTGAAAACCATAATTGTAATAATAAACACCAAGTAATGCTAAAAGAAGAAAAGAAAAATGAGACCTCACCGATGGCTATTGAAGGAGAGTTATTGAGAATTACGAGATGACAAAGAAACTTTGCGAGAGGGAAGAGAGCAAGCTGGAAGAAACTAGAGCTTGCGGAGATCTTAGATTCTTGCCACGTCGTGTAGTTCTTAGTTTTTCTTGTAAAGAATATGGCTACGTGTCTTCCGACTTAGTTACCAAGGTTGATTAAGATTTAATTCATACTTGTCACACTATTTTATGACGTGGGGAATAAGATCAAACAACTCGAATATCAAATTTAGCTAAAGAGTATAGTGTTTAAATCTTTTTAAGAGATTATGGCAGGCTATGCTTAAATCTTGTGTCTAAGGTTCTTTTATATTATGTTCTTTTAGCCATATGTATGTATTACGCGAATGAATAATTACGAATAATACTATATCTACTACAAATGTAAGAAACTTTTACCGGGAAAGTACTGATGAAAAACATGGGTTGCACGTGCACCTGATTCCGCTCGAGGGATTGGCCTTGGTTTAAGGAGCAACCCCATGAATGATGACGCGTTATTATCTGATTGCTTGGAGATTATATTCATCCAGAAGCAGTCGTGACAAATGATTAGAGTAAAATATGATGTTAATCATCCTCAACAAGGCTTGCCTCAGTGAGATTTTGGAAGCAGAGAAGACATGATCTACTATGACCCAAATAAACGTGTAAATGAGATTGGTCGGAAGTTTATTAAAACAGAAGATCTCATTTTTAGCACGAAATTACCTGTGTTAATTAACCTGTTTCAAGCCTGTTCCACTTATTATTAACCACATATTTATATAGATTTAATATTAAACAGGATTTATGGCACAGAAATCTGTTACTCGTCCCTCTACTATGAGCTGTTGTTGGTTCAGAAATCGGAGTCACTTTTTGGACCGACTTATCGTTCGTGGAGTGGAGCCCGGTTCGACACCATAAAATTAGACAGATGAGCTCGGTATAGCCCTTCTATCCCTCGCTACTTCCGATGTACTCGCCCGAGAGCTTGATGATGCTTTAATTATTTTCTCGTTGCCAATTTTGGGAGTAGAATATAGTTTTTTCCACGTTACACGTACAAGACATGCATCCCTTATCCGATTTACTTTGGAAAGACCACGAAATGGGAACAATAAGTCGTACCAATAAAACGCTGTTGGAGCACTGTTCGTATGCACTTCAGGATGCTCTATCCAAACTTACCTCTGCCGCCCGGTGACACAGAAATCAGAGGAATGAAAACACACTCTTGAATGCTAGAAATGAATCTACTTCCCTTGTTTCTCCTGCCATCACCACGGAGCAGCACTTTTTTTTTGATCCGCTTGGAGACTGCTGCTTCCTGCAACCCTCCATGGAGCTCCCTGATTCTGCCAAGCGTATGTTATTCTTCATCGCGGAAATGTCGAAGGATAACATCTCTACAGAAGATGGATCAGAATTCATTCTTGAAAATGTCGGAGTAACGTTTCCTCGGGGGCTTGGAGACGATAAAACATTCTCCACCTTTGTCAATGCCTCAGTTCTGCGGATATCTTTTACCTTCCGCCCAGCTTCGAAGTCCCAAATGAATGTGGCATCTCTTGTAGCCTTATCATATAATCCTTCTTCTAACGTTTCGAAAGCAGCAATGCAAAGCTCAGGGCGATTCTCAGAAAGTTGTTTCTTTGACCAGAATGGAGGGTCAGACTCGGTGGTCCTTGATAAAACTGGAAAATTCTCTGCTTTTCTTCGTATGTGATCAAATATTGTATCTTTATTTGGAATTTGATGCAGGTCTTCACATGTTTCTGAAGGAAGCCCGTCTTGAACATTGAAAAGATTAGAAAAGAGAGAAGATTAGAATCTAGGGAAAAATGATGAAGTTCGATATTTCAAAAACAACAAACCTGATACATTGACGAAGTTCATGGTAATCGAACTATCTGCATTTATGTGACGCTTTGGTTTCAGAGGTCTCTTGATTTCAAGTCCGTTTTGTCCTTCCTGTCTGGGACCTCCCATATTAGGTTTGACCTGTGGTAGTATTATGCTTGCTTCTATCTGTTCCAGTGCGTCCAATTCATGATCAACGTCCTCCTTACGAGGGCGTTTCTTGGTAAGGAGAAAGGCTTTTGATGACGGAGATGAGCCATTGGTTGATATAGATATGCTGGGGAAACTCTTGGCCTTTTCACGTATATGGTCAAATATTGTTTTTTCAGATAGAGTTTTATCGGTCTCTTTCTTGATTTCAGTGCCAACTGCATCTTCAGTGTTTAAAGATAGAAATGGTATGTTACAAAGGAAGATAGATAAAATAGTTTTAATAAACCTGATATCTTAGCAATTACTATACCTTCCCCCAATTCTTCATCTATGAGTTTGAAACTTGGCCTGTATTATAGATACTAACGGTTCACTAAACTTAAATATATGCATACAAACAGAGAATACAGAGGAAGACCTGGTATTCGAAATGTAGCAACTTAGGTATTAAACAACAAACTCACATCGAACTGTTTTCTGGATCATTTGTCATCAAATTGCAAAGCTTTTCAACTGGAGCAAATGAAGCTGCGTCGTCGGCATCATCTATGATAAAAGCTTCCTCAGGTGGACGAATATAGCAAGGCCGTTTATAATCATGTTTGCGACTGGTGTCTGAACTCCTGTCCTTGGACAAGACAAGTTTCTTATGGCAATCAAGACCAACTGCATAACACAAACATGAGCGATCGAGTTAAATAACTGAGAATTGAAACGTTAGACGACGAATAGCATGACGTGAGCTTTACTGTATTCTTCGAAAATAAGGTCTGCCTTGACAGTGAGGTTCTGTTGCTGAGGAACTGAGAGGAGAATTGTTGCACTATAGGGGCTGCAACAATAAACGTAATAGTTGGCTGAAGAGTAGCCCTTTAAAAAAAAAAAAAGAATACTATACCACACAGCAATGCTCCTGTAGCATATGAACACTTTTTATTTAAATTGTAATTTGATACATGGATTTAAAATAAAATTGAAAATAATTAGTACTACCAACTTAATAATTTGTTTTTTGTCACAGATGATACATTATCAATCTTTTACCATCTTAACAAAAATTAGTACATTTATTTTTACATAAACAAATATATATATAGATAAGGACCAACCAAACATAAATATATATATAGATAAACCACCGGTTAACTTTGATCATTTCGTGTAATCAAATGCATGACTGAAACATATAGGAATTGTAGGTTTACAGGGTTCATCTTGTACCTGGAGAACTCGTCCACTCTGCTGCAACAAATTCAGTCAGTAAGGAACACAGGTCAACAGTGGAACTAGTGTTCTGAAGGACCATGCACGTTACGATTCTAATATCCAAGCAGTGAATGCAAGGAAAGAATTGTTTACCTTATTCTCTCGTGGAAATGAATCAGGTTATCTTCCTCTGTACCAACAATCTGTACAAAGCATTCTCACTGATGCATTCATAATTACATTTAAACTGACCTCAGCTCAGCAGAATCAATTAAAACAACGTACCATATCCGCATAATGACGTTTCACTGATTGAAAGGACTCTGACAACCTAGTCAACGTCACTATAACCTTAGACTTCCCTCGCCTGTGGCAATCTGTCTCCTCAACAATCAAATTAACTTTTGGAGGTAATGACAGCAGAGACTCCTTGATATGGTTCCCAAAAGGGAACTTTCGACCAGTGATTATCTCTATTCTCCTTGGATCAGCTTCTGCTAATGCATCAAACGATTTTATTCCCATTGAGATTAGAGCCTAAAAATAGAAAGTGAAATAGAGGGTTAAAACCATCTACTGAAAGAGCTAAAGGAATCGTTAAAGTTTGTCTTTTCAAAAATAAAACAAGTTTAAGAAGAAAATCTGGAGATTTCTTAATAGAAGTCAAACAAATGGAACCTTTGCCGTAACCATTCCAATGCCAAATAAAACACGTTTAAGAAGAAAATCTGGAGATTTCTTAATAAAAGTCAAACAAATGGAACCTTTGCCGTAACCATTCCAATGCCAGGTAACTGCTTTAGCAAGTACGGACTATCATCCCAGAGTTTCTGATATAATGACTTCGCTAGAAGATTTGAGTTCACAGCTCCTCTATAATTCTTTCTAAATGTAAAATACTCTTTCATGCATTTGGCAATTCTGCACCCATTTGAGCATATGGAATTCATGTCCTGCGAATAGATGGATTGTAAAATGATCAGAGGAACTTAAAGAATAATAAAATGCAGGAGGATGTACAAAATTGTTGAATTAATGAAACCTGTGTTAGGGATAAATCACGGACTGAAGGATCCCCGGCCAAACAATCATTCGTTAAAACAAATATTTTCTCTTCTCTGGTTTGAATACGCTTCTTCCTCTTTCCCTTATCACCATTTATGTGGAATCGAAGCCGACCATCTTTATCTGCATTAATGTCGTTTAGAAGCTTCTTCTCATTTCGCCTGAGCTGTATCCCTTCATTTTTAGCAACTAAACGCATCAGTTCTGTCGGTGATCTTTGTTTGAGAAACCGGGCATGTACTACAAGACAAAAAAGCTTACAAGAAATTTCCTCGGCATGGCAAACAACATTAAGTGCATCTTCCAATGTGCAGTTCTCTGGAGTCTTCATAATGTGCTTCATTGTATCAAATTTAAGATAGTATCTGGTCATCAACCTTCCAGGCTCTAAAGCGGTACAAAATTTTAGGATTCACTCACAGAAACTGTGAAGATTCTGCTATATGAATCGACCATACCTAGTGGCTTCAGAAGGAACCCATCTTCATCGGTCCAGATCATTTGGTGGTTTGATAATTCATGAACTTTTTGTACAGAAATCTCTGGTAAGGAATAGCATCTATAAGAAGAAGGAATGGGTTAATAAGGAGACTCCAAAATCACTTCTCTTATTGTTACCTTGAACGTGCATCTCTATACGGTCTTTGGAGATTCCTTTTCTAATGGCATAATTCTCAGGATTCTGCCCATACATCAAATGTTTAAAAGTGACTGTTGTACATAATGTCCACATTATACACATTAGAGACACGAGGGACAGGTACCTTTTTCATTCTTACATATAAGTATGAGCATTTCATCCATTCAATTGCCCGTGCAATATCAGGAACAGTCAGCTGAACTATCTCTGCAGTCAAGTGTTCCGTCACACTTGATAACAATCTGAAGGAATAAGGAAAGTTGATGACCTTATCGAACGTCAGGCAAAATAAACTTAGGATGTGCACCAGAACGCAGAGCATATTAGCAGAGCATATTAATGGAAATTGAAGATGGTTAACTCACTGCGATTCCACCATTTCACATCCATTCAGCATATTCTCATACAGATGCACCTGAACATCGCCAGATTCTAAGAGCCAAATTTAAAAGGACAGAAACGCTCTAATACAATAACAGAGAAATAGCATACACATAATAAACATCAAGAAGAAGGTAGTAGATTACTGTTTCTCTTCTTGTCATAATGACAACCATGCCGGTATCATCAAATGGTGGCCTACCTGCCCTCCCACACATCTGATAAACATTTACAGGTGCGGGATAATTAAGGATACTGAAGATATGTCTATGTGCACAGTTGAAATAAGAAAGCTTATTAATAAACTCCTTCGCTAAGCATTTTGAGTTTGATCACAAAAGCGTTATTATATTCTGTCATTTCTGTCTATATGTCAACTCCATAAATGCCACTTACAAAATGGCCACAACCAGGAATTAGTTCTGATGTTGCACAAACAAACAAGAAAAGAGGAAACTAATAGATATTTACTCAAATTAAAGTTTGAAAATGCCAGAGCAGAAAAAATATTATTTTCATATAGAAGAAAATGAGAGTCAACTTCAGAAGGCGTATTATTAAGATGAGTGCCACACCTGTAGTAATGTGGATCGATCATATTCTGTATAAAGACCTTTTTCCTTATTGCTGTATTGAACAAGGTTTTGGTATTATAAGAAAAGATTAATGCGATGTATATCAAAAATTTTACTAAAAACTTGTTTATTATTATTCATTTATAACAACTTAATCCATGAATTTTACTGGGTCAAATGAAGTCATTGAAATAATATTGGTTTACGTGATACTTCTAGCAGAACTTGAAAGAAGTCTTCATTTTTGTGCTCAACCTCTTAAGTTCTACCAATTATAATAACAGGGAAAAGCAGTAGACGTACAAATACTGTGTTGACTTTATTACTACTGTATGAGCTGGTAAGTTGATTCCATGAGCAAGGGTATTTGTGGTGCACAGAATTTGGATATCACCCTTAAGAAAAAGACCCTCAATAAGATTGCGATCCTTCAGGCAAAGCCCACCATTGTGATAACCAACTGCAAGCAATTTTCCCTTTTCAATCTATATAGGAGATGAACCAAAGAAACCACGTTGCAATATCAAGCCTAACATAGAAAAAGAAGGTAGGTACGTACCACCATAAAGAATGTAAGATTGCATTTGTTTGTCAGTGCAGGTCAGTGAAGCTTCCCTTAACCTTTCCTGTTGTTCTTTGTTTTTCACAAATGGATTAGAATAACCAAATGTCATTGCCATATGAGACAGTTGCTGTGCGGCTTCTTGTGCGCCTTTTCTAGTTGAGCAAAATACCAGAGCAGATTTCCCTCTTGAATATAGCATCAAGATATCTGCATATAAATTTTAACCACTTACTTTGTCCTGCATACCGTGCTTAGAAGCAAAAGCAGCAGCAATTAAAGGAACTTTAAATTACTTGTGTTTTGCTTACCGAAAATATAATTTTGAAGGCGCTGGACATGCAAGGAAGGCAAGATGTGAGGAAGTTGTAGTTCACTCAAACTTGCTATTTCGCAAATCATCGAAACTATCAGTAAAAAAGGAACTGGAGAAAGTTTACCTTTTCAAAAAGATAATCATTCCTCGCCGGGGCATAGCCTGCAAATTGGTAGTAACGCTAATGAAGATTATTTACCTTTCTTGAATCCAGTTAATATGAATTATTGAATGTAATCTAAAAAATTCGTGTAAATTGCGTGAAAAGAATACTAGAAAGCGGACATCATGAGTATTCCAGTATGCCGTGGTCAATTAGAAATAGTGGAGTAATGCTCAGGATTACACTTCCATACCGAAAACTTTGGTTGTCAACTTTACAGGTCTCATTTCTTCTCCAAATCTGCAAAGAGCATTGGAAAACTAATATAAATACAAAATTAAGGAATGAAGAGAGCACAGGTCACTGAAATGTAACTCACCTTTTAATCCCTTGTGTGGGAACTTTAAGCCATTCAGCTGCAATTAATTGTTCAACTGAACCTTGTTTATATTAAACAGCAAGCAACAACTTTATAAATTAAGGTTTACCGAGGTCATCAATGTTAGGAATTGTGGCCGAAACCGCCAGAAATCGAACAGAAGATAGGGGACTAGATTTCATTTCAGGTTTGCATGCAAGCATCTTTATTCTGCTAACTATTGCCTCCAAAGCCGCACCACGTGGATCATTCAGTAGATGAACTTCATCAATTAGTAGAAGACCAATATCACTGAAAAAGCTCAACCCACCATCCGTTAAGCGATATCGGCTCACAGCATCAAATTTCTACATGCATATAACCAAGTCATGCCTCGGTGATATTATTAAAAGTAAGAAATTGCCAAACAAACCATACTGGAAGAAAATATTAATAAAAAAAATAAGTCGGGAGATGCAAGCGAAATTTTACAAATATTTGGAAAACATATACACATGTACATGGCACAGAGTTATATGGAGACATTACGATAATTGATACATAAAAGTACAATGAATTGAAAAGGTACAAGTACTCAGCAATCAGAAGAAAAACATAGACTGTGGTAGCCATTATCACCATAAGATTGCAAATTATAATTCTGAGTATAAGCATGACAACAATAATGTAGAAAACTACATAATCAGGCTTTTAAATTGTGGGATGCAGTTGATATTGTGATTATGCTCTGATCCATGTTCGCAATTTGTTACAATTGCAGTTGTATTCACAATTGTGCCTGCATTATCAACAATTGTCACAAAATCCAGCAATCACAACATAATATACAAACGTTGATAAGTATCTGAAGGAGAGATAAAATATCTAAAAAATTAATCAATTGTGATAGGGTATTGTCTACCAGCACTTGCATATTTTATCTCTAAATGTGTTTGTTAATTATTTCCTCACTGATTTTTATTTCAAGTTCTAAATAAGAAGCCAACTTTTCATACTGACCTCCGGAGTGGTAAGGATGATATCTGCTTCTTGTATCGTCCTTATGTTATAGAATTCATTATCACCGGTCAGTTCTAGGCAGCTCATCCCCAGTGATCCAAACTTCTGACTCCAATCACGGAGCTTCTCTTGAACTAAAGCCTTAGATGGTGCTATGTAGATCTTCAAGAAGCATGAAATAAAGCAAATGAAGGCAAAAGAAATTTGACTGCCAGGTGGAATTACTAGCAAAACTTTAACTCCATAGAACGAACAGGAACAGGAGGATTTACAATAATAAATCCAACTAATATTGCCATCAACCGGTAAGTAACTGTCCTAGGAAAGGTAATCAATTCAATAAAGAGGAGAAGACAAAGGACAAAGAATGAGGCAACTCAACAACATACTAGTGATGCATTACTTCTTTAGGATTACCGTTTTGAGTGTCCCCTTAACGGGGGATAATATCCCTTCTGAAACGAACCTTGACAGAAGCCTCAATATGCAAAGCTCAAAGAGAACTGTTTTACCACTTCCAGTTGGTGCCGATATGACCATGTTTGCATCAGAATGGAAACAGACTGGAAAACATTCACTTTGCAATGAATTGAAGTACCTACAAAGTCAAGAGCAAATATGTTGCTACAATCGATTGCAATAAGTTGGTTGATAACATAACGCCAGTATGCAGGTTGAAAATACAATTATTAAGTCATTCGGCAAATGCGAAGCCAACTTCTGTATGAAATTGATAAACGTAAGTTTTTCGTAGTTGTACCTGAAGCTAAAAATTGAGTGAAAAGGCAGAGGCAAATCCGACACGGACTTGAGAGTATACGAGTCCATTGTCGAGCAAGGTTCTCAACAGACTGCTTGAAGTAGACAACAGCAGTTTATTATGCACATACTAACACGTATAAATGGTGGGGCACGTCTGTAGATTTGACCTTGAAACAAATAGAAACTGCATTTATGTCACGAGGATACAAGCATTACATGCAAATTGTCACAGAATTTGCTTGCAAAACCAAGAAAAACCAACTTATATAATTAACCTGCGAAGCCATATTATCTGATTCTGATAGAATGTCAATAATGAATACCGGAGAAAGAAAAGTGCAAGAAAAAAAAAACATTGTAAATGTTCATCTTCTCTTTTAAAGAAGTAAAATGATGAAAGTGAAAAATCGCCATTAGAGCTATAACTTCGGAATCCGATACAGCTAACTGAACAGCTCCAAATTGCTAAAAATGTATGATCCAAGTTCTCAGCTGCTAAACTTTCAAATTAAAAATACTACAAGTCTCTGCAACGCGAGCACCTAGAACCATTGAATCTCACATATGTTAAGTATAATTAATTAACACATAAAAAACAAGCAACGAGAGATAAAAAGCGCGCACAGTCAAGTCACTGTCTCTTCCTATGATCACCGGTCCAGATCAACGATTACTTATCTGCAAAGCGTTGGAAACAGAGAACAGACAATATGTAGGGGATCTAAGCT
>JANIHZ010000008.1:13298354-13314479 GCA_027478365.1 Erythroxylum rufum
AGTTATATATTTAATTATTATTAATAATAAAATATAATTACGTTAAGAATAATAATAAATATATAAGTTTTTTGTTTTGTTTAAAAAAATAAAAAATAAAAAATAGAAAAAAAACAGGAGGACCAAATTGAGGTATGTGTTTGCCTTTGGCACTAGTCGGTGCTTCTCTTTAAATGCCCAATCACTGCATTCATTCCCAAGATTGGACGCCGTTCAAAGTCCTCTGAGAAGATCTAGACGGTCGTCGTTGGTGAACTTTGGAAGTTGGACTTCTCGTTTACGATATTGGTATATCCTTTTGATCTTCTTTTTTCTGATTCTTCAATGAGTTGTAGTTAATGTTTAGATTTGGTAGGGTTTGAATCGGTTTCAATAGTTGATGCGGTGAGGGTTGGTCAAGATTGACAACTTTATTTGGTGGTAATTCCCTGGTTTTTGTTGGAAAGGGACAGCTTTCTACGTTGAGCTGAGTTGAGTTGTTCTGCGACCTTCAAGGGTTAAGGTTAGGGTTAGTCAAAATTGAGGAGTTATTTAAATTAAATGTTCCATCTTTGATTGTGCTCTTACACTTTCAGCTAGGTTTTCCTTACGAACCCGTGTCTGTTTTATTGCTTGTACTTCAGGGGAATAATGAAACTTTCGTTTTCAATCCCTTCAAAATCATCCAAATCGGCCCCCATACCTAAACCAACTTCACAAGATGAGGACCAGATCATAGATAAAGAAGAAGAGAAGCAATATGTTACAGAATTTGATCCATCAAAGGTTGCTTCTGGCAAAAACAACCGGAATCTAGTTATTCCTCCTATAGAGAATGAATACCAACCCCATAAGAGAATGAAGAACCTTGAACTACCGCTCTCTCTCCAATCAGACACTAACCTCCGGTTTGAGGTGGAGTCTCTATCTGCTGCTGATGGTGGCAGCAATATTTCCTATGGACTCAATCTTCGTGAAGGCACCACTGCTGCTACCACTAGCAAGGAAGACAGAAATGGGTCTCAGAACCCGAGAAATGAGAATTTACTGTTGGAGAAGCTGAGATATGATTTGAAAAGGTTGCCTGAGGATCAGGGAATGGAGGAGTTTAAGGATGTACCAGTAGAGGATTTTGCTGCTTCTTTGCTTGCTGGTTATGGTTGGCATGAAGGAATGGGTATTGGCAGAAATGCTAAGGGAGATGTCAAAGTCAAGGAATACCATAAGCATACTGATAAGGAAGGACTAGGGTTTGTTTCACACAACTCAAATTCTGCTAGGAGCACAAAAGACAGAGATGAGGCCAAACAAAAGCAGAAAAATGGCGTTGGAAGTAGGGATAGGGATAAAAATAGAGATGGAAATAGGTATTTTGTGGGCAAAGATGTGAGAATAATAGGTGGTCCAAGAGACACCATGGTTGGTTCTAAGGCGACGATTGTGGAGATATTGGATCCAGACAGAGTTGTTTTGAAGATTGCAGAAACTAGGGAGGATCTTACTCTCCGGGTTCCCGATATTGCTGATTTGGGTTCTAAGGAAGAGGAGAAGTGCTTGAGGAAATTGAAGAACTTGAAAATTAGTAATGTCGGGCAAACATATGATATTGACAACAATAGTGGTATCAAAAGAGAGAGGAATGAAAAGAAATTTGACACAGATATACAGCGGGGAGTATCATGGCTCAGGAGCCACATAAGAGTCAGGATCGTAAGCAAGGACTTGAAAAGGGGTAGGCTGTACTTGAAGAAAGGAGAGATTGTGGATGTGGTGGGCCCATACATGTGTGATATTTCCATGGATGAGAGCAAGGAATTGGTTCAAGGAGTGGATCAGGACCTTCTCGAGACTGCACTGCCCCGTCGGGGGGGTCCTGTCCTTGTTCTCTCTGGGAAGCATAAAGGGAAGTACGGGAGTTTAGTCCAAAGAGATTTAGACACAGAGATTGCGGTTGTGCAGGATGCTGAGACTCATGAATTGCTCAATGTCAAGCTTGAGGAAATTGCAGAGTATATGGGAGATCCAAGCTTCATTGGATATTAGCTCCCTTAAAGTGCTTCTGTGATTATGCTGATTGAATTGCCAGGGTTGAATCACTTGTTACTAAATTCAGTCACAAACTTCTATATATCAAGCCTGTCAACTCTTGTAGAATTATGCTTCTTATAATTAAATCGAAAGTTGCTGATTTTGATTCTAGTTTGGACGCCTGGCGAGATAATGAATCTTAGATCTGATTGCATATACTCCCATTGTATAACTAAAAAATAGTCCAGTTCGCTTCCTTT
Source organism: Erythroxylum rufum (assembly GCA_027478365.1). Taxonomy (NCBI): domain Eukaryota; kingdom Viridiplantae; phylum Streptophyta; class Magnoliopsida; order Malpighiales; family Erythroxylaceae; genus Erythroxylum; species Erythroxylum rufum. Next base: position 13,300,622 of record JANIHZ010000008.1, read on the forward strand.
AAAGCTGAAAAGAAGACACTAATGGTATCATCTGGCAACACATTAGACGGATTAAAGCTTAGAAGATGTGTATATTTATTGAAAGCAGCAACCACGGCATCATGGAGCCTTTTATCGCATACTCCGACGTACATATGGATCATTTATTCCAGGCCCACAATGTCTCAGAATATCGGAAAAGTTGAAACGCATGTACAAGTCCCCCGTTAACGTAATTTGTACCAATCGATACTCTTGAAAAAGCTTTTTATAGTAAGATGAGAGCAGTAAAATATAGACAATTGGCAATCTAAACTTTTGACAACCTACTTCCGGTGGAACAAAAATGTAATTTGTCACAACTGGCGGAGGCAATCCAACGGGCAAGTGGTAACACAAGCAGTCTATGCTGCTATTCAATTTTCCATGTAACGAGAACAGCGTCATTTATCTAATGGATTTACATACCTGATCTGGATCACTTGTTATTGCAATACAAAATCCTTGTTACACTCGGTTACTGCTGTCCAAGGTTATTGATGAGCATATGAAACTACTCATTTCGTTTACGACATTACTATTGTAACACACGCAGGTCAGATGATTCTCCCTGTAGAGGGTGATGAGCATACAGGATAACAAAGGAAAGTCCTGAGAATTAATACTATGTAAAGGTCGGCAACGTTTTGGCAGGTACCATAAAACCGAAAAGAAAAAGAATCAAGTCCGAGTGGGGGGGCACTGGGACAGAACCAGACTGTACCATAATTACAAATATCAAGAGGCAATAAATTACAATATGTCGGTAAGCGACACCAAAGGAATGACAACTCAAAATTTGGGTGTCTAACTTAGCACATGTTCACACGTATGGTACACAAGAAATACAGATCGTAAAGATGCTCCCTATACATTGGGAGCACTGAGGCAGATCCTCTGGAATGTGTCACTCAAGAGTCGAGATATAAATCTGGTTGCTGGAGATATCGTGATAGCTTTATTCTCTTTCCTTGAGGGCAATCGAGTTCAACTGTCTTTCCAACTGCATCAGAAAAATGACAATACTTATTGACAAACAAAATGATAAATGACAGTATTATAGATGAGAAAAATGATTATAAATGAACAATCAACGTAAATACGTAATGCTACTATATTTCATGAAGAAAATGCTAGAATGCTAGGCAACAACTAGTAGGGTCCAACATCGAGTTTGTCCCAAATAAACAAAACATCGGCAGCTCATTACTCATGTTGGATCATTTGAAGCCAAAGTTATAATCACAGATCATCTACAGATATTGAGATCTCAATATAATAGAAGGCCACAATGAGTTTCCCAATTCTTCCAAGATATTCTAAGCTCTTTACTTTTGCTCTCATTTCCGCTTTCCTCTACATTTTTTTTCCGTATACAGCAAGAGCATGCCAATTAGACACGTGAACAAGCAGCCTTAGCTTGATATAAATGTGACGATTATTTGCCAATCTAGGCTAGTAAATTGTACATTAGTTGGGCTTACAGGATCTGATCCTGATCATATCTAATCCCACTGCGTAGCATCTGAATAACCAACTATAACCAATCATTACATGAAAAACGAAATAAAAGCAAAACATTATCATAAAGCAACGGGTCAAGGAAGTGACACTAGGAAAAGTGACTTAAAAATTACAAAAATATCTGCGACAGCTGTGAAGAGACTGAGCAGGATGGCTGTGACTGAAGGTATGATTCCATGCAAAAACCCCAACATTAAATCCAGTTAAGTACACACCTGAGCATTCTTCATTTTCTGTTTCTGCAATTCCTCAAGAACGCTTCCAATACTGAAACAAGACCCATGTCTTGGTCATGCTAGAATAGAAAGCAACAACTTGAAAACTAGTTCTGGCCGTTATTACCTTAGTTGCAGATTAATCACCTGAGCCTGCAGCTCCTTCTCCCGATTTGATGTAGGAGGAGCCTGCAAGATGGGTAACTAAATAATTTCATCAAATTAAAAGCAAATTTTCTCAAGGGACATAATTTCTTAAGTGTGACTATTTAACTGAAAATCAATTCAGTTATTTCTATTTTCATCAAACTTTATGTAGCAAGCAAACAAGTGAAGTAGAACAACTCAAAGCTGAAACAAGTAATAGAGATCTTCTGGCACAACTTTGCGTCTGGCAAGTTCTGCAATCAGCCCCTAAATAACTAAATTAGAGAGAGAAAAAAATGACCGCATTCCATGCAAGATCGCATGTTCTTTATTAGAGAAATTCAGAAAATAAACAGGCATTACAATCGCAAAAATGCAAACTTCATCTGTTGTTATCATCATGTAAACATTGGGGATAATCTGTTTTGTTTATATTGGTAAGGAAGCTGAATTAGACTTATAAATACATTTCATTGATTGCTGTTTCAATGGTATTGAACAGTAAGGAGAACAAAAGAGAAAGACACAAGATAAATACCTGCAAAAGGTCATTTGCAGCTGTGTCAGTCAACTCCATGTTCTTGCCTGATTAAGAGGAAACAAATCTTATTTCAGACATTTTTACGTGAGGGTGAGTGGGAATGGCAAAAATTGCAAAAAGATAGATATTACCATAGGTTTGCTCCACATACTTGATCAGCTTCAGAATTTCCTCCTGCACGCAATCACTTATTCTAAGTATTCCAAGAATAAAAATCAAAATGATGATGGAAACTGAAAAACTACATACTCTTTGCACGGTGTTTTGCTGCAGAATGCATTGCAGTGATGGAAGAACTACACCACCTGTAAGGTTTGACATAGTTGAACTTGTTGGAACTCCACAAATGGGGTTGGGATAGCAATTTGTAGGACCCTGAAAGATAAAAGATTGCAATGATTTCAAAGACATTTTCTAAATGATATATCTCCTACTTCTCTCATCATCATGGGAAGAACATCACAAATACAAATTCAAAAGGAGGAATAAAAAACTGTCATCCTTCTCATAATCAGTAAAGTATCATAAAGACTAATTCAGATTGAGGCACTTATATCAGCCAGACGTTCTCAGTGAAACAATCATATGAAAATAGTCATATATCAATAACCTCCTAGTGATTCGAAAAGAATTCTTTGGAAATGCATTTCAACAGTAAGCCTCACATGCTCCACAAATCAAGAATCAGATGAAGATAATGATAATGATAATCATCCACTAGTTTTGGCCAAGAATAGATGCAATCAACAAAGTGAAGATTATTCCTGATCTTTGACTAAAGGAACAAGAACATACAACCAAAAGAAAATGTTGCCAAACCACTGGTTATGAGAAATTAAACCACAGGGAATTCATGCCAGCACCATTATTAAACAAGTATTTCAATATGTAAACTCTTAAAGAGATGGACAATGTCACCTGTCCTAATGCTGAAGGCTGGGTCACTTGTTGAAACATGAGTTTGTTCAAGTATCTTACTCATAATAGAGATTTCATCCTAAGGCAATAGGAAGTGTTCTAATCTGAAATGTTGAAATTTTGAGCATGCTGCTATTTTCCAATACATGAAAAAACCATTGATGAAGATACCTAACCACTGTAAATAGGAAACACGTGTACTTTAATTTTAGTTCACGATAACTAATTCTGAAAGTTACTTCTCAGTAAAAACATTGATGAAACAATGATAAAAATGCCTAATTGCAACTTAATTATGATAAACTATACCCTGCTCAACATGTAATAAGACAGCTTCTGTACACATGTCGAAACAAAACTCTATAATTGGTTTCTTAGTCAAAAACAAACTGCTAACATTCGTTAACCAGTGATCACAATATAATAATCCATAAATACCTTGGGACTGAGATCGGCTGAAGTCACTTTGAAGCGTCCCCTACGCATTACAGCTCCTTCTGTTGCGTCATCTGCTGCATAAATTGATTAAGCAAAAGTAGAATTGGAATCAGCATAGACGCAGCATAAAAGAAATAAGTAACAAGGTGGTACGAGAATAGCATACCAGATGAAATGTTGTTGGTCTCCCTTTTTTGTCGATACGACAATGGACCACTGTAATTTCTATCTGACTGACCCTTTTGCTGAAGATAATCCCTAAAGATGTAGGAAGCTACAATGAGCAATTGATTACAAAAACAAGTAGCTCTTCCACTAAGATAATTTTTGAGAAAAAGACCATTCATATAGTAGTGTATACCTCAAGATCTCGTATGAGTATTTGTACAAACAAGCAAACAAAGGAAAATTAAGCAAATCATGTACCTAGAACCATTTTGTTCCTTAAAGGGAATAAATTAGTAATTTGTACATGCTTATCAAAACCATATTTAAGCAATCACTAAACTAAAGGACGAAAGAAGAAAAGCAAACACTCTTCCATTACAAAGACCAAGGCCAGTTATGGATCTAGCGTCAAAAGCCTAAATAGCAGTGTAAAGAAAACAACATAATGAACCTTCTTTCAAGCAGAGCTCACCTATTTTCATCAACAACGATCTTTCTGGAAGAAATTGCATTATCAGGTACCAGTGGACCACTCAAAAACTTTTTATGCTCAGTTGTAGCTTGACGTGGTAAAGAACTTCTCCCTGAAAATTCACCCTCAACTTTTTCTCTTCCTTGGTCCGCGGCAATCAATAATGACTTTGTATGAGCCTGATGTTCAGGTTCTGTTTGTCGAGTTTCTTTCCAACTTGGACTAGTTGCATCAGCATCATTTTCACCAATGTCAAAACAACCTCTGTACAAACTCAACAGTCAGGAAATAGAAACTGAACAATGAAATAGTAAGTATAACAAATTTTTAGGTACTATAATACATCATTGATAAAGTTCAGTACTACAAATTTTGCAAACTAAGTCTTTTTTAACAGTTTTCTTAAACCCCACACTGTGTGCATGTCCTGATGGCTTCTCTTTTTCTATTCCTTCTGCAGTTTGAGGTGGGGTATTGGGTGGAGCAAAGTTTGGGCTAGTGCAGGATAACAATGAATGATAAACAATAAGAGCAGCTTAGAATTCAAAGACACTGCAAAAGAGAACGGGCAATATTTGTCCTAAATACAAGGGTATATTGAGCTCCTACTTTGTTCTGCCCTGCTACGAATCACATTTCACCTTCAGTAGCATTGAATTGCTTGTTAAATTAAGGTCGAATTTCCATTTAATTCAGTGAGAATGAGTGAGCGCTGATGAAGAAAGAAGTTCTCAATAGAATGACAGATCAGAGGAAATAAGAAGATCCATACTTCAGTGCTTCAAGAGGTTTAATAGGAAATGAAGAAAGCGAACTCTCCAAATCCATAATATTGTTATACCCGTCCTGAAAGAAAGGAAAGGTTGATGTAAAATAGCTGATACAATGAATTACACAAAAGTCTCTAAGCTATTCTGGCACAGAGAATGATACTTCATGCGTAGAAACAGCAGTTGAATAATGAATCCCTTCCGATGATGGCCTCTCAGATGGATAACGAGAATCGGTGAATGTATCCCTTTGCTTCTCAATTACTTCAGGTTTTTCAGCATTTGAAATCTCCTCATAATCTTGAATCTGCAAACATCAATATACTAGTAATGAGGCAGAAAAGAAACAGCAAGAATTATATAAAATTATTTCATTTTTCTAGTGAGACTATAGATTCAAACAGAAATTTTTGATATAATTCTGGTGATTCAAAGAACTCACCATAGCAGCCTGACTTTTCAAATCTTCAAGGTTGAAATTCCAGGCACTGATTCCCCTTATGTACTCTTGCTGCAAGACAGCAATTGTCAGATTCTACTGTCATCAAAACTCGGCAAAACTCCAGAAGATGTTAGCCACCCTGATTAAATAATGATTCATACAGCATTCATATGAACACAAATGTAAACATAGAAATATCTTTCCAACTGACCTAAGAATTAAAACAGGGTAACTTTGGAGGAACCCCATCAATGAAAATGATAACATCTTTAAAAGTTCCGTTTTACCACAATCAAACCATACTAATATGATACAAACTTTTGGAGATTCTAAGTTCTAAAAAGCTCCAAAACACTTTCACGAAATTAAGGTGAAACTTAATATATCAGTTGCATTCTCAAGATTACAAAAAATATAAATAAACTAGGAAGCAAATGGGACATTTACTAAATGAACAACTTCAAGTATTCTTAAATAGAGCCATAACTTTTTTCAATCTTTAGGCTTTGTTAATAGATACGTGAATCTAAACCCTATAGAATGACGAAAATTTATTTTAGATTAATTGTTGATCTACGACTGGTTTGACCGGGTACAGAAGGTGTGCTTTGGTAGGGTTGATCATTTAGCAGCATTTGAAGAGGCAGAACAATCATAAAGCAGTGTGTCAAAGTTTTGGGAGTGGACATAAATAGTAAATAATGTCAAACACAGGCAGCTGCCTCATAAATGCAGTAACCCTGCCCAAACATACTTCAGGGCAAGAAGATGGGAAATCCATTTGCAATCACCAAACTTTCTCATTCTCAAGCACACGGCTAAAATAAGCAATGGCATTTGCCCCCCAGTGAAAAATGGTACAGCTCTTCACGCAATATGGAAGATGACACTCGTGGGCACAGACTTCATACATTGTACATATGCTGGCCCCAGTTTTTTATTTATCATTCAGGGCTTTCATGCACTTCTAAATGTTATAGTTATCAAACTTTTCAACGAAGACAGCAACTCAGAGTTTAGACAATCCCCATAACTCACCTGTGATAACTGCTCCTTATCACCATAAAGAGCCTTATTCTGCATAAGAAGATCAGACTCTTTTGCCTGAGAAAAAGAAAAAGGATGTTTACTTCAGGATTCTTACGAAAATGTTTACCAAAAAAGATGTAGTTATTAAAAAACATGAGACCTTCAACTGCCGAAATCGTTCCCCTAAAGGAGAAAGTCCCTCAAGGATGGTCCGAGCAACATGTTCATTAGAGCGCGAATGTTTAAAGAAATGATGTTTCATAAGCTTTTCAGAGGAAGGGCGCTTCTTTGGATCCTTCACTAAGCAAGCTGCTACTAACTCCTTAAATGACTGCAAAGATACATCACCGTCAGGCATGTTTTTGATGGATGATTGTGAGGATGATATCAACTATATAATACCCACCTTTGAAAATCTCTTGTCTCTTTCATAGTCAAGGCCTGGAGGTGCATTTTGTAAGGTCATCAGTAAAACCTGCAATCATGAAGAAAAGCATTAAGAGAAGAGATGACTAATTCGTCCAATATGCAACAAGGGTTGTCTGGAGATTGATCTCATAATCTGGCATGCCTTCCCTGGCTAGACCCAGGCTCAGACATTGGGTATACTCTGTCTCACTCTCTCTTTAATCAACCAATAGAGAAAAAGGGAAAAGAAATAGAAAAAAAAATGCCACATCAGAATGCATGGAAAATATCAAAAGCTGAACAACTCACCTTCATTGGTGGATACTTTGAGAAAGGAGCATGGCCATGAGCAAGTTCAAGAGCTGTTATTCCAAAGGACCAAATGTCTGCTCTGTTCACAGATAAACATTTTCAAGAATTGGGAACATAAAATGCTACAGAACTGAAATACAAAGAAACTCATAATTCATGTGCATCTCACTTGAAGTCATATCCATGTAATTGCTGCATAACTTCAGGAGCCATCCTGAGAAAAAGTAGTCAAAAAGAGTTATTACGGTAGAAAGTTATAGAGTAGATTCCAAATGCCAGAATGTTAACTAGAAGGTAAGAAGATAAAAGCTGTACCAGCATGGAGTCCCAACAAAAGTGTTCCTGGCACGTTGCCTATCTCCTGTGTCAAACATACAAGCTGAAACTCCAAAATCTGCCAACTTAACTGTACCATCTGAATCAATTAAAATGTTCCCAGCCTGCAAATGAAAGTTAAGAAAATAGTTAAGGAAAAAGTTATTACATAAGTTCTGTACAACAGGTGAAACTTCAAACATGGTCAAAACATAACTGCACTTGCACACTGATAAAAACACACATGAGGAGCAAAAATAGCATTGGTCATGGGTGGGGAGCCATTAAAGATTCAAGTTTAAACAAAAACTTAATGAGGTAGTTTAAGGTTTCATGTTTCCAGTAGAACAAAGGTTAATCATGCACTGACATGCAAGCATGCAAAATACATAATTTCTTAGAAGACATCATGATTTTCAGTTTTTATTAGTTTTACTGACTACCAATAGATGTGTTTTTGTTTAGAAATTTTAATGGCCATATCCACTATCTAAATACTTCTAAGAGCAAAAATGACTACAAATATAAAATATGAGTATAATAAAAGACCAGGCACGTTCTACACCTTGACATCTCTGTGAATGTGCCCCTGCTGGTGAAGATAAACAAGAGCTTTCAGAGTCTCACGCAATACTGTAGCAATAACAGGCTCCTCAAAACCTTCTGGATAAGCAGATTTCATTATATGTAGGCAGGAGCCTCCAGCCATGTACGGCATCACAACCCAAAGGCTGGATCCAGAAGTGAACGAGCAATGAGCTCGCAACACATTTGGATGATCAATTAAGGTCATTGTCTGTACCTCACGTCTGATGCCGTCCTGAATTAATTAATAGGAAATACCAATTATAAGTAAATAATACGTTTCAGTTAACATATGAAATCTTTCTGTGTCCAACATGTATAGCACTAGTATCAAGAGTTCCACAAGAAAACTATATTTTACCAGGTCATTATTGCACTTTTCCAGATCAAGAACCTTTATAGCAACTATCTCATTCAGTGGAATGCAGAGAGCCCTATATACAGTGGCACTGACACCTTCACCAACTTCTTCGTACAATTTGTAATCCTTTGCATTTACAGGAAATCTTTTCTCTGAAGCGTGCTCCATGGTTTCCTCTTATAGAGCACCATTAACAACCTCTTCACCACTGGATGAACCAGCAAACATAAATAAAATATCTGTTATACATGGGAGAATTAAGTTGATGTGGGGTTTCTTCCAATTTGGTAGCATTTTCCCTTCTTCAAAACAAGGTGTTAGATGATTCTAGTCGCTTCATCAAGGTGATTTCTGCAAGTTGTTTCCCTTTCATGTAGAACCAATCAGAGGTTAAATGAAGCCCAAATTATCTCATGTGACCATAGAATTATAGCACCAATTGTCCCTACTTTACAGCCAACTGCTGGAATCAGTTATCGTCCAGCAGATAAAGCCAACTTGAGGAGTAGGCAAGCAATCAGTTTATACCTTGCAGTTAGAAAATGAAGTTCCTTTTAACCTAATCAAAATGGCTAATAGATGGTGCAAACATAGATTGGTTACAACAACAGGGAATATTTTCTTTTAGATATTAAGTACTATATTTGGTCAAGCAAGCCAGTCTTAGGACATGAACAACACCTGCATGATAAAAGAAAATAAAATCCACCATCAGTCCCTTTAACATTTCAAGATCTTAGACAAAAACTTCATATGCACCCGTACAAGATAAAAAGAAATGTCGGATTCTGGTGAAGAATCTTGAAGGGTAGGGATCACCAAGATTTTCAGATCTCCAATAACACAACTTTAATGCACTATCCATACCCAATTTTATAAAGTATGAAAATACTTGATAGATTGATATAGTCTCTATATTATAGATTAGCTAAAGCCAATGCAAACCACCGAAACTATCCTTGCAACCCCAATCAAATCCAAAGCTGATAATTGGATTTCATAAACAATTCACTTTTGCACATCCGAGGCAACAATATAACCCAAAAATTGAATCTTCCAATCAATGTCAAACAATAATCAAATTGAAAGCAAAACCAAATCTAACGCATGTTATCGAAGTTCAATTTAAACGGCAATAAGCTCAATCAACCATGAACAACACCTAAAACCATTGAAAGAAACCTAAAAAACTCCATTCCAATTCTAGTAAGTCACATCTACAAAAATAACTTTTCTACTTCCTGGAACAGACTGAAGCTACCCACCTTGTCTACTTGGAGCTGTTATAAATGAAACAACCTCCGATAGGCAGTCGATGGTGTAGAATCAAACCTGAACTCGATTGACCAGTGTGTAAATACTAAATACAGTTCTCTCTGAACAAGACTTGGCCTTGTTTGGAAGAGGTCTAGAGATCGAATCGGGTGTTTCGTTTCCGTTCCGGCCTAATGTTTATATCTTACTTTGTTTTCTTACTGTGTGTTCTTTTTTTTTTTTTTCCTATTAGAGAAAAGTCGGGTCCACATTCTACAAAAACTTTGAGATTTTCGGTAGGTGAAAATATCGGGCGAGTTGGATTGAATAAAGGTATCGCCAATTTATCGTATATTTTTGCTAGTTCTAAAATTTTGGCATTTCACCTTTATTAAGAAACACTAACAAATAATTAAGAAATAAGATAAGCCTTTATAACTTGGTTGGGATAGTGAACTGAAGATGCATCTGATTGTTCTTTTGTGGGTTTGCATGTAGTTTTAGGTTTTATATCATATTCCTCTAAAATTAAATCCGTTCGGAAGGGCCATATGTAGCAATCTTTTTAAATGTTAAAAACGACATATTATTATAACTCTAAACTAATATATATGGTTTAATTAAGAACAATTCATATATTAAAATATAACATAAATTAAAACCATACAAATAAAATTAAAAGCATGGAAGACAAGTAAGAAACCATCACCCGGCACCTAATTTTGGGCCTCCCCAGTGCACCTATCTTCGTTACTTTTCAAACTTCTTATCATCGTGTTTGTTGATAAACTTACGTACAAGGTGTCGCAGATGTAGACCAGTCATCCTTGCTGAATACTGTTTGGTATTGGAATGGGCTTTAACATATTCTAATGTTTCACACATTCTTTGAATTTGTATTAATTAAAGTTTATATCAGATACAAACCGACTTCGTTGGAGACTGGGCAAAGATTTGTTTGGAATGTTTTGGTAGTCTTTTATTGAACGATGGGCTCATATTCACTTAATAATTTACTTACAAAAAATCAATTAATTAACTGATAAATCATAAATCATGTTTTCTAACTAAAATGTGAAAAAAAAATCTCAATAATTCCCAACACAACATCGCAATTTTGCTTCCGACTTTCTTCTTTACCTTGAATCTCTAAAGGGTAAGCCAATCCAGGGTACCCACACGCTATGGTTTTCTCCAGCAGTTATGGCGTGCATGGAAACATAGTCATAAGAGTCCATGGCTAGATCTTGAGTTGAAGCTTCAAGGGCACCACCTGTATAACTGTACCTGTTTACGCATTCCCCTGTCACCTTCTCCGGTATCGCTTCATTGTTACCGTGAGCACCTGAGATGACAAGTAAGTAAGTTGACGTAGGTATATGTCGCATTAGTTATATCAGCACTGGCAATAACTATGTTTGATCTTTAGTGCCTGCGCTAAAGCTAGTGGCATTGGACTAGAGTAATAGAGACACGGAGATTGTTATTCTTGGTGAATCTACGGGTTTTCTGAATCAAATCCAGATCAGCAGTCTCATGAATGCTTGGTTGGTGAAAGATGTTTCAAGGAAATCCTAGAAAGAGAAGACCATATAACATAAGCATATCCCATTTTTTACAGAGAAACAGCGGGGGAGGTATGACCGTATGAGAGTGAAAAGCGAGACTGTATTTTGTTTCTCTAATTATTTGGTATCTTTGACTTTGAGCTCGGCTGCTGTCGGCTTATAATGATATAATCGTACATAATCATTATTGCACTGTCAGGCCTTTTCTTGAACTGTAGCTATTGCTAAGTAACAAGACACAGTCTGGGAGTAGCGTCACGGGGTGACAATACACCACCTTCCTCCTCCATTAGGGAGGGTAAAAAGGCCCAGGTTTGGCCCAGCCCACTGTCAACTTCTTTCAGGTCAGATCAATTTGTTTTTGTAATATCCTTTCGTATGGAGATAGTATATGTCATGATGTTGGCGAATGTTCCCAGTGTTGGAAAAAAATAAAAAACCAATCAAAGAATTTTTTTTTTAAAAAAAAATTAATTTATTATACATGTATTCTTTTTATTTAATTTTATTTTATATTTTAAGATTCATAACTTTAGGAAAATTAGTTTTTTAAAATTGAAATTTATTATATTTTAATTAAATGACAAAATATAATTAAATTAATTTTACCACATAGGAAGTCCAACCCGGTGTCCTTTCTGCCTTTGTTAGTTGTAAGTCTTGAACAAGGCTTTCGAGCCTACATCTTGACTTTTCAGAACAAGTGTATGGGGAAAGATTCCGCGAGGCTGTCTAAAATCTTAGGATTTTCATACCCTCAGGGTCTTTGAACAAAGACCCTTAGCTTAACTAGCGACAAGAAGAGCCGAACTTTGCTACTTATCAGGTACTAGCAGATCTAGACACCATTAGGTATATCTTTTAGTTATATTTTATATTTTATTTATTTATAGATTTATTGTAATTTTATTTACATAATTATTTAGCATGCCAGATTTACTTATTTACATTTAAATCTGTATCACTCTTTTATTATCACATCTATATATAGATATACAAGAAACAATCTCTCTAATATGTAGAGGTAAGATTGCATACTATCATACCTCCTCAGATCTTACTTTATTGAGAGATTTTAGATTGAGTGTAATAATGATAATGATAATAAATTCAATTTGTCATATGACTCGCACAAAATATATAAGAAAAAATTATTGTCTATGATTCACCAAGGGCACATATGGTGTACATGTGAATGATAATGACTAGATGTTTATCTATAATTTTTAAATAATAAAAAAATAAATAGTTTTTACCATATCATGTAGATGGAGAGATGATACTTTATTTTATTTTATTTTATTAGTTTTTTATAAAATGTCTTAGAAGGGTTTTAATTATAGAAATGCACTTTTAAGTCATTTACATTTTGACTAATCCCTATTTAAATTAGATTGGTCTGTGTCAAGAGACTATGCTTTATTATTATTTGGTACATTAAGAAAAGGAAACAGAAGAAGAAATGTTAATTGTTACAGTTGTCTGTAGGTAAGGTAACCGCAACGGGGTGACAGCTTCGTCAGTGCCCGGTAAAGCCTAGCTAGTGTGTGGAAAAGGAAAACGATGTAGTTCATGCTGTGAAATCAATGCTGGAAAGACTTTGAATCTTGAGACATTTCTATATCATTCTATAGTTAATATACATGGAATGTCACAAAAAGTACGTTCCCCCTTCCATCTCGTTTTTCTCGACCGACACACTAAGATGGTTAATTCACACTGCTGATGCTGACGTCTGGGTTTCCATTAGTAATGTTTTTCATTCTCCTTCTAGGAGAGGCTCATCATTTTCCTGGCTGCTAGAAATTCAGTTCGGATGGAACACATCAGTAAATAGCAAAGCCATCTAGAAATTATTTATGATTCCCAGTTTTCAATTCTTGATTGCCTAAATGATATGCTTTGACCAAAATGTGTTCCACTGTTCTTTGATCATGCGTCAAGGCGAACAATTCGTTTCGTATCATCACATCGTACGAACAATGTCAAAATGGTCTCATTGAGCTGTTACTGTTGATACCAGAATAAGGTTTTGGATTAACTATGAGTCAGCCGCTTCTAGATGCATCGAGACTTTACTGCTTCCTCGGGGGTTAAATTCCAATTTCACATTTGGAAATCAGTTGGAAGCAAGTTGACATTTAGACATATAATTTATGTGATTGTGGCTGACATTTTGGTAATATTTTAATTAGATAAACCAAGTGGTGAAAACCCTGTCCGTTTGATTGGCAGAAAAGTAAAGTAAATTTGGAATATGATTCATTGAAAAATAAATCTAAAGGAAAGTAAAGATATTCACATATTTAGATATTTATAAAAATTCTAATAGAAAAGTTGAGTGGATTCTTATTATAGTATTTGGTATGTAAC
>JANIHZ010000008.1:13335506-13356004 GCA_027478365.1 Erythroxylum rufum
AAGTTTTTAGTTGTTCAAGAGAAAGTTGTTATGTTAGAGGTAATTGATATTCATTATTTTTTGAAGTCTGTAAATTTTATGAATAAATAAAAGATATGTACAAATCGAGAGATTGCCTATGATGCCAATCTCTTATCCAAACCAAAAGTAAACCTTACATGAAAGCATAAGGAACCCTACATGTTCCTCATGACCATACAAACCACAATAGTGAGCCTAAACCATGTATACCAACCAATATGATCATATAGAGGATCATCTTACCAGAACACAACTATTTACATACAACAGTCTCAAGCAGAAAATAAACTAATCAAGACTACCTACTAACCCATAACTTCAAGACAGCACATCATAATTAGAATTCTTCTCATTTCCAGAGCAAAGTGGGATCTTCTTTGTGTAAGATACCAAAGGTGATGAGGTAGGCGAGATAGAGCCTTACCCTTTGCATCTTGCTTCCATCTTTTCTCTCTGTCAAGTATTTGCTCAACTCTTACCCAACCTTCCTTGGTAACCCGATCTGGACTTCCAGATTTTTAAGGAGCCAAATAGAGGAGTAGGGGATCTCCTACTTTTAAGTAGTGGGGTTAACATAAACTTCATTGTGATCATCTTTTCTATTGCTAATGAGGGTCTATTGCCGAAGGAGTGTCCCCCTGTAGCTTGTGACACCATGCTTCCAAGACTAGTTCTTTAAGGCTTTTTAGAGATTGAGGCATTCCCTGAATCTGATGTCTCTCTTGCTGTAGATACCGAAGAGGGATTGGATTACCCTCTATTTTCTTGAACTTGAAATCAAAACCTGCAGACATTACATTAGAAGAATAAAACACTCCAATAATTACCTTCTCTTGGTGCTTGAGCTGAGTTGTTCCATAACTAAAAAGATCACTCTAATGTTGAAGCTCCCCACTTCCAAGGCTTCATTTTTAAAGGTTTGAAGGTTTCTTTCAGTCCACATATTGTACACAATAACAGAAAGCATGATGATAAAAATATTGATGTCACAGTTTCTGGAATTTGGTGGTTGGTTGAACCAATTTAAAATGGAATGAAGGTAAGGAAGGTGTATTTGGAAGTGATTAAGACAGTTTATCCACACTGTTTTAGAGAAAGAACATTCAAAGAACAAGTGCTCGATAGTCTCATTGTTCGAGGCACACAAGGAGCACCAATTTGGGGTGTGAAGGTAAAGGAGTTTGTCCCTTGTTTGCAATTTATTCAGAAAGGCTAACCATAAAATGAAGGAGCACCTAGGGTTATTCCTTTCATGTCATACTAGTTTATACCAAGGAACAGTCTGGTTGATATAGGCAGAAGCATTTGTATACTTTTTTATGAGCTTGCTAGTTATTCCAAACTATCAGCTCATGAACAATCTAATTGATATTGTAGAGGTTCTAGATTACTTATGGTCCCGACTGTTGCCTCTTGCCAGCACCACTCATTATTCCTGATTACTTCGGACACTCTTGCAGTCATAGGTAGCTCTGACCCATTGATCACTCTAGGAGTAGAAGGATCCATCAAGATACCTCTCGGATGCCAGGGATCCTACCAGAAAGTAGAATTTTCATTTCCTATTCTAAATATGAATTGGCTCCCAATTTGAACCCTAATATATAAAATCTTTCTCCAACTCCACGAACTATAATTGTTAGGATGGGTGCTCCAGAAATTTTTCCTTTTCAGAATTATAGTATACACACCTAACCTATAGAGCTTCCCTATCATTAAACAGAATCCAGATTCTTTTCCCTATCAACACATTATTCCAAGTAGTCAAATGCTTAATACCTAAAGCACCCTCTCTTTTGTGTCTACAAAGGTTATTCCATTTAACCTTAGCATGAGCTTTTGTCACCACCTTCCCATATCACAAGAAATTACTAAGATTTGTCTCTATTTCCTTAATAATGGAGGAAGGGAGAATAAAGTGACTAGACCAATACACCTGAAAAGTAGAGAGGACTGAAATAACTAATTGAAGTCTACTAGCATAGGAGAGATTTTTATGGGTCCATTTGTTAACTCTGGCATCAATTTTATCCAACAAAGATAAACAATCCCTCCTAAACAACCGGCCTGTTAAAAGAGGTACTCCCAGGTATCGAATGGGAAGGTGACCTCTTTTAAGACCCTATTTAATTTCCATTTGATGGGCAATCTGGTCCATATCAGGAGGTAAAAAGAATTGACTCTTGGAATGTTCATTTCCATGCCAGATAAATTAGAAAAGGTGCGCAAGCAATTAAGTAAAGTATGAGCCAAAGACAAATTAGCATGACAAAACAGTAAGAGATCATCAGCAAACAAGAGATGGGTGAGTTTAAGGGCTTTACACCTCCAGTGGTATTTAAAGGAAGTACTGCCATTTATACACGCATTCAGGCTCCTTGAGAATACCTCCATATAGATAATAAAGAGAAAAGGAGATAAATGATCCCCTTGTCTTAAGCCAGATTTCCTTGGAAAATTTTTTTATAGGGAGCCATTAATCAAGATAAAATACGAAGGTGAGTTTATACACTTTTTGATCTATACAATGAACTTAAGAGGACAACCTACAGCTACTAGCACTTTCAGGAGGAAATCCCAATGGATCGAGTCATGGGTTTTTTGTAAATCCACTTTAAAAGCACATCTCCTATGGTTATTAACAAGATGGTGATTCTTGAAAATCTTTTGGGCCAACAAGATATTATCCCCTATTTGACGGTTCTTAATGAAAGCACTTTGGTTTGGGCTGATAATGTGTGGGAGTAACTCTCTAAGTCTATTTTTCATGATTTTTGCAATCACCGTATAATCATGTTATAGCATGAGATTGGCCTATAATCAACCACTATGGAAGGATGTTCTTTTTTAGGAACAAGAGAAATGAAAGTAGTGTTAAGCTCTTTGAGTAGTCTCCCATCATGGAAAAAAATCTTGGATGGCCCAAGTAATTTCCTCCCCTATAATATGCCATGTATGCTTAATGAAAAGCCCATTAAACCCATCAGGCCTGGGGCCTTATTTTGATTAAAAGAGTTGAAAACATCCCTAATCTCTTGTGTTGCGACTTTAACAATGAGGTTCTTTGTAAGATTTTCATAAATCGGTTTAGGGAAAAGATTTTCCACATGCTCTTTTGAGGGAAGAAGGTATTTTTTATTCCCAATAATGCTCTAAAAGAAACCTAAGAATTGTTCTTGAATCTCTTCAAAACTAACAATCTTATTGCCATTTCCCCTATTAAAGAGTGAATGTTGTTTCTATTCCTATTTCACAATATCGAATTGTGAAAGAATTTGGCATTCCTATGCCCCCTTTTTGGGCCATTTGATACGGGAAGATTGTTTATAAAAAGACTTCTGATCATCTAAAGCTCTAATCAAGTTAGTAATGGCTTTAGTTTCCTTGGCAACCAAGTGAGGTCTATTAGGGAAATGTCTCCTTTGATCTTAGATATTGTTAAGACCTGTTTGACAATTCTCAACTCTAACATTCACATCACCTATCTGTCCAGAGTTAAGTAATTTGAGCACTTTTCTAACCAGTTTAAGCTTAATCACCACACAAAACATAGGAGTTCCTTGAACCTGAGTAGTCCAATCATCTTCTACTATTTGAAGGAAATTAGGTTATGAGACTAGGAAGTTGGAAAAACTAAATAGAGAAGGTCTCTTTTGCATGTTTGCTAAGGACCTTATCACTACTGGGGAATGGTCTGAAATGTTAGGATTATGAATAACCCCATAAGATCTAGGAAACCTAGAACTTCAGGCCGAATTGACAAGGGTTCTATCTAACTTCCTTACAATAAAGAGGTCACCACATTGCTTGTTGGTCCACGTAAAATTAGGACCGCTAGAATTTAGATCATACAATGTACATTCCTTAACACACTGCCTAAAGTCACTCATACCATTAATAGTCGAGGGACTTATAGGCTCAGCCTCATGAGAAAACAGGATAACATTAAAGTCCCAGCTATAATCCAAGGTTGATTCCCAACTGTGTGTTTTAAATTAGACAAAGCAGACCAAAGATTCTTCCTATGGTTATAATTATTCGATCCATAAACACGTCACAAACAATATTGAAGAGTTGTTTATAGGAGTTACCTCTAAATGGATCAGTTGATCACTAGTGATTTAAGGAGAACACAGGAAACAATCTGGATTCCAAGCTATCACTAACCTAGCATTTCAAGCCTGCTCTAAATTATTGTAAGAAAGCCATCTAGGAAACAAAGGAGAGCACACATTATTTAAAAAGGGAAAAGACTTAATCCTAGATTCAATCAAGCAAACAAAAGAAACCGATAACCTCTTAAGAAATGCATTCACAACTAATTGTTTTTTTGAGTTATTTAGACCCCTAACATTCCAAAAAACTAAAGCCATAACACAAATGGAACAACAAACCTATTACTTTTGTTTCCTCCTAGATTTCCTACTCTTTCTAACAGTAAAATCCCCCTCTGCCCCTTCCAGAAGACTTGGACTATGAGAATCAATAACTGGAACCAATTCAGATTTAGTAGGGGAAAGGTGGTTACCTGCTTGACTCACAATAAGGAGGTCAGAATCCTCGAGGTATCCATATAGATCATCTAGCTTCTGTTGAGCCTTGCTTTGTTCAATTAAACTTCCAGAAGAACTGCTTTCCTTATCACTTTGTATTGCCATCTCAGGATTTTGATCATTCTGTTGGATTCCTTTACCCTTACTTTGTTCAATTGGGATTTCAGAAGCTATACTCTCCTTATGAATTTGTTGTGTCTTTTCAAAGACTATCACATTTCCATTCTTCTTTTGATGGTCTATACTATTTGGTATGGATTCCTTCCCCTGATCTAACCCTTGTTGTAATCCAGTCTCAAACAACCGCCTATTAGGAGTCCATTCCTTCTTCTGTAAAAGATGCTTAGGCCTCCATTCATACTCAATCTGTATTTCCTTAAAAGTTATTTTTCCTTCTTCATTATAAGTGGCCAACTGGAAAGATGAAGGCCAACTCCTCTGCAGATCTAACTCAACACAAATTCTGGCATACACAATCCTGGACATCCTAGCTGTCTGAGTATCCATGAGAAGCGGGTTTCCTACTGAACTAGCTATTCTTCCCAACCCCTCATTATTCCAGTATTCAACCGGAATGTTATGGAACCTAGTCCAAATTGGGGCAAATCTAACCTCTTCCTGTTCCCCTACACTCAAGCACCATTTTCGTAAGAATAAGGGTTTTCCTTGGATATGCTAAGGGTCCTTCTCCAGAACTAACTTCATACCAACCTCCGAATCGAATTTAAATAAGAAATTGTTCGAACTCGTAATTAAGGTTTCAGTTAGTCCAAAAGCTAACCAGGATTTAGACAGGGCTCTCTGAACCATAGGATATGCAGGGCGCTTATCTATGAAAAATCCTATCAGAGCATGCCAAAATTGAGCTGCTCCTCTCTTCGCTAACTCTGGTGGTGGAATGACTAGGATTTGATCATCCTTGAACTCCAGTGGGTAGTATGTCAAAGCCTTCACATCCGATGCGTCCTCCTCTGACTTCCAAGATCTAGTTTTCTCTGAAGATTTTATAGTATGGGCGTTTTGAGAAGGTTCTGGTTCCGTACAATTTGACGATTGCTTATGTGTAGATACGCCTACATCTATCAGATTTTTGGTTGGAGAAGGAAGATGAATGTTTGGGTCTGTGTTTTGGTTACGAGGGATGGGGTTGGGTAAAGGGGTTGATTGGAAAAGGGTAGGTCTAGGTGAAGAGACAGAAATCGGGGCAAGAGCTAGTCGAGATGGAGAAGAAGATGAAAGGGAAGCCATGAAGGAAGAAGGGAGTAACCGCCGGCGATCTCAGAAGTTATGAAATCTCCATTATTCGTTCTCTCATTCTCTCTCTCTTTCCTGGGACATTATATTCCTTCTCCTTTTTGTATTTTTATAAATAGGCTGATGAATATTTTTATTATAATCTATAACTTAAATACTAGAGCTTTTTTTTCTTTTTTTTTCTTGATAAAATGATTGCGTTCAACGCATATTATTAATGTCCATAGTTAAAACAGCATACAGAAAAGAAGGACATATCCTCCATTCGAAACCAGACATAGAATTAACGAACCTAACAATCGTATGAGCCACTTGATTAGCTGATTTTCTAACAAATGCAAAAGAGATAAGTAGGAGCTCCTTGAGCAGAGCTTTACAATCTTGAATGATCATAAAAAAAATATGAAGAGAAATCAGATGTGGATTGCAAAAAATGAGTGACGATCTGACACTAGAGCTTACTATTATCAAATGTTTAATATCTTAGAAAACTTTGTTTATAATATTTATGGAATAACATATTCTTAAGATTACTATCATCAAATTTAAAGCTTTGTTGATTTTCTACTTTTAAAGATGTTTTTACTTTGTTATCCTTTTTTTTTTTTGTGTACTAAGATTTAAAGGCATAGGAGGAACATGCTTCATTGTTCCTTAAGGACCCATTCTTCATGAAAAATTGCATCTTTCTATTTTATCAATCTTGGCACTACAATGTTAGATTTTGTTAAATCAGATTGTAAGAATAAACGTTTTACCCTTTTGATTATGCATTAGGGCTTTTAAGAATATTATTGTATTTATATATTTATAATGAATTTTGTGAACTAATGCTAAATGGATTGGAACTATGATCATTTTATTATTAAGAGTTCTTATTTGTAATAATAAAGCATCTAAAATAATTTTTTATCTTATGGGAGAATTGTAAGGTTAGGATAATAATCAAAAGAGATAGGGTCATTACAAAGACTATAATCAATTACGGAAAAAAGAGAGTCGTGAAAATCATAGAATCTAGCATCTTTTATATTGTTAATATTAATTTGCTTTTTCTTTTATTAAGGATTTTATCTTTACATGTACTAATATTATATGCATATAATTGTAATTGTAATTTTTATCTTTATGTTTATTCATAGGATGTGATAAAAGATGTGTTGTCTCAAAGGGTATTGATAAAGGGGTATCTTTTTATTTTAATGCTAAATTATCTTATTTTACTTTTTTTGGGTTTATTTTTCAGGTAATTATGCAAATTAGACATTGAGATGATACTATTCAAGAACTAAAGGCCCTTCCAATTAAAAATATAAATAAATTCTCAATTTTAATCTAAACAGGGGTTTGGTTTATACTTATGTACTAACTTGTATTCTAAGAGGATTAAGTGTAGCAAGTGATATGGCTTAAATCTTAGTCTTGTAGGAGAATATGTGCAAGACAGAAAAGGAATAAGAAAATTCAAGGTTAAGAGACATATCTATGTATTCATCTTGAAGAAATAGGAAGATCCACAGTTTGAAGACACAATTGTGCTAGAGGTCATATTTATCAAGCAGAAAAAACACTAAGGCTTGTGATCTAGGCCACAACCTTTTCCTAGACCATGTTATAAGCAACAAAAAAATGTATGTGAGGGTGGAACCTTAATTTTTATAAGACTTTATCCATATTTTAAAGAGAACACATATTAAAAATATCTTTAGAAGGCTTTTTTTAACCCTTAGATAATCGATTTTAAAGTTATTTTCACTAGAGAATCAATATATAGTCATCATCTCAATAGATCAAGTAGCTTAGGTAGAGGGATTGAACTAGTTGCTTAAGAAAGTCCTAGGTGATCTTTCTGGTGTTAGTATAAAATCTTTCATAGGATTTTACATAACTTAAGAAATTTAAAAGGGTGTTAGCAATGTTTGAGATATTGGTTAACAAAATAGATAGTAGATGATTATAACTTAAGAGATTGTAGTTTCAGTGTCTAGAAAGTCTTGTCAGTTCAAAGAATATATTTAATATAAATTAATTAAATCATATAGTCAAAAGTAATACCAAAGGAAGTACTCATCTAAATATAACTATTTAATTATATTCTCTTTTGATCAATTATACTGTCATTTATTTCTTTTGCTAATGTTTAAATATATTATATTTTGGAAAGTGAAAGTATGATTATTATTCAAGCTAAAATCTTAACCTTGATTGTCAAGCATAACAAATAGTTGCAACTTTAACTTGTAAAATTAGAGAATTTTATAGGGAAATGGATAGAACTATATTAGCTATTTCCTATAACATACAAATTCCCTAAATCTTAATTAAGCTTCATTTGATGGTTTGCACCTACATAGTCTTTCTTTGATATAAGGATTTCTCTAATCCAATAGATGGTTTTAGCTGCAAATTCATGCATGTTCAAGTTCATTCCCTTATGTAACCTATTCTCTCTCATGTAAAATTGTATAAATGTAATACAAGAAAGTTGATTTAACAAAGCATGCCTCTTACCCAATATTTTTAATTAGATAGCTGACACATTGGAAAAAAATTGACAACCTTTCCCTATCACTATAATACATTTGAAGGATCTACTAAATTTTGGACCATAAAACTTAGGAGTAGACACACTGAAAAAGAGATGAGTGTTTGATTTAGGTGCTTGTTGGCAAAGAAACCCAAAGGATCTATAATGACATAGCATTTATGTTTTATCTTCAATCTTTGTTTTATAGGTAATCAATAAGTTAAGGAAGCTCTGGGAATCAAAGATTTTGCCTAAATTATTCCATACTAGAGGACTTTAGGATATTGGTTTCTAAATAGGTTCATGCATGATTTGTTAGTGAATCTGTTAATGGAATCCCTCAACTTAATAACTTATCTTGCTTATTCTCATTAAGATAGTTTGAAAGAAGACTGGCTATAATAGAAGAAGCACCTCTAACCTTACATCTCTAATTCTCTTCAAAAATGATAACATTTACCTTAGCCTGCATAAGGATCTTCTTCTTAAGAGTGTTAAGCTCCTCTTCAAGGTGCAGTGGAACCAGATCATATTAGTTGTCAAACCAAAATCATTTCTACTCTTTATTTCCTATCATACTTCTAAATGAGGAGCTTAATTGATCCTTTCATCACAACATTTAGACTAAGCTGTAATATTGCTACTTACATACCAAATCCTAGTACTTGATAAATAGTTTTCAAATATCCATTTGGACTTAATAGCCTCATCGTCATTGAACAATATCCAAATCTCTTTAGCCAGTAAATTAATTCATGACTTAGATTGAAACAATTTCAAAACATCACTCTTATTTAGGATAATAAACGTCTTTCCACTTAACTTTAGTTCTTTTATAATTATTTTATCCCTTGTCTAAAAGTAGATTTTAATAAGCTTCTCCACTTTATTAATAAGCTTTTTAGAGAGTATCAAATGCGAGCTCCAGTGGATATGGATGTTCCTTAAAAATTAAGGAAATCAATACAATCTGTTAGCACTAGAGAGGAACCTATTTTGCTAGGAATTGATTCTACCTTTTATTGACTATAACAAAAGTATATAGTCTACATACCTTAGTTTTTTAGTAGTTATTGGTAATCTTAGGTACTTGAAAGGGGCAGGTGAATCTAAAGACAAGATATGGAGTTTAGAAGTGACGCATTAGACACATCTTAGGAGATATATAGTTTTCTTTTTTGGATATTAACTTTCAGTCCTGACATTATTGAAAGGTGGTTGAGGGAGTTAACATGCAACTAAATGGAGCTAGAATTTATACCATAAAAGAGCATTAGATCATCAAAAATTCTAATTTGCTAATTTTAAGATCCTTACATTTATGGTGATATTTGAAGGATCCATTGGTCCCTATAGTAGATATGATAACTTTGTAAAAATGTTTAATACTATAGTGAAGAGATAAAGGGATAAAGGATCCGCTTATTTTAATCATGAAGCTTATCTAGAGTGGGAGATGAAGGTAAAATTTGATCTTTGAATTCTACAATTATTTTGATGAGAAAAGGTAAAGTTGGAAGTAACAAATTGTACTAATTATGCTCTTATTTGGTAGAATCGGTAGGTTAATGAAGAAATCGTGAATATCTTATAAGGAAGAGATTTGTATCAAGTTATTACTATAAGGACTTATATTAAGATATTGCAAAGTCGTAATTAAGGAGTAAAGTGTGTGGAAGACTATTATTAAGAGATGGACATAGTCATGCTCTAAGTCAATATAAAGGAGGAAAGGGAAGCGACTATGGTAAGGTTCTTGAATGGGTTGAATAGAGATATAACTAAAGTAGTGGAGTTAAAAGAGATGGCTCAAATCCAAAGGTTTATCAAAATTTCCCATTATTATTATTAACCTTTGAAGGCTTGAATTAGAAAAGGATGACAGGCGTCCTTCTTTAGAAAAAAAGGATCTGCTTAAGCTCAAAGAGGATGAGCTAGAGCAACAGAGAGAGAACATCTTCCATACTAGATGTTACATTCATAGTAAGGTTTATAGTGATGATTATTAATGGATAGAGTTATACTAATATAGTTGGATAGAGTTATACTAATATAGCTAATGTTATTCTTACTAGAAAAAATAGGGTTATCTATTTTGGCATATCTAAAGCTATATAAACTTTAATTTTTTAACGAATGTTAGGAGATCAAGGTGAATAAATATATGTTGGTGTCATTCTTTATTAAGAAGTATCAGGAAGAAGTCTTGTATGATGTGATATATAGGTGTCATTCTTTATTAAGAAGTATCAGGAAGAAGTCTTGTATGATGTGATAATTATACAAACTAGTCATATACTATTAGTAAGACCATGGAAATATGATCAAAGGATGAGACATGATGACTTAAGAATAGACATACAATCATAAAGTATGATAAACTAATTATCCTTGTACCATGAGGACCAATTGAAGATGAAAAGAGAGAATAAACAAAAGAGTGAGAGAGAAAAAAGGGAGTAAGGGTGAGAGTTCAAAAGAGAGAGTTAGTAGTAAGAGAAAAAGAGGACAATAAAAGCTTAAAAAAGAGATGGTAGTGAGAAAAATAAAGAAATAAGTATTATATAAAAAGGAGTGACATTATGAACGCTTTATATACTAACCAACCAATGATACCTTTGTACAAAAAAGCTTATCTCAATGTTAAAAAGCTCCATATATCTCTTCCTAGTGTTATTGTTTCCTTGTTGCAAAAGTATGAGGATATGTTGGTTGACTTCGTCTTTAATGGATTTCCACCCATTAGATGGATTGAACATCAAATTGTCTTTTGTACCAAAGATAGTCATTCCTAATTGACCAATTTATATGAGTAATCTATAAGAAAAAAAAAGGAACTGCAAACGTAAGTGAAAATTTTGATGGATAATGGGTATGCATGTGATTCCATTAATTCTAAGTATTCGTTATATAGCCATCAACAATATATTGGTAAAGTATCAACATCTCATCCCTAGGTCAAATGATATGCTTGATAAATTAAATGTTCATTGCATATTTTATAAGATTTATTTAAGAAATGGGTATCACTAGATTAAGATGAGAGAAGTGATATGAAAACTACTTTTAGGACTAAATATGAGTTATATGAGTGGTTAGTTATGCTATTTGGTAATATGAACACACCTATTAATTTCATGAGGTTAATGAATCATGCATTGCACGTCTATATAGGAAAATTTTAATCATTTACTTTCATGACGTTATATGTATAACAAACATCTATAAGAGCATATTTATCACTTGAGATGTTTGCTTAACATGCTAAGGAAAAAAAGTTGTATGTTAACTGTAAAAAGTGTAATTATTACATATATAAGATTGTTTTCTTGGTTATGTTGTTAGTGAAAAAGGTACAAATTTAAATGAGAAAAAGGTAAAAGTAATTTGAAAATGACAGACCTAAATCCATAACTGTAATAAGGAATGTTCATGGTTTGTCTATTTTTTTATCAAAGATTTGTTAAATATTTTAGTACAATTATTGCACCAATTACAAAAGTTAATAAGAGATCTATATAGTTTCATTGGGTTAGTGAATAGAAGGAAAAATTCAATGCAATTAAATATAGGTTATGCTCGAAACCTTTATTAAATTGCATACTTCACTTTAACTTTTGAGATTGAGTGTAATATATTAGAATTAGGATTAGATATTAGAGCTATTTTGTCAAAAGACTAGAGGCTAATAGCATATTTTAAAAATAAGCTTAATACAGCAGCCATGAAATACCCAAGCTTATGAAAAAGATTTATATGTTTTGATGAGGGCATTAGAGACATGGCACTATTACTTATGGCCCAAAGAATTTGTAGTACTTGCTAGCCTTAAGTCATTAACTCATCTCAAAAGATAAGGTGGATATTTCTATATATTTTAGATAGGTTTGCCTAAGTCAAACAAGATTAATAATTTTATATTTATGGTAGTTAATAGGTTCTTTAAGATGAAACATATTGTCCCTTTTGATAAATTAATGATTTGGTCAATATTAGTTATTGTTCCATAAAGAACTAGTGCAACTATATGGTGTTCTTAAGAGTATAATAAGTGACTAGGATGCTATTTTTCTTAGTTATTTTTAGATATTTTTATAGGAGATATTAGCAATAAAGTTAACTATTTTTTCCATTAGTCATCCTTAAACAAATAGTCAAACTAAATAAGTAAATTTTTATGGATTTAATGATATTTTTGTGAATTTGTGTTGGTTTACCTAAGTTGAAGAAGATTAAGAATTCTATATTTATAGTAGTGAATAGGTTCTCTAAGATGACATATTTTATTCCTTTTTATAAAGTTGATGACGTGATCAATATTGTTAATTTGTTATTTAGGGAAGTAGTGCGACTATATGAAACTCCTAAAACTGTAATCAATGACCAGGATTTAAGATTTTTATGGGAGAAATTATAAATAAAATTACTATTTTGTACTACTATTCACCATCAAATTGAAATGATAAATAGGACTTTAACTATGTTACTTCATGCTATTATTTAAAAGAACTTAAAAAATTGAGAAGAATACTTACCATTTTTTTAGTTCATATATGACCAGAGTTCGTATTCCTTTACTAATTACTTTTCATTCAAAATTGTTTATGGTTTTAATCCTCTAACTCCTTTAGATTTATTATCTTTACCTATTAATGAAAGAGCTAGTTTGGATGGAATAAAGAAAGTTGAGATAGTAAGATACTCCATGAATGTGTAAACTAAGAGAATAAAAAAAAGAATAAGTGTTATGTAACCAAAGTTAATAATAGTATAATACAAGTTATCTTTAAACTTGGTGATTGTATTTGGATGCATATAAGAAAGGAATAATTTCTAATGCAAGAGCTAATCAAAATTGCAACCAAAATGTGATAGTCCATTTGAATTCATTAAGAGGATCAATAATAACTCCTACTAACTAGACCTTTTAGTTGAGTATAATGTTAGTGTTACCATTAATGTTATTAATCTCTCTCGTTTTGGTCTAAGCAATGATTTGAGGTTAAATTATTTTTAAAAGAGTGGGAATGATGCAAGCACAAACATCCAAGTTTCAAGTAGTCTATTGATTATGCTTATTAGACTAGTTTTAAGAGCTAAGAGTAAAAGTGTTAAAAAGGCTTTGAATGAGCTAACTCAAGACATATATGTTGACCAAGCTTTAAAGAATACTTCAATAACTAAATTAGAAGCCTTGTTGCACTAGCAATAAGATCAACCTAAAATCAGAGAAAGCTTGAACATGAACATAAACTCTAACAAGGTCGTGTACTATCTAATGTAACATTTTAGTTGGTGAAGAATGAAGGGATCAAAGAGGCAAGAGGAACAATAGAAGAGGCATGTTTGAGCAAGGCTATAAGCAAGGAAATCAAGGTGGGTACATGTTTATAATAGAGTAAATAAGCTACTATTGTTTTCTTTAAATAAAAGAAGTTTTCTGATTTCATTTGCATCATAAGTGCTGCATTACTGTTCATGAATGACTTGTGAAATCTGCTATATATTTGTTACATGATTTGAGTGATGATTTTCAAAAGGAAAAGACCATGAAAGTCATATCTTTGAAAAGATGCATGTTTATGAAATCATGTTTTCAAGAATGGTTTTCCAGATATACGTCAAGTATATGAAAAAGCAAGTTTACAAGAAGTGTCATTTTGGGCAACAAGCTTACAAGATTTTGAAATCTATGTGTTATGTGGGTTGTGGTAGTCCCATAAGAACCGTCATGTGCACGTTGACCCAAGTTAAAGGCTTCTCCTGCCTGCCCGCTTGTGGCATGGAGCTCCTTTATGGACTCCCCTAAGTTCACGGCTACACAAGACCGCTATGCAGAAATGTGTAGTACGTTTTATTTTTGGACTTACCAAAACCATTCTGATGTGCTTATGTGTTGATGTTATATGAACAAGTTTGATACATTCATGTTTTGTAAATCGTGAATTTGACTACATGATAAGAATTTGAGAAGAATGTGCTTGATGGATTTCAATAAGAGTTTTCTATAACAAATGAATTTTTTCAATGGTTTTTGCTTATTTTCTGTTATAAATTGGTACCTACGAGCTTTCAAGCTCACCCCTTTCTGTCCCATTCTCAGGTTATAGCTAGGAAATCAAGTGATCAAGAGCCTAAAGGAATTGTTGCTTTTGCTACTTTGTATTTTTGTAATAAGCCAATGGTGTGGCTTTTGATATGTAAATAATGTTTTCAAACTCTGTTGCTTAAGTAATGAAATGATAGATTGAAGAAATTTTCGATGGTGTTTGTTCTTATTGACTTCCTTGTTAAAAGGGTTAAGTTAGAGGAATAAGTTTTGTTTTGATCTTTGACTGTTGTTGGCACGCCACCCTTATGGGATGATGCCTAATAAGGGTTCATGGAAAGAGCCTTACAAGGTAATATGCACGCTCAAGTTAAGTATGATGATATTCGCAAGAGTTGGGTTCCGGAATCAAGCGAGATTCAACAGTTGTGGTATAAGAGCAAGAAGATGAACTACTGGTGGTCAAGAAATTCCATCGGATTAAGCTCGCGTTCATGATCCGAAGTTGGGTTTCAGAAATGGTGTCCAAACACATTTTCGATTCTTGCTTGTAGATCATGTGTACAACTTTTATATTTAAATAAATAAATGAATGTTATTGAGAACTGAAAGGTTTTGAAGCAAAATAAAAAGAAACATGATGAAGTGCATTGAAAAGTTAATTTGCAATAATTAGCATGTGAGAGAAATTGCATGTTGAATTGCCTTGAAATTGTAATCTGTGTAATTAGGATGTGAGAGAAATTAAAGGATAATTTTGGAAGTAAAATTATAAACATGCATGAAAAGTCACGAATGACACTTATTTTGAATAATTAAAATCCCTCTAAAACGGCTTTCATTTTGGATAGGGGGAGTATTTTTTTTAATGTTTGTAAAGTGTTTAAAAAAGCATAGAGTTATAGAAATTCCAAAATAAAAAAGGGTTGTGTGACATCCTACTTAGGGTGGATGTCAAATTTATTACTGAAAAAGAAAGTAATTTTATAAAACATAATCATTAATTAATTATTTTAAAATTTTTAATTTTATAAAACTTAAAATATGATTGATATTGGCCAAATTTGTATTTAGACTAACCAATGTGCTATATTAGTCAACTAATATGTGTACTAGTCGATCAATATTTTAATAGCTAGTGAATCTAGTGTTGTAAATGCATATTGGTCAACTAATACATTACAGGTAGCCGTTGTAACATATAGTTCTTGGCTCCAATGGCTAGTTGCAGTTCCAAAACATTATAAATAGATGTTTTCTCATTAGTTTTAGCATTAATAAGGCTTTGGATGTTGTATATATATTTTAAAGAGTTTTTCAATCATTTGAGCATTATTGTCTCATATTTGTGTAAGTAAGTCATTTTGAGTTATCAACTGAATAAGTAAGATATTTTTTAGTTGTAACACTTTGTTGGGGTATTAAATATTGTACTTGGGGAGTGTTCTAAGTGAGATTAAGATTCCTCTTTACCTTGGAAGAAGATTGTAAGAAGGGTTCCTCTTTATCGAGAAAAATTATGCAAAGGTTATTATTTTCCGTGAAAGAAGGATTACAGTGAAATTTTGAATAGAGTTTTAGGAGTGGACATAGGCAAGGTTATTTGCTAAAACACTACAAATTGGTTTGCATTTTATTCTCCCTATCCTCTTCAAATTATTGTTCAATTTTTGATTGATTTATATTAAGTAATTTCTTTATTTTTATTGACTTTTGTTAATTGAGTATATTAGTTAGAAAAATTGTTGAATTTTGTAAACACTCAATTCATCTCCTTCCTAGGTACCATTAGGGACTAATAACTGGTATCAAAGCAAGTCTATTAGGTTAGTATTTCTAACGAAATCCTATAGTAAAGATCATAATGACATATGTAAGAACATCATCATTATCATTCAATAAAAAGGGACAAAACATTAGGAGACCACCTTTCTTTGATAGAAATGAGTACCTTTATTGGAAAACAAGGGTGAGATTCTTCTTAATGGCCGAAAGTGCAGACCTTTGAAAAATAGTTTCAAATTGTTCCTTTATTCCTACTAAAATTATAGGTAACAAAAATGTACCCAAATAAAAGAAAGAATTAGATCCTCAAGATTAGAGATTAGTTTCCTTGTATAGTGGGCCCATATATATCCTTTTTTTATGTATTAGGAAGAAATGTACTCAATAGGGTCTTTAAATGTGAAATGGCTCATGAAATTTGACATACTTTAGAAGTTACACATGAGAAAAACCAATGAAGTAAAAGAGAGTAAAGTAAGCATATAACACATCAATATAAATTGTTTCAAATAAAGTATGATGAAAGCACATCTAGCATGTATACTATATTTATTGATATTACTAATGATTTCAAAGATCTTGGAAAGTCCTATACGAATGTTGAAATGGTAAGAAAGTTGATTAGGTGACTTCCAAAGATGTGGGAAGCTAAAGTGATGGTTATTCAAGAAGTCAAGAATTTAAAAAAACTAGCATTGGAGAAACTTGTTAGATCTCTCTTTACATACAAAATGACGCTCTAAGAGAGATAAGAAGAAACAATAATCTTAAAGAAAAATAATTTAGTGTTTAAAGCCTTAAAGGAATAATCGAGCGATGAAGAAGACATTTACTTAACAGAAAATTCAAGAAGTTGTTGAAGAAGAAATTCCCCAACAGAAAGGATTTCAAGGAAAGTAAAAATGATTTAAAATATAAATCCTCTAACATTACTTGCTTTGGATATTGAAAATCTGACCATATAAAGTCACAATGTCCTCGACTTAAATATAGTAAGAAGTACGAGAGAAACTATAAGAATGAGAAAAAGACAAAAAAGAAAGTACTAAAAGCATCAACTTATAATGACATAAGTGGATCCAAAAATGAGCATTTAAAAGAAGAGATAACTTATATGTGCTTTATCACTATGGATAATGACAAAGTAACATACAACCCTAATTCTGGTGATAATGATAATGATGTTGACTAGACGTACAATGAATTATTTGAGAGCTTTGAAATTATGAGCATGAAAAATAAAAAAGCTATCTCCAAACTCAAAGAGGCTCAAAAGAACTTAGATGTATACATGAGTGAGAATGAAAAGATTAAAAATTGATTGCGTATCATTAAAGCATCCAAAAATGTGATCATTGATGACAATCATGACTTAGATGCATTAAAGCACGTGAATGGAACATTGAAAAAGGAGGTAAATTCACTTAAGAACTCATTCTATAAGTTTGCTAAAGGGAGTGAAAAACTAGAAAACATGTTAGGAGCTCAAAAGATTCTAATGATAGGCATGGAATAAGATATAACTATGTGAGTGAAGGCAATTCTAAAGCCATATTTGTCAAGAAGAACCATTACCTAATGTGATAAATAAGTACGGAGCATGAACATCTAAGCATATGCATGCACAATCCACATCCACTAGCACTAATTCTAAAAGCAAGCATTAAGCTTTTAATATGGCTTACAACTTAGGCTTATAATTCAATATTGTCAAGGAAAGAACAAGCATAACTTCTATGATAACATGCAAACCTACTCACACCCTTTTAGGATTCAAACAAGCATAAATCACACATATAATCATAGGACATTTCACCACCCTAGAAGAACATTAAAAAAATTTAATGTCTAAAGGAAGATTCCATATTAAGTAAACACGTGAAGAGGTCCAGAAAGGCATATATGTACCATCATCACTCATATAACATGGTATGTCATTTTTGTGGTAAGTATGAACATGTTGATAGATTTTGTTTTCTTAAACAAATAATGTTAAGCCTTAAAAGTGCGGGTTGAAAAGAAGAAGCAGCTTAACAACCAAGGAGTCAAGCTTATTTAAGTTCCTAAAACATATTGATTCCTTTGGTTTGTAAGGTTATTAGAAAAGAAAGAACAAATGGTATGTAGTAGAGATAATAATCATTGAATTGAGTATTTTTAAGTAGTTTATGCATTTTATCATAATGAATCTAACTTTCTTGCCTTTAAGAAAGTCTAGAAGTTGTTATTGTAGGATGTGAAGAATTTATCCACTAAAGAATTTTTTAAAAAGACAATTATTGAACCATGTGAGAGAGATGAGAAGGAGATTAAAAGCCTTTAATGGATTGTAAACTAAAAAAGAATCTTCATTTAAATCATTCGTAAATAATTTTCAATATGAGGTATTTACTAATTCATAATTTACAAATTTATGATAACTTACATTTATGTGTGAATTTGAGTATAAACCCTTGGTGATGATTGTTTGTGTTTGAATTATAAATAAGGTGTTTAAAAATTATTTTTAAAGTATGAAACTTCGTCCCTAGAATTAGATATTATTATACAAAAGGAGAAAAATAAGTTAGAATTTAAATTAATTTGGTAATTATTCCGCTAAAACTTTGAATAAGTATAAATTTTGCTCAATTAGAATAGAATTAGTTATATTTGATGAAAATTCTATATCATAAAGATCCCCTCTTATTTTCTTAATTGACTTTGTGTGCTTGAAGTATCTTTTAAGGTTTTTGATAATTCTTGATTGATATTACTGTGACCCTTAAAGTGTGATGATTAATTTTAATTTTTATAGTTGTTTTTTTAGTTTTTTTTAAACATATTGGTCAACCAATATCTTAGTGTGGTCGATTAGCGTAAAAAAACCCACGTTTTTTGCATTTCTAATGAGTTTGCTTTTTGTTTGGTCACTTATCTAATCACCCAGACAGACATATTGATCGACCAATATCCTTCAATGGTCAACAAATGTCCCTAATTTTGAGACTCCATTCTTTCTCGAGAGTTTTCGAAGAGTTTGGTTGCATCCTTGGTCGATAAATAACTAACATAAGTTGACCAATATACTTCAATGGTTGACTAGTAGAACGTGTTTTAAATCCAAACCATTTTTTCTGTACATCTTTACTACTTACTTTTGGTCATCTTTGAAACACCAACAGTGGTTGACCAGTTGAAGTGTGGTCGACCAATCCTCTTTGATTACATAAAAATTTCACTAGATTACATCTGTAACACCCCTCTCCCGTGTGACCCGAACCCGATATCGATGGTGATATCTGAGTCCGTGCCCCGAGAGGTAGCATGCTACATCACTCAGTAAACTCAGTATAATTTTTTTAAAACACTCAAAGGCTCAGAAATCAAAAACCAAGTAGGGTCTACTATATATACAACACTATTTTCTAGACATTGCGGAATACATAAATGGTTAACAGTAGGATGACACTGATGCAGACGTGGACTGATCCCGACTCTTCATTTGAATGTTGTAGGCATACTCCTGTTATCTTAACGGGGTATTCTTCTGAGTCCTGAAAAATATTTGCAAATTTTGGGTAAGTTTTGCGAACTCAGTGAGGAACCATCATCGATGGTTCACCCAATTCTTGCAACACTCAAATAATTCAAAATTAGCTCACAATTATGCATACCTTGTTGGAAAGATCATGGCAAACTCTACAAGTTTCATGAAGACCACACAACCCAATTTCACCCCTAAGGGTGTCAAAAATCCAATCGAAGCTACTGCCTAGTAATAGGGTTCCAAAACAGTGCAGCATTTTGCAAAATACATAACTTCTCATTCCCTTTGCTAAAAATTACAAGATTTTTTCCAAATGAAAGATCAGAACAATACCTACAACTTTCATGAACAACATGTAACCAAATTCAATTGCTAAATGGGTAAAAAATTCAATGAATGATGCTGCCCCTATATTTGACCTGAACAGTACACCAATTTTCTAAAAATCATAACTCCTTGCTCCAATGTCGAAAAATTGCATACTTTATACCCATGAAAAGATCAAACAAAATACTACACTTCTCATGAAGGGTTTAAAGACAAATGCCATCACTAACTAACTCCAAACTGTTAGTAGTGTGCCCTAGGCCAATGAACATTTGTGATTCATGTATTAACATTATGATCTGTTAATAATATATTATGAGGTATTCTTTTCATAAATGCATGTATTTCGTTTATGTAATGTGATTTACATTCCATAAATAGTATTAGACTTATGTCATCAAGTATGTGACTTGATAGTAAAACCATAAGTGTTATAACACTATTCTAGACTGT
>JANIHZ010000008.1:13366576-13393548 GCA_027478365.1 Erythroxylum rufum
AAATTGCAAGTTTCTTGTTATTTTATTAATTTATCATATTTATATATTATAACTCATCTAAAAGATATAAAGAAATATTTATAAGTAATATAAATTTATTTTTAATAATATGCATAATAAATTAATTTATCATATTTTATTAATAGCTAATAAATTTTAAGTAGTTTAAAATGATATTAAGTTTAGCTTTTTATTAAAATTTTATTTTATTATATAATTATCTAGCATATTAATAAGGCATGAAAAATTAAGTGACACTAACACTAAATCCAACAAACGGATATGACAAAAACGAAGCCGTGTGGTGAGCACAGAGCAAACTATTCTTTCGCCTTATACTAAAGAACAAACAGATATAACATAGAAAAAGTTAATCAACATTGAAGTCAATATAACAACTCACGATGATTGTTGATATATAAATTGAAATTTATATATTTAAAAATATAATAAATTGATAATCTTATTTATATATTATTTGATTTGGGACTAATGCAAAAAAGGTTTTTCAGTTGACGAGTCTCACCCCTCTTTTCTTTCCTCCCATTCTCTAACAGAAAATTATTAATTAATTAATTTTAAGTTAAAGTAAACAGGGATAACCTTCTTTTTTTGTAAAAAAGTGTGTTACAGAGATGGCTCATGACCTCAAGGTTATGAGCCTTGCGAGCAACCAAACTGCTCTGCCCTGTATAGTGAAGAGAAGAACTGGGACTAACGGATGAATAAGGATTGAATGTGCCCCTTTATCATAGAAGTTCATTCTTACAAAGCAAATAACATTTCCTATTGATTTGTCCCCTGGACTAGCCTAGTCTGATTCTAAATTATATGTTGCTACGTTGTTCCCAAGGACTAGCAAAATCGAAATAGCAAAATTCTTGGGTCATCTCAATTCAGAAACTATACGTTTCTCTGAATCATTATAGCATATTTCCACATATCCAGTTAGAGGAAGGTCTTCTGTCCTTTTTTTTTTTTTTTTCTAATCTACATATGTGATTTTTTATTATTATTAAATTTCTTAGTGAACAATAATGAATCGATCATATTCATAGAAATAGGGGACATAATTCACATGGATATAGTCAGTCTCGCTTGGGCTGCTTTAATGGTAGTTTTTACATTTTCCCTTTTACTCATAGTATAAAAGAAAAAGTGAGTTCTAAAAGGACTACTAAGTGAATTGAGAAATCAAACTGCATCCGACTTTTTATAGATCGTTCTACGAAGACTTCTGAATTTAACCATTCAAATTGAATTGAAAAAATTATTAAATTCTTATATTGGATTCGAGTAGTTCGAATAGAGTAATTTATTATAGGAATAATACCCCTTTTTAATCATAATCAAACAAATATTTCAATGATTCTAGTGTTCATATTTCAAAAGTAAAAGTAATAGAAAGGATAAGAAATGGATTCCAACCTAATTTAATTCTTACTAAATCTTCTATTTTTATAAACTTGCTCTTACTAGAGTTAAAGATAGAAAATAAAAAAAAGCGAAATCTTTTCCCCCAAAACTAAAATCACAAACCCCATAAGGGAGCTTACCTGCCACGATATATAAAGGAACAGGCAATGTTTGGAACTATGTAAAGTTTTATCTTCCATTTACATTGCAACAAACGGAGCATGCTTCAAGCTCAATTGGAAAATCAAGAAAAAGAACCTTTTAACTGCTCAAAAAAAAAAGAAGAGGAGGAGGAGAAAGAGAAGAGATATTACAATAAATAGAACAAAAGGCTAAAATATAGGTATTAAACATCCTTCTCGGGGTGAATTAAAAAAAATTGTTTCGTTTGTGACAAAAGGAAAAAGTAGGAAAAACCCATTCTTAGGTATTGAGCTTTGGCAAGCAATGAAATTTTGTAAAAGAAAGGACAAAGTGCATCCCCACCAAAAAAAGAAACTAAAAGATGCTTTCTCCAAAAACAGATGACCTGTTTCTCGAGGAATAAAAAGAGAGGATAAAAGTATTCTAATAATAAAAAGAAAAATTCAATAGAAGAGTCCAGATTCCGAATGAACATATTCAAACTTGAAAAAAATCTTTCAAATGGGTGAATTAAAAAAAGGTGTTCCGTTAGTAAAAAAAGGAAAAAAGTAGGGAAAAGAATAAACCGATACGCCGCAACCATTCCTAAGTAGTAAGTTTCAGTGGATAAGGAAATTTCATAAGAGAAAGGACAACACGCATCTCCACCAAAATTTCATAAGAGAAAGGACAACACGCATCTCCACCAAAACAAGAAACTAAAAAATGCTTGCTCCAAAAACAAACGGCCAGTTTCTTGGGGAATAAAAAAAGAGGATAATAGAATTCTAAAAATAAAAAGAAAAATAAATAAATAGAAAAAGAATAAATAAAAAGAAAATTTTAGTAGAAGAGTCCAGATTCCAATTGAACTAATTCAAACTTGAAAAAAAATCTTTCAAATTCTCGAAAAATGAGGGATAAAGGGATTGATTAAGAAAGATTGATTGTTTTCTATTGCTATTCTTTTGGAAATGCTTATGTTCTTATCTGACTTTGAGTCTTTGGGAACTGACCCCATGACTTGGGTTATGAGACAATGCACAAGTGTTTAAGGATAATAAGGCTCAACCTGATGAGATCCTTTTCACTCGCTGTGCTAGGTTTGTTGGGCGGCTTACTTTGACTAAGACTCCACTTTTTTTTGCCGTCCATGGAGCGTATGAATTTCCTAGAATGTAGATAAACCAAAAGAGGGTATGAAGAGATAGGAATATGAATTATAGTACCATTGGAAGAAGGGACAAACCTCAATGGAAACTCTGATTATTAGATAATATATAAATAAGAATATCAATTTATTATATTTCTAATAAATAAAAATTTTACCAATGAAAGAATCGATTCCAGAATTTTTAAGAAATCTTAAAAACTTCCTAAAAGAATTTTTAAACATAAGATGTTTTGGTGGAATTGATGAAATTACAAAGAATATTAGTCTCTTTTACCTTTAAAATATATTTTACCCTATACACAAGAGTAAATAATACATTAATTAATTTATCGTTATATTAATAGTTAGTAATAGTTTTATTGGTTTTTATTGTTAATAAATAACAAATTTACTTCTTAAAATTTCATGTATAGTTTGACATATCCATGTCAATAAAGTTGAAGACAAATTAAAACTTTGACATATACTTCTCATTAGTATTACAAATTTGAGTAAATTTTTATATTTAAAATACAATTTACCCTTCTATATGCAAAAGAAGCAAATGAAAAGAAAAAGGTCTTAAATAAACAAAATATTGGCAATAAGATCATTATAAACTTCAACATTTGCACCATATATAAGTATTTAAAATTAATCATAATAATAGCTTCACATATCTAACCTGAAATTAAAGAGGGACAAAAGGTGACGTCAATGTCAAATACATATAAAAATAGTATAAAATAAGTATAATACATGTTCAAATATGATTAGTCATGAGAGTCATATAAAAGCTATGTTCTAAGAATTGAATATTTATCAATTAACAAGAAGTTTGTTTCTACTTTTTTAAAAAATATTTTCTCTCTTCTCTACTTATTTTTCTATTATTTCTTATTTTCTAAACTCCACGTTCTTTTATTCTTCTTCTTTTATCAGTTCTCAAGAAAAATATTTCGTAACTCATTTTGACTGCAACATTTAGTATCAGAGTTGATGATCCTTTCAAAGTAACTCCATCAATATATATTGTTCTTTTATATTAGAGTTAATCTTTTGTTCTTCTTTCTTTTATCTTAATCTTAATCTTGGTTCTTGATTCTTCTTTTTGTTTCATCATAATATTTGACTCTTGATTCTTGTTTTCTTGACTTTTACCTATTAATGTTTCTAACTTTCAAATCTTCTATCAATCCTTGCATTATACTATAAATTATATCAAATTTTCTTAATTCTTGATCTTATAACCCTCACATAGTCCATCTTATTAAAATCTTAAACCATATTATATTCAAATGATTGATATTCATAATACTTTCTTTTTGATATTGTGTATCTTGGTTTATGCAAGTTAATGCAAATACTCAAGATATTGAAGTTAAGGAAGAAGCATCTAAAGAACATTAAAAAAAAGATAAAGAAACAAGAATTATGAAGAAGATGATGAATTTTTGAAGTATATTTATGCAAAAATTAACAACATAAACGTAAAAAAGAGGGTTGTTGAGAAGTACACAAGGTTGGCATACAATAGTGATGATAATGAGATTGTTGAGATAGTATAGGATATTGTATCACCATGTGTCTATCACCTAAAGGGTGTGCCAACACAAAAAGATAAGCATATGCACTTTCATACTCTAAGAGATGCAAACATTATTTTAGTTCTTGATCCTAGAGGGGGCAACTTATTTCAACTTTCATTTTCAACCTTGTAGACATTGATGAATATAAAATAGTAGAAAATCAGGATAATACATTTTCAAATATGATCAGTTGTGAAAGTAATATAAAAAAATGTATTATAAAACTTTGAGTTATAGATTAACAATAAGTTTAGTTTTATTTCTCTATTTTTTATTTTATATTTTTAGTGTTTTTTATTTTCTAAACTCTACTTTCTACAATTCTTCTTCTTTCAATTCTTGATACAATAATTTCAAAACTCATTTTGTTCGTAATAATGTTGTTTTTGTAGATTTTTTTATAAAGTTACTAATGTCTTCATAGACTTTAGATATCACATGTGACTTCTCTTCTCTTTCTCGACAGAACTCCAATATCAAAGGAGGTGGTGATAATTTAGATTGATTAGCATGGATGATTTTTAAAGTTTGAGGTCAAAGATGTTCAAGTTTGAGGTTGATAATTTGATCATACATGACGCTGCGAAAAAGTAATAAAATTCGCACAAAACAGAAAGAACTTGCAATTATATCTAAATTCTGAATATTTCAAAGGATTTAAATAAGATACACTAAGCTTAATAAAAATAGGAAACAAAAAATTACGATAACACCCTAAAACTAATACAAACTTAGGAAAACAGCTATAGGCAATGTCGATAAGACATGCCATTTGATGATGAAATCATGAGGAATTAGATTGTGGTTGGTCCTTCTAAACGTACATATTTAAGTTTCAATGTCAAACTTAAATTGATAGAACAAATAAATTTATTGAGAATTTAAAATTCTACTAATTTAAAATTATAAGTGTAACATTATTATGTCATTAAAATTAATTTTTATATTATTAAAGGCTAGGATTTAAGATATATTTTGATGTAACATTAGGATTTAAAATAATATTTTTTATCACGACATAGTATATGATATGATTAACTATTAGCAAATCATTAATCAAAAGATTAGCTGTGAATAGTGAATGGTCGACTCTGTGGAGAGCAGTGATAGACACACGTTAGTAACATCTTATAAGAAAAAAGTGACAGAGTAACCTAACTGTATATCTGCATAGTAATTTCAGTGGGCTATACATTGGAGAGACACTTGCGTTATTGTGCTAGGGCAGAAATAAAACAACAGGTGTATGGTCATTTCACAATCGCGACCAATGTGGAATTCACACCATCGTAGTAGAGATTCTGAGCTCCTAGTTTCACTGTTTTCTTTGAAGACTTCAAGACGATCCACTCATCTAACTAAGGGTCGAATGATGTAGCTTGTTTTTGCTGTGGAAGCACGCATTCAAAGGCATAAAGGAAAAGAGCGCTGCCACACTAATGACACTTGGATAACCTAGGATGACTTGTTTTGGTTGCTTAAGGCACAGACCATACCCACATATAAACTTCTCTTTTTTGTGAAGTTCTGCCACTTCTAGCAACCACACGGACAACATTTAAAATTCCAATAGCCATGCAAGAAAGGGAGAGATAGAGGGGATAGGGGGAGGGAGGTTGAAGGGTGGTTTCATCATTCTGGTTCCAGAATGGGACCCCAAGAATTTGGATATGGACCAATTGTTTTATGCTTGTTTTTAAGGTTATAAAGCATCAACTTGTAGAGATTCCTTTTCTGGCTCCTACCAGTATAAATACACTCCTGCCCCTAACTCCTTCATCACATACCTCTAGCTCCCTAGTCTTCTCTACTCCTGAGAACTATAGATAGCATCTGCCATGGATAACAGAAACGAGTCATCGGAGACTTTGAGGTATCCTTCCTCATTTAGTCTTTTTGTCTCCCTTCTCTCTGTGCAGTAGACAAAAGTGAAATGCTATGATATGAACATTCATAGTGTTATTAGTTTATGTGAATACAGCCCTATATTAAATTGCGTTGTATCGTTTGTCTGTTTCAGGAATAAGTGTGCTGCATGTTTCAGACAATTCAATAGGATGGAACACCTAGTGGAGCACATGAAAATCTCATTTCATTCAGTTCATGAACCCATGTGTGGAGTCTGTAAGAAACATTGCAGGTCTTTTGAATCCTTGAGGGAGCATGTAGGTCTCATGGGTAAGTTGCTAAATTCTAAATAGCAATATACACTGATTTAGAGTGTTACTTGGGTGACATTAAGCACTATTTTACTTCTGTAGGTCAATTGCCAAAACTGGAGTGTAAGAGTATCTTCACTAGCCGAGGATGTAGATTCTGCTTAGCCATCTTTGATAGCCCTAATGCTCGCAGAGTTCACCAAGAACGATGCCAGTTCTCTGGAGTTCATTCGGTAAAGGTCCAGCTTTGCACTCCATCAATCTTTTCTTTTTGTTCCCTTTCCATTTGTATTTAATAATATTTGGCTCCAAGTTCCGAGTGATTTCTCTTTTGCAACCAATTCCTTTATTGTCGTTCTAGGGTCTACTAGCTCGCATGGCCAATTTAGGCTTCAGAGACAACTTAATTATAGACAATGCTTATGCAAGAGGTCCACAAGTAGTTGCATTGGCTTGCAAGATGGTTGGAGGAGGCAGTGATGGTTCTCTTGACCTTTGTGCTAGGGTTTGCCTCATTGATGAGAACGAAAATATAATCTTCCACAGTTATGTCAAACCACCAATTCCGGTTACAAACTATAGGTAAAAATCTATTACAAGCTTAAGTATAAGCTGTTTCTGATAGTGAGATATTTCCCGTGTAACTACAAAATAGAAAAAAGTTATATAGTCACTTTAATCACTACTTCCAGGTACGAAACCACTGGCATTCGGCCAGAGTACTTGAGGGATGCAATGCAACAAAGACAAGTCCAAAAGAGGATTCAAGACTTCCTATGTAATGGAGAACCAATGTGGAAAATTCGACCCAAAGGAGGAAAAGCTAGGATTCTAGTTGGCCATGGTTTGGACCATGATCTTGACCGTCTTGAAGTAGAATATCCAGCTGTAATGATCAGGTAATAAAAAGTCTTTTGCAAACTTATATTTTATGGGATATATATATATATATATGGATGGCTATGGGGCTTCTGAATTATTTATGGCAGTGAGGTTATTTCAATGCTTTTGAATTTGACTCATAATACAGAGATACCGCAAAATACCCTCCACTAATGAAAACAAGCAAGCTCAGCAATTCACTCAAGTACCTAACACAAGCTTATCTTGGGTAAGTCGCCTGAAAACAGTAAGGCATGTTCCTTCTCTTACCTTTCCTTGATAGTTTAAGCCTCTAATGTCCAAGTACTTTATGTATAGATATGACATGCAAACTGGCATTCAAGACCCTTATGAGGATTGTGTAGCAACTATGAGGCTTTACATGAGGATGAGATCACAAAGTCATATGATAGAAGATTATCCACTTGCTTCTGACCCACAAAACAGAAATAACTTCGCTCCACGGAGGCAAAATGAGCTCGAGAAGATGAGCCCAGAAGAACTGCTAGCAATATCAAGGTCTGACTATTACTGCTGGTGCTTAGACTCGAGGGATTAAGGTGGACTTGCATGGAGTTAATTTGGTAGAAGTAGGCCTATTGGCATCATTGGAGGTTATAAGATTCTTAAGTACTTCAGTGTTGATTATCAGTAATTGAAATAAAGTGGAATGTTACACTAGCGAAAATAGCTACTCTAGAATTTACGCCTTCTACTTTATATGTACTTGTTTCTAATCTGGATGACTAAGCTATAACAGAGGTGCCTACCCTATTTGTTATGAGAAATATATATTTCACAAGATAATTTTATTCTTCACATTTCATGAACAAGAAGTAATAACTGCTGTAAGTTTTATATTACAGCAGTTATATTACAGCAG
Source organism: Erythroxylum rufum (assembly GCA_027478365.1). Classification (NCBI taxonomy): domain Eukaryota; kingdom Viridiplantae; phylum Streptophyta; class Magnoliopsida; order Malpighiales; family Erythroxylaceae; genus Erythroxylum; species Erythroxylum rufum. The sequence continues at coordinate 13,374,782 of JANIHZ010000008.1, forward strand.
TTAACCAAAACTTAAGTAGCAAATATACTAATAAAACAAAGGCAGAGAGCAGTTTTGTACCTAAAAATTCTCGTAGTCAACCAAAGTATGGATATTTATGTTGATTCTTCGACATACCTCAGCAACTCCTACTTACAGTCATGGACACGAAACTAACCATTTATGACAATCCTCTTGGTGATTCCACTGGACCATAGACCCTCAGGTTTTGACGCAAATTTGTGCCAGGGTGAATGATTATAGTGAACAAGAGGCAAGGCCTAAGGTCTTCTGTTGATGCTGAAAACTGCTAGAAGTTGCACCAGATTTTGGTTCCATACAGGAAACATTGGCCCCAGAACGTTGATGAATGTAAACGTAAAAAAAAAGATCACTCTATGAATTTTCTGTAATATTGTAAATTCATATCTCAAAGCAGGATGCAAGTTGCTTAAAAATGGCTTGAAGTTCTTTGCAGGGTTATTGCCCTTAAAGCCCACAGTTCCCACAGGAAAACCAGGTTGTACCGTTAAAGTGTAATATAGCTACTTGCAAGGCCAATGACTCTAGTATTTTTCTGTTGTTTGCCATTGGGACTGAAAAAAGTATAGGTTTTGAAGAACTTGAGCCTGAGGTTGTAAGATTAATAGCAAGCAGTGCTTATTATTTTCAAACAGATACACTCTCAAAGCTTTATAACATTTTCTAGTTCACAGGCAACTCCATTACATAGATAGGAGAATATGCAAAGCACTTTGTTATGGAATAGGATATATGACAACTTTGCCAACAGCTCTGCCAGTTTCAATATAGGAAAATGCATCTACAGCTTGTGAAAATGGAAATGGACCTTTTGGATCAATCAAAGGCTTCACTTTCCCACTCTCCAGGTAAGGTTTCAATTTCTCCAACACAGAGCCATTTGAAGTGACCATGAAAATGACTGCTGGAGGAGTAACAGCACCGAATATTGTCACCACACCTCCACCTTCTTTCACTGCCTTTACTGCCCTGTCACTTTGTCCTGTTTCCAGTTTTTGGCTTTAAAGAATTAGTCTACCAGTTGTTATTTAACTAGACTGGAGGTCATTCACGCAAACAACATATCTTATACCTGCACTACAGCCTCCAACACAAGACGGAAAAACATTTTGAACGCAAATTCTTCAAGTTTTCAGGATTTTATAGATATCAGAATCTTACCAACTGCATCATAAACGACATCAAACTTCTCTGGCAGGTCTTCAAAGTTCACTTTGGTGTAATCAATAGCCATATCCGCTCCCAAACTCTTAATTAACTCTAATTTCCCAGTGCTGGCAGTGGCAGCCACTTTAGAAGCACCAAAGACATGTTTAGCAAGCTGCATCAATCAGGAAGAATGTGTAAAGGATTAAACTTTGATTAAAAACAAGGGAATTTCCAGATTCTTTGTATGTTAATGCTCATTCCTGAATTCACGAGAAAGATCACAAGGAAATCAACGTCAAGAAAGTAAATGACCTGAATAATTAGAGTCCCAACTCCGCCAGCACCTCCTAAAACAAGGACAGTTTTCCCAGCAGAGAGACCAGCTCTTTCAAGGCCTTCATGGGCAGTTTCAATGGCAAGGGGCAAGCTAGCCGCTTCTGCAAAGCTGAGGTTTTTAGGCTTATGAGCCAACAACCTCTCCTCAACAGCTGTGTACTCAGCTAAAGTTCCATGATTTTTCGGTCCAACTAAAGCTGTCTCATTAATGTCTCCATATACTTCATCTCCTTCCTTAAACTTCTTGACTTGGCTTCCCAGTTTGACCACCACACCAGCCACATCATAGCCTGGAATAGTCTGTGAAAAGCCAAAAACTTTGAGGGAGCAGATCAAGGAAAAAATTACATATTATAGCAAAGAAATAGATTCTTACAGGTGGGGGAGAATCAGTTTCCTTAAACATCCCTTCCATTCGTTTGAAATCAACTGGATTTAGTGAAGCAGACATAACCTTGATCAGTACCTGATCTTCTTTCAACTGTGGTACTGCAACGTCTGATTTCAGTTTTAAGACGTTGGTTGATTTGCCATAGTATTCATAAACCCATGCCCTGATTTTGGATGGAATTGTGTTAACAGTAGTGATTGCCATGGAAGTGGGAGGTAGAGATCTGTCTGGTTAGAGCTTATCTTTTTTTTGTTCTTTGATAGGTGAGATACTTTGCATTGGCTATAGAGTAGGTAGATGGAAATGACTCCACTTGGTCTTACTTAGGACAACAGCAATGGTTGGGTCCTTAATCTACATGGACGCATTTTCAGCCTCTTAATTTGGCACTGAATTATGTTTTCGTGCTTTGCTTTATCAATTGTCACTTAGATTTTACTCCAGTGTCACAACTGTCCGGGGATTTACCTGCCTGCCACCTCTCTGAACAGGGATTGATGTTCCAGGAAACCTGATGCTTGCTTATTATTGGAAACGAATTCCATTCTGGATTCGTATTCAAAAGTAAATTACATTCATTCATATCATTCGCAAACAAAGATCCAATCATCCAACAATATACAACATTTGATTAAAATATTAACATAAGAAAAGCCCCAAATGGTTGCCCGCTTGCATACCATCCATATAGTTAGTTCACTACGCATGTATATACCCTGTGATTGTGAACGTCACATCATCTATCACAAGGGAGTGAAAAGCGTATAACCAGAAATGAGGGAGCTTAGTGCAAAAGCCAGAAATGCTAGGAGGGATAGTGCCACAGAACCCTTTGCCATTGTAGGGAACTTGTCCTCTCCCCAGTTGGACTCCCAATCCTCAACTCGAAACGCAGCCGAAGAGGCTGCCGACAGAAGAAGGTATGCCAAAACCTGACCATGTTATAAGAAATCACTTCGCTTGCCCAATATAAGCAATTAAATTTTGTACAATTTTAACAATCATACTGTTATGGATACAAATGAAGTATTTTATCACCAGGGCTTTTATTTTTTCACCGTTAGTAAAAAATAGCCTCATCAGAGGACTCATATTTAATAACTGACTAATATAAATTATATATCCTTTAATTACTAAATAATATAGAAAAATAGTGACAAAAAATTATTTAAAAACTTGTTAAGTTCGAATTTTTAAATATTAAAACGAACAAAAACAAATACGATTAAATTTAAACTGCAAATAAATAATAATTGTATAGATTTATGAAAACATACATACACATAAAAGTAATAATTATGAAACGAACGTGTATCTGTTTATAATATGAATTTAATATTTGATTTACAAGTTTATTCTTAGAATCAAGCACAAGAAACTTACTTTCTAATTAATTTTAAAAAATAATTATGTAATAGCAAAGTTTACTTTTTATTTAAAAATATAAAAATTATATAATTTAACTGACAGAGAATTAATCCCATCTATTTATTTAGAGTCTATTCTAATCGTTTTGAAAAAATTAGAGTTGAATTCTAAGGTTTCAAAATGTTAAGTTATATTCTCATCTAAACATTGAAGTCGACAAGGTGAAAAAGTAGAGGAAGAAAGATAAAAAGGCAACTAAAAGTTGGTCCTGGAACAATATCATTATATCAATGCATGGTCCAAATATTATGATGTGATATTGCAGTTAGAACTAGAAGTCGGAGTAGGATTTGACCCCACGTAACACCATTATTCGCATTAATGACGATCCAAGAATTGGACCCTCATCAACTTGGTCCTATGTTAGGTAAGCAATTTAATACAATAATAATTTCACAAGGACAACGACTCACCTGATCTAAGGAGAAATCAAACAAGTACCGGAGCTGACTCCGGACAGATTGTTTGCCGGCGGTCACAGAATAGGCTAGATCGTATGCTTGTACGCCTGAGTAGACGAAACCTATCACATTCACTGTCAGACAATACCTACAGCCACATGAAAGAATCTGCAAATCAAATCTTAATTGTTGAGAATGAAATAAGTGAATCAGTAAAAGACCCTATTTTGATGCTGCTGTCATCGATGGATTAACTGAATAGAAACACAAGAAGAAGTCATAAAAACCTGAATTCCTTGTAGCGATGGAAAGAGTCGAGGGCCCATCCTTGGTTCTTGTCGGCAGCCAAAACAGAGAAGGAAACTAAACAAAAAACAAACCCCAGAATCCTAAACCCCAGTAAAGCCCTTCTCGTTATGACCTCTCTCTTTGCTCGTCTCAGAATGGACAAGCTTGGTCTCTGTCTTCTCCCGCCACCACCCTCTTCACTATGACCAACAACTTCTGCATCTTTGCCTCGAGATTCACTCTTGGTCTCTTGAACCGCCACAGGAGACGGTGGCTTCTTTGGTTTTGTGTCTGGTGGTGAGAAGCCATGATCTGAGGAGAGAGAGGACTCCGAAGGAGAATCTAAAATATGGGGTGGACTTGGAGAGTACATGTTGGTGGGTGGTTGTGGTGGTGGAGCTTTGGAACTGATCAGTTCTTGTTCTTGTACATGCTGCTGTTGTGTTCTTCCTTGTACATATTCTTCATCTTCTTGTTTGTGTTGTTGTTTTTGAAGCTGCTTCTCGTCACTGTCATGGTTTATCATGGTCTTTCTGCGCTGGGATTGCCTTTTGTTTTAAGGTGTTTTACGGTGGTGGCCGATTGAAGAGAGTAGAAAAATGAGGGTATGTTATTAAGAAAGGCATAGACTAAGGTAATAGATTGCTCTTTAGTAACTTAAATGTGCATTATTGTATAGATTAAGATAATAGATTGCTCTTTAGTAACTTAAATATGTATTATTGTATAAATTATGTAGATCCAACGAAATCCAGGGCTAACGTACAAATTTTTAAGTTCAAAACTGGAGATTCTTAATGGATTTGATGGATGGCCTAGGAAGATTTCAATCTTTTGAGTTTTGAAAATGAATGTTCATGGATACATATTTTGATCCTACGGGACATAAACAACCAAGAGAATGAAAGAGTTGCCACTGGCATATAAGAAAATAAAACTTATTGTGTTACACTATTACATTTCGATAATTAAAATAAGCATAGCTCAGAATTTGACTAGAAGCTTCATAATGAATATCAAGCATGAGCCTTAGGATGTGGAGAAGAAGTCATGAGCTTCGTGATATTGCTTTAGGACAACGTTGTAGATGGGATGGACAGGTTCTAAGAGATTGGAATGGGGACCCAAAACAGCCCTTGGCAAAGGTGGAGAATTCTCATCCCTGGACCAGCTGTATTGACATATTGACAAGCCGCTAAGACAGTAACATGTGTGATAGTAGTCTCTGGCCTTCCCTGGTTTGTCTCTGAATCCACCTTCCTGGACCTACAAAAATTAACTTGCTAACCGATAAATTTCTGAATGAGAATACTAACAAGTGAAAAGCTTGCAAGAACCCCTGAACTTACAAAGAACCATCTTTCACCCTTAAAACAAGTTCTGGTTCTCAAGAATGTTAGGCCAATACATCTAGAAACATGTAGAAAAGAAACCAAACTGTTCCATATTGCTCAGTTGTAGTCAACTGACAAGTGTAAGAAGGAAGCTTTACAGAATAAATTGTAGAAAGAAACTCGAGTGCAACAAGAAGCTGTTATCCTCCTCGTGGAAAAGAGGAGAAATGAAAAGAGAGACAAGGAAGAAAAGTAAGGCTGTGGCTCAGATTTGGTCAACAAAGAACAACTTATGCAAAATTCTACACTGGTTACCACAAGCTTTCAGGCATGTTAAAACCACAAAAATGAGAAGGCTGAAATAAAACCTATCAGTTCCAAGATTCCATGCCAAGGTATGATCGTTGCTACTAATTTATTTTATACCTGCGAGCAAAGAAGAATGTACTGCTGCAACGCCATGCTGTGGAAAAGTGGTTCTATTTCTGGATGCCCCACAATTTTAGTATGGCTACTGCTGCTACAGTCTCCTAAACATGAATTATTTGCTTGGTATGAAGAAACATGAAATTGAAGAATGCAATAAGAAGCCATTAGCAAGCACGCATACCTCCATGCCCACAAGCATCGTCATCTCCATATAAATTTTCAGTAGTTTCTTCTCCTTCTGAACTGCTATCTGTATCATGATCTCCCGCAACATCCAAAAATGTCAGGGGCACACCCACATGCAATCTTTTTATCAATGCGAATACTCCACCCTGATCAACTGCCCTTCTTAATACAAAGTCAAACTAAATAAAATATCGAGAACTAAAACACAAGAAAAGAAAGATCACCTGCCAGAAGGAGTAACATCCATCAACCAATTTATTAGTTCTCCCCTGAAATCCACATTCTACTCCTTGTCGAGATACCACCCAGTTCTAATATCAAATGAAACAATAAATCTTTAAGCATAAGAATATAAACCAGATATAAGGTATGAGAAACAGGTCATTGCAGACAAATAAACAAAAACTTGCAATTGACAATCGCTATAGTAGATAACCTGACTTACAATTAAACCAGCTAAGTCCATACGATTAGCCTCATTGATCAACATCATTGTAGCCACTCCACAAAAGGTATAACTGATTGACCAAAATAAGCAATACATGAGAGATTTACTTTGGAGAAATCAGCAAATCCACGAAAACAGGAAGTAAATGAAAGCTTATCCTAGTAGATATAGTGTTCAGGAGGCAACAATAGGGCACTCAGAAACATACCCACCATGAGCTTCAGAACCAGGCTCCCCTGCAATGCCGCCTTCATAAGTCTGACAGCTGCAAAGATGACATAAGGGATTCCTTATTATTCATCAGGTAAAACAAATAACAACTTTGAATAATCCTGAAATACTCAACTCACCCATCCCCAATATCTGAGTTCTAGAAAACACTCTTCTCATGGTATGATAAACAGAGTTTTAAGAAAATACAAGTAAAGGTTAGCAGGGAATTCCCAATGCCTCATTTACAAAGTTATTGCCACTCCAAAGTCTTGTCAGTATGTCAGATTTTAAAGTTTATCATGTAGGTCTCAAACAGAAATCACAGCAGACAAAACCCATCCTATATGCTTGCAAGCTATACACCTACCTTGATTCTGTTTTCTCACATGACTGCACCTATCAACAATGCCTGATTCCAATTTATGAAAGATGCATTAAGATCAAAAGGAACAATTATTATGAAGAATCGATTCAGAATTTTTCGACAAGTATATTCTACTGTAAATCTTGTGTGCATGATGTTCCCCAGCACAGAGCAATCAAAAGTCCAACATCACTCACAAAGCAAACAGTCAATATGTAACAGACACAATTGGATAGAGATCTTTGGATATGTGAAATTGCATCTAGAACTCAAATTTGAGTCATTAAAAGGATGAACCAGAAGGATTCAGGAACAATAAAATTTGAAGTTTTCATGACCACACACAGGAGAGTTACTCTTAAAAGGGAAAACTGATTAACCAATTTAAATGAAGGGCAGTTACGCCTGCAATAAATAGAACATCAACAAAACAGAAACAGCGGAACTCAATTTATACAGGCAACCTTAGACCAACCTCAATATATAATTTCCAACATCTTTAGTCAACTCATCATCCAAAATATTGAGTATGCTTGCAACCTGATCAGAAGAAATCAAAGGTTTAAAGAAGCACGGGAAATACTACAGTTTCCATCTCAATAACTTATTGAACTATCAAAAGGTCCAGTTCCCTGAAACAGCCACACACAAGGGGAAAGAGATTACTGAAATAGCAGTATAACAAGCCCGAACATCGATTTCTCCAGCATCATGCATCCTAAGAAAGTGAGATGGCCATAATTCAGAATTTGCTGAAGTGCTCAATTGAAGGTTACAAACATGTGACAATGGAAAGTAGCATTCACAGATGAAGTTTACGCACAGCAAGAACAATATATGTAATTCAAACTCAAATGCTGATAGCTATTTCAAAATCTGATGAAAAAAAAGAAATCAATCATCTGGATGCAAAACAGACCTATCAATTAAATATAACACAGTCATACAAATTCATTGTTCCATGAAATAAAAATGTGAACATAAGATATTACCTGAAGGCCCCATTTGGTTGCTTCATTCGCTTCAAGAAAGTGTGCAGCTTAGTTCTGAAACATAGATCACAAATCAACATCTCTAGAGATGAAGATCTTCAAATTGGTGCAACGAAAAATGAAGTCTTCAAAAGCTTAAAAAATTTGACCACCTATTAATTGACAACAAAGCTTCCTCCCCACCCAAAGTAACAAGTGAATTCACTGCGGCATAAGTTGTTGCAAGATGAGGTAGCTGGAGAGAAAAAAGCAAAAATTAATGTTTGACAGATGGTAAGCAACAAGGATACAAACTAAAAAATCATGTATAGATACACTTAAGTTGTACCTATGTCAACCTGAAAGACATAAAAGTCAATGGTCTGATCAAGAAGATCGTTGATAGGAACATAAACAAGACAAAATTAAGACAACTGACTCCTTCAACACTGTATCATGTAACTAAAAGAATGGGTGCGAGAAAAGAGGCCCAGCACCAGCAACTAAATTGATGAACTACAAAGAAAACAGTAGAAGCTTCCAATGAAGATAAGTGGGTAACATATAGTCATGCCAAGCAGTAAAATACGTGCCTGTCCAGGCCCTCCACCATATCCACCATTTGGATCCTGCAGTAAATGAAAACCACAAATTTCAATGAGTATTGCTGGCAATGCTAGATACATATTTAAAAGGAATCAAATGCTCCATGACTGAATTCTAAGCTGTGATTTGGTCCCCCTTTCGGAGCTTCACCACCTTAGGACAAAACTAGGCCCATAATAAAAGGTGGAGAACCCACTAATCTTGTTTATCAACTGGTTGGTGTCGTGTTAATGTGCCCAGGAGAAATCAGATGTGCAATCAAGTTCAAATCTCCATTTGCATACCGGACAAAATAAAGTAGTGGCAAGAACCAGAACGTGTAAAAATAAGCCCAAGCATATCACAAGCAAGACAGACAAGGATACAAAGCTTCAGAGAATCAATATGCCGATTTGTCCTTACTGTGTATGTGCACAAAGCTGTCTATGTTTACGGAGAGAGAGATGAATTTCAACAACAATGGATACAAACAAGTAAAACAGAAGCATGAATAAGAGACAACCAGAACTCAATCCTTCACCTGACAGCGATTCAGGAAGTCAATGGCATTATTTTCTAGTTCATAATCAATAGTCTCTCCAAGCAAAGCAATCGAATGCAGGATCCAGTAGCAGAGCCAAGGTCGACTGCATAAAATGTACAAAAAATAAACTTTTAAAATCAACTACAGTAAACAACTACTAACTCGTAAAGAAACTTTTAAATACTACAGAGTAGGGTAAACTTTTACTACAGACTGATGCAACTGCAAACAAATGCATGCATGTATCAACTCACCAACATAACCCCCTAATCCAGAGGAAATAAGGAGAAAAACCAATAACACAAGCACAGAGAATGATAATTGCCGACTTCTCACTAAAAACATGAATGCAATGCAAAAGTCACCATGTGGTCTGCTCCCAAGTTGAGCAAGATAGAATGTATAGTAAAAGCTTCCTAATAATGACACTGTCTAAGTACCATCTAAATATGTATAAACCATCAAAACTTAATCATAAAAGAAACAGCCTTTTATGCCTATTGATTCGTAAACAAACTAAGATAATAGCACTAGGGCTGCAATAACCACTTATAACCAAACTAAGATAATAGCACTAAGGCTACAATAACCACTTAAACAATCCAACCAAACTTAGAAGAAAATAAACAAAAAGATCAGTACAGAAATTAAAAAATTAGCAAACTCACTTGGCATCCAAAACGACGAAGGAGGGACCGAGTTGCTTGAGGCCTTGGGTTAGGTACTCTAAGTGATTGTCCCTTTGAAGCTCTAACCTGTTAACCAGGATACCAGATCGAAAATATCAAATCCAAAGAAGCAAAAAGGCCAAAGCAAAGTTGTGGAATCAAATCAGAAGTAACAAAGGCAAGGACATTCTAATACATAAGGGTTTGGGCTGCTCGAGGAACATTGGCGAAGAGATCGTATATCCGGAAAACCTGGTCCTGGACCATCCACTGGTCCAGCTGGCTCTTTGTCGGTCGGCGCTGCTCCACCGCCGTATCCGCCATGACCCACAGTCGTTGAAGTGAACAGAATACTCAAAACCCACTATCTGTTGGAACTTAACTCACTTATGAAAGGAGCTATCGAACTTGTTTACTTATCATAGGTACACAAGTATAAAAAGAATTGAACTTTCACCTGAAAAAGTACAAAACTCGTGAACGTCCTTTCTTTTAAGTCAAGACAAGAGCTTTCGTAAGTGCTGAAGTACTGAATTCCATTACACAATACGAGGATGAAACTGGAGCAGAACTTGTGGAAAGCCCAGGTGCCAACACTCTATTAAGGAAATTAAACTGAAAACTAGGCGAGTGAAGTGATACATAAGTTGAATTTAGTAAATACTTTTGTTCAACATGTAAGGCTTATGCCGAAAACAACAATCAAGTCATAATTCATAAATTTAAAGGATTCTCACATCTTTTTAGGAAAAGATCACCTGATCACGTTTTACTGTACATGGTGAAAATTATGAACTTCTTGAACAAAAGGAACACATGGTGAAAATTCTATGGCTATTGTCAATTTTAGGTAACTTATAAAGATGATTTTAAAGTTAACCCTTTTTATCAAGAGAATATGTATGAGGTTTATAGACATTAATTCAATTGTGTGCAATGATCTAACTTAAGCTTCTACCGATCAGGATTTCAAAGATGAGTTAAAAACAGTTAAAGAGGAGGAAAGCAAGATGCTTTGGTAAGAATTCCTTCTTATCCTTATGTCAATCTTAGCATAGGATACAAAGGGCCTTAATAGTCTAAGAAAATAAAAAATAGTTTTTAATTATTTGAAGTCAATAAAGCCTATTATCATAGGCTTTTTAGAGACCAAACTCAATGCTAATAAATACAAGAATATTTGGTTTCACAACAAAAGTTGGAAAGTCATCACTAAATATGAAACTCATTTTGATGGAAAAATAATGGTTGGTTATAATCCAAAATAGAATAGTATCCTCATTTCCTCAATATCTGATCAACATATCCATTTCTGATTTTTGTCTATCAACATATCCATTTACATGTTGATAAATTGGGCACTGGCTTAATCTAAAGCTCTTTCATATATGCTTTAAACTTTACTTTCCACGTAAGCATCTTGTATGGAACTATTTAAAGGATATCTATAGCTCCATTAATGCTCCTTTGCCAATTTTGGGAGAATTTAATAACACAATCCTTGCATCTAAAGCTAAAAGGGATAGATGCATTAGGAACTCTTATAGTGATTTTGGAGCTTACATCTCTAGCATTGAAGTCACTTGCCTTAAATTTGGGGGTTATTTCTTCACCTGGAGTAATAGATAAGAGGGTGAACGACTAATAAGGAAGAAGTTGGATAATGCTCTGGTTAACCAGGTTTGGGATTAGAGGCTTCCTAGAAGTAAGACTGTCTTCAGTAATTGTCCAAGTTTAGACCACTCACTAATTGAAATATATCGCTTATTGTTGGATCCCGTTTCCGGAACCCAACCCTATTGACAAAATACCGTTAAACTCAAGCGTGGTTCCTTACTTAACACAATTTCTCATCCTTCACAAATTTCCTATCATCCATTTCTCCAGAATACACACTACATTTACATTCACGATTAATCATCTTAAATCGATAACTTCTCAAAATCATTCATACAATATTCATTAACATCAAAAGATGAATATTCACGAACCTTAATGGCATTCCCAGCCATATTACAGCATCAATATCAATATCTGAATACAAAAGATACAAAACTCCAAAATTACTCAAATTAGACATCTACATCAAAAGTTATTCCCAAAATGCCAAAAGAGATCAATTCTAGAAAGTGGGTCCTCGCCGCGACGAGGAGGCGGAAACACGTCGAGACGAGCATGTGCGTCGCGACGAGTACCTGACCACGTCGCGTCGTGGACGCGGGAGAGCGCCGCGACGAGCACCATGGCACGTCGCGACGTTGGACGGCTCTGCGCGCTGCGACGTCTGCAAGAGTACGTCGCGACGTGCGAACCCAGAAATCGCCCCGAAACCTGATTTTTCTGACATTCTTCAACTCAAATAATCCCATCTCTCCAATACAACCCGAAAACATTACTCTTACTTCATTTGTAACCTCATTCCAACCCAAAATCATTAACAAAAACATCAAAAACAAGCTTGAATCACAAACCCTAAAAATTTTACACATATTCAACCTAACCCATTTCTCACACATTTCTTACACATTCTAAGCTTTAAATCAATCGAAACCAAGAGATTAAAGCATTGCTTACTTGTTTGAAGCTTTGAATCTCCAAGATCTTCAAGATTGCACAAAACCCTATCTCCCTCTTCTCTTCTTCTTCCTCTCCCACGACTTCTTCTTCTTCTTTTTCTAACAAATAACTCTTTCATTTTCTTTTTATACTCTTATTAATTGTGCAAAGACCAATTTGCCCTTGGCCTAAAGCCTTAAAACTTATTCTCTTTAGTGATCTTCCCAAATTGCCCTTTGTGAATTCTTACCACTTTTTAATACTTAAATTAACCCATGAAATAAATCCTACTAATATAGACATAAATAATTCACTCCCAAAATTATTCCATCAAACCTCATAATAAATTTCAATCATGCTTAAATCAAAATTCAACCAAAACAATCCATCATTCAAAACCTAATTGGACATCATGCTAAATTCATCAAGAAAATTTCCGGGGTCCAACAATATTTGATACCACACACAAAATTTCTAGGATTGCTTTATCGATTTGTGAATGTCACTATTAGGTTTGAGCCTTATCTAGAGGATTTATGTCAACCTATCTCTAAGTTTGTAATCAACTCTTTTCAATTGTGGCTGATCTATTCACATACTGGATTTCTCAATTTATATGTTATGAAATTAGATTATGTAGTAATATTTTGGATTTATTAGAACCTACATAAAAACACATAATTGAATCATAATAGATCAATCACAATAACTGCATTAAATAAAAGAATCAAAATATATTATTATCCAAACTAGGGTTCATCACACCTAGACACTAAAAAGTGTTTAGCTACATATACTTGAAAATGAAATCAAAGATAAAATTGGAAGAAAAACAAATAGAAATTAAAGGAATCATAATTCTAAATCTCTCTTTCTCTTATATTGAATGTTTTTACAAGTTTGAGGTTTGATATTACAAACTATTGGATCTCTTCATAAATTCTTCGCGTTCTTTACATTTTTGGATCAATATCGACTCTTCTGTAAGCTTTCTACATCTAGAATCGGCTCCAAAAGCCTTCTCTCCCAATTTGTCTCTGCTTACATATTTTTATGGTAAATTTTAGAGTTTTTGAAAGATATACTGCTGTGTACTAAACTGCTTATATTCAAAACTCTCCAGAATTGCCGATTTTGCACTGGCTGTGAGATTTACACAAGCATAAACACAATTATGTATCTCTAATTTACTTCAAAACTTTGTTTTATGTCATGTTTTCATCCAAATTCTTAAAGGAAATTATTACCTGTAAATGCACTTTGAGCGAATTAAGTACTAAAAATACAATAAAATTACAAAATATCAAGCAAAATACATCAAATATGAGTTTATAAATATAATCAAATATGCATCTATCAATTTTATATCACATCCAAAGTTCTTCCTACTTAAATCTATATCATAATTAGTTCATAATATCATAAAGAACATCCACGCAAAAAAAAAAAGAAAACAAGATAAAGAAAACATATTCTTAAATCTTGAAATCTCCAAAGATCTATTGCAATTATCTTCTCTCTTTAAAGAATGGTAAATCCTTGATCAAGATTAATACAAAATATCTCTAAGATGGCTCTTGAGTTGTTCACTAGCTAAAAATATCTATTTTTCTACCACTCCTCTCATAAAAATATGAAATTTTTAATGAGCTACATAGTCCAAATTCCAATACATGAGTCCTTATAACTGGTTGTGTACTCTATATAATTCTCAAGGCATTAACATCGACAACATGAGTATATATGTACATGAGATCGAGTATGACATCGTGTTCTTTGCACGGGAGGTAACACGGGACATGTAGGGTGCTGGAGAAATAGAAGTAACCACTTATATGTGCAATACTTAACATAGTACTATGTACTGTGCCATATTATGTGGTTCTACTTTAAATCTTCAAAAAGTGCTTCATCTCACTCTAATTCTTTTCAAACTATGCTTTCTTTGCTTGTATAGTTAGAAATATTACTTAAAATGATAATACTTCTTAAATTAAGCATCAAATATTTTAAATTCATTCAAAACACAAAAAATATGACATAAAAGAACTGCTAAAAATAATGAATGTCTTAACATACATCATAGTATCAAATCAAGGTAATTTAAATAAAAAGATAGAATTTTGTTTGAAAGCATATGTATGCTATACGTACATCAAATATCTTTAAAATTCATACAATTTAAAATATATTTATTTATAAGTAATAACATTGGTTTTCTATCAATTAAAATATATATTGAAAAGTAAATAATAGTTTATGAATAAAATTTAAGATTTATTTACTAATTATTTTTAGTAAAATTTAATTATTATTTATTATTAATATTTATTAATAAACATTGTATAAAAGTTAAAATAAAATTAGTTACACATTTATTTCTGAAAATTTATTTATTTATATTTTTATTTAATATGAAAATATTATCAATACTGTTATTAATAATTAAAATTTTAAAAAACTTAAACAAAAATTCAAAACAAAAAACAAAAACAAAAACAAAACCAAAACCAAAACCAAAACCAAAACCAAAATAGCCACTAAATAACCCACTCATAAAGACTCTTCTCTTAAGCAATCAAATAAAGAAGTTGACAAAAGAAAATTTTTAGGTTATAAATGCATCTCGTGGAATTTAACCCATTTTTTCTGACCCAAATATCAAATGAAATCTCTTAAATAAAGATCTATAAACATACAAAATTTATTTCGAACAAAAGAGGATCATAAAAAATATATAATAATTAAATTAATTGTTAACTTTCAAAGTTAGTTATTCACAAAAATGGAGGTTAGTTGCTCTATTTAATTTCTAAATATATGATAATTAAATTAATTATAATGTCCTTGTTTTCAAACTCTGTTTTAGGCCAAGCATTAGCTGGTGGTTGTAAGTTTTGGAAGCAATATCCTATTAAACTTCCTTATTTGTTAGGAATTGGTTCATCTGCAAATTCTAGGTGCTCCCTCTTATAAAGACATTGGATTTTTCATTAATTCATTTTCAAATTTTTTTTCAAAAAGAGAATGAATCTATTACTTACCAAAAGGACAACAAAGAAACCATGAGTACTTGAATAAGGTGTAACAAACAAAGAGATAAAGAGAGTTACAAACTGAGTCAAGAACAGGAAGAACGATACCCAATTAAGCTACTACATGCGTTAAGATTGATCATACTAAGACTGTTCTTATGGATTGAACTGTCTTAGTATGATCTTTGAACTTTTCTTTTTTAGCCTTGAGCATCGGCGATTCAAGAATCTATACCAATGTTCTTTGATCGAATTCCAAGTAAAATATTTGATATCTCTGAAAATTCTATGGTACTTTCAATTTACATTGCATAAAATACATAAGTAAATGACATTTCGAAGATAACGAAATTGTACATTTCTAAACCTTGTAAATTACATATCATGTTAAAATCACTTCCTAAGTAGTTTGAACATAATGCCGATTACATTAATAAACAAATTATCCTTAATCATAAAGCTACAAAGAATGGGCATGTGAAGTAAAAACGGTCAAAATATGAGAGAGGTTCTAGGAATATAACTGCTCTGCTAGACTAGATTGTACCAAGGTACTTCTTATTCAGCTTAGACAAATAACTCCATACAAGATTTATCTATAAAGGACTTGAATTTGTGTTTGGTCCAATTCCAAATGTCTGACTTATCTTGATTAAGGTTAAGTATTGATAGTCTGCTCTTGATTTAATTAAAGTCTCTATTAGCATGAGGGGGCAGCTCTAATTCATCCTATTTATAATAGTTGCTACCCTTGTCAAGTCTAAGAATGATAGTCTTAAGGAACTATAGTTATGAAGTAAAAAGAAAAGGACCAAAGCTACGTCAATCATCGAACCAAAGTAAATTATCTCTTCCATTCACAGCGATGTATTTAAATTCCTTGATTACTGATTCCTAAGGCTCGAGATTTGTCTGAGGGACCATGATATTTTTTTAGGCTTAGCTATTCAAAAGTTGGAACCTTTGAGAAAATAGTTTTGATTTCACTCGTAAAGACTCTTTGTCAGTTAGGAGTTTCTAAATTCTTTTACCGAACAGTACTTTGTTCATAGTTTTTTTTAATCTTTTTTATTTCTAGTCCCTTGTGATTCTCTATCAAGGAAAGACAGTAATGCTTCAGAGTAATTAGGTTATTCATTTTCAACTTTAAAAAAAGATTTTTTTTTTTTTGGAAATGAACTTTAAAAAAAGATGTTAATTGTTCATAAATATAAGGAGATCCAATCTGTCGATTCATTATTTGAAGCCTCTAAGTCCGTTGGTCTTAGAGTATATATAAACATTTTGTGTTTTAGGTTTTAATCCAGTAAAGCGTGATTAATTTCTCGTGAACTACCCATCAATTGCCTGTACAAGGGTAAATCCTATTTATGATGTGAATTTTCTTTTCAGTCCATTACCATTCGGTGTATATGAAATGTTTGTAAATGATGCACAAAACCAATTTACACTCGTTAAAGCAAGAATGCCATAAAAAAGCTTTTTCTCTCTAGTACCGCCATAGCTATTTTTGTTTGCTCCGTTAATAGGTACACTATTCTTAGGCTAGAGGTGACCTAGTAGATACAAGAGGCAACCCAACTCTGAAGTAGAAGCGAGGCGATAACATGGCGGCCTAGCTCTAAATCTGAAGAGGCGATAGCGAGGCGAACCACCTCTCAAGAAGCGAGGTGATAGTGAGGACCCAGCTCTAGATTTGAAGAGCGAAGCGAGTGGTAAGACCCACGCAATCTTCGATAAACTTTCATGAGAACCATGCATGCTTTGTTGCTAGGACCTAGATCTCCTTGCTAAGACCTATGTGAGTTTCATGGAAACGGATGGGGAACCTTCACCCCTGTCCATGGAGGAGTTTCCTGCACTCACCTGAGAGGTTGGTGCTTCTAGAAAGGGGTTAAGTTCATCGAGAGCCTCAAAGAAACCCTCACCCACTACTGGTGCTTGGACAAAGAAAATTCCATTACAACAGCCTAAGATACACTTGAAATACTACCTAGACGTTATAAAGGATGGTGTCGTCAGTCCACTGATTGAATTGTTGCAAGTTGAAGAGAAGGCTTAGTCTACTGCCCTGGTTGCCTCTTTCTGGAGCAAGAGACCAGCATTTCCAGTCATCAATGTCTAGGCCATTGCACGATGGGGTAAGAAAGGTTTGGAAAAATCTTTACTCATAGATGATGTCACTTTTTTGTTTAAATTTACTGCTGATAGCAATTTGAATGAACCACTGGAAATAGGACCTTGGCATATAGGAGGTCAACCTATGTTTATTTAGAAATGGAAACTTGGGATAACATTTGATAGGGAATGTGTGGAATTTTTTCCTGTGTGGTGCATTTTCATAATTTTTCACTAAAACTTTAGACAATTGAAGGATTGAGTTTTATAACAAGTTCTTTAGGTAAGCCTTTTTGTACGGATGCTTAAACATCCATAATGGAGCAAATTAGGTATGCAAAAATATGTGTGGACGTCGAAAGAAATGTTATACTACCTGATCTTCTACCAATACTCAAGTTGGGTAAAATAGGGGAGCTTGTGAAATCTAAAGTTAAGGTGACATATCCTTGGAAGCCTCATAATTCAACCAAGAAATGAGTCCCCATAAGAAAACTTTTTCAAACTGGATGGCATGATGGGCTATTGGGGGTTGAATCTTCTCCGGTGAATAATGATGAGATTACGGGTGTACAAGTTGATGCTAATGAGAAGCAGGGTAACTCAGTTGTAGATACTCCAGATACTGAAGGTGGGAAGCTCAATATAGCATTTGGACATACCTCTCGGCTACAAGAACCTAATAACCAGGAATATGTAACTATTACATAAGATTCACAATCAGTGGAAGAAAAGATAGAAGATGAACCTGGTCTATTGGAAAATCATCCAACAAGTTTTCATGAGAGTTCCCCTAACCCCAAAAGAAGATCAGCTAGAAGGAAAACCAAAAATAAGGGGCACTCCCCTTAATGATCATTTTAATATGAAACATAAGAGGGTTAAATGTTGACACCCGATCTCGAGATGGGACCCCAACCGGAAAACGAGCGGAAAATAAAGAACATAGCGAAGGTATCAAAATCAAAAACGAATCGAAGCGGAAGAAAAAGCGAAAACGGAAATTGAAGAATCGGATTACAACTAACAAAGCGGAGACAAACGAAATAATCGAACTGAAATACATTCTGACATCCGGGAGAGACACAAAGTATAGAAAACTTATCACGTTGGATAACCTAGACTAACCCGTTTCCGAAACCGGTATAATTTTTTCTTTTTTCTTTTTTCTTTTTTCTTTTTTCTTCTTTTTTTCTTTTTTTCTTATCCTTTTCTTATTCTTTTTTTCAATCCTTTTCTCATCTTATTCATCTTAAATCCATTCTCATACTAATCAAAACCATATAGTTTTCCCTTTCTAGG